>CM022091.1:12749291-13349291 GCA_011114355.1 Carex littledalei | reverse complement strand
TGTTAATATATTTATTAGGTTGAGCAAACTATGTAGTACTCACACTACTATATTTTTTCAGTCTAATGCATAAAATCGGGCAATAAGGAATTTAGGTCTCAATTAATTAAGCCACCAAAAACAAAAACATATATAGAGGAGGGTTCAAATGCACCCAAATTTCTATGCTCCCAATGCACCATCTCTTTTATCTCTATTTTTAAAGTCTGAACAGTCGATCCAAACCGCTCAACATAATCTTCATAATAAATTATGCTTGGAGACCAAATTTTATATTTTTTAGAATTTGTTTTACTATTTTTTATGATAGATACAAAATCACTTTATCGGATGGTCAAGAATCTCCTTAAAACAATGATTTTGTACCTATCTTAAAAAATAGTAAAAAAATTCTAAAAAATATAAAATTTGGTCTCCAAGCATAATTTATTATGAAGATCATGTTGAGCGGTTTGGATCGACTGTTCAGACTTTAAAAATAGAGATAAAGGAGATAAAGAATTGGATGCATTTGAGAGCATAGAAATTTGAGTGCATTTGAACCCTCCTCACATATATAATAGTTAGACTGATCTAGCTGGATGTAAATCTCAATTTAAGTCGGCCTAACTCGTCTGTCTCAATTATATATATTTCCACCCGCCTCCTCTTACTAAGAAAATTATATTTTTATAAATTTATTTCAGATATTATGAATTATTCTTTTGAAAAAAAAAAATATATATATATATATACATATATATACATATATATAGAGTATGGCTAATGTGCTTCCTCTAGAACTTCGGCCTCGTGCTTCCGGGTGCATATCTTAGTGTTTGATGTTCAAACAACAAATTCAAACCATTAGATGTTCAATCTATATTAAAATGTACTTGGAGACCAAATTTTACATTTTTTGGAATTTTTTTACTATTTATTAAGCCACTTTGAAAATTCCAGATCATATGGTCCAGACTGTTTTTACTGTTCACCCGGATCTGGAATTTTCAAAGTGGCTTAATAAATAGTAAAAAAATTCCAAAAAATGTAAAATTTGGTCTCCAAGTACATTTTAATATAGATTGAACATCTAATGGTTTGAATTTGTTGTTTGAACATCAAACACTAAGATATGCACCCGGAAGCACGAGGCCGAAGTTCTAGAGGAAGCACATTAGCCATACTCCATATATATACATATATATAGTGGTTGGCTATTCTACTTATATAAGCATATGATGGCATATGCTTATAAGTCGTTTTTTGTGTTTTTAAAGTTCAAATAGTCGATCTGAAGTGCTCAAAGTGTTCTTCATATTAAAATGTGCTTGGAGACCAAATTTTACATTTTTTGAAAATTTTTTTACTAATTTTTTAGAATTTTTCAAAATCACTATTTTTGAGGATTTTTTACTATTTTTCTGAATTTTTATAGTATATTGAAACACTGTTTTAAAAAATTCTAAAAAAATAATAAAAACATTTCAAAAAATGTAAAATTTGGTCTCCAAGCACATTTTAATATGGAGAACATGTTGATCACTTCAGATTGACTATTTAAACTTTAGAAACACAAAAATGACTTATAAGCATATGTCATCATATGCTTATGTAAGTAAAATAGCCAACCTCCATATATATACATATATATACATATATATGAGGAGCGATCAAGTTACAACAACTATTTTTTTCATTTTCAAAGTCCAAATCGTCGATCCAAACCGTTCAACATGATCTCCACAATAAAATGTGCTTGCAGATCAAATTTTACATCTTTTTGAATTTTTTACTATTTATTAAGTATTTTACAAAAAATAGTCATATTCAGACCATTGAATTTTGTACCCATCTTAATAAATAGTAAAAAAATTCAAAAAAAATGTAAAATTTGATCTGTAAGCACATTTTATTGTGGAGATCATGTTGAACGGTTTGGAGCGACAATTTAGAATTTGAAAATGTAGAAAATGATTGTGATATCTTTGTTGTAACTAGATCCCTCCTTATATATATATGGGTAAATTTCGCTGGAGGTCACTCAACTTTGATTTGTCCCTCCATAGCCATTGAACTTTTAATTTGTCCCAATCAAGTCACCCTATAACTTTTCCATCCAAAATATTAACGAAATATTCTTATTCCGTCCAAAATATAACGGAATATGCTCATTCCATCCAAAATTTTAACGGAATATGCTCATTCCGTCCAAAACACTAATGGAAAAGTTATATTCCGTTAATATTTTGGATGGAAAAGTTATAGGGTGACTTGATTGAGACAAATTAAAAATTCAGTGGCTATGGAGGGACAAATCAAAGTTGAGTGACCAATTCGTGACAAAGGACAAAGTTTAGTGACCCCCAGCGAAATTTACCCTATATATATATATATCATCTCTTTTGTTATGGTTAATCTTAAATTCATTATGTTATCGTCAATGAGTGTAAGCAATTTATCTTTTGGTATGAGATAATTCGGTTTCAATTTGATTGTCAATGTATAGTTATTTTCGGAAATATAAATTAATGTACTGCTATTTTTATTTTAATTAGGATATCATCTTTTACTCATAATGTTATTTTTAATTAGGTTATTCTATTTTTAAATTTATTTCCAACTTGTTTGCATGTAAAAGGGACAACAAAAATTAACTGAAGCTTAAATCATGACTTAACTTTAGATATTAATCAAATATAAATAAGTTAAGCTGACCTAAGTTAAAAAAATTAATTTGGACCTCCTTAATTTTAGACTTCAACGAAACACCACCCTATTGTTTAATCTTTCTTATAATATACATACATTATTATCTTTTTTTTTAGGGTAAGATGGCACCTATCTTACAATTTTCATTGATAAGAAAAAATATTTACATCAAAATTTAAATATGCACATCGCAGTAAGATGAAATAAACATAACACTCTACCCTAATTGTACTTATTCATCAGACTCGCCTGATCTAAATCGATAACTCACCGCCTAATTGCACTTCTTACGCATCAGACCTCTCGCAAGCATTTGACCTCGAGGCCTAATTGCACTTCCTCTCGCTGCACGCATAGGATCGGAGTTCGGACATTGAAGTCAGGCTCTCCCCCGCTTTTCGCCGCTCTCTTCGCACACGCAACTTCTCTCTTCTCCTGAGCGCAGCCTTTCCCTACCACCGGAACCCAACGCTCCACCAGCTCGCCTTCCCATTGGCTCTGCCAGTTCAGACCTGCTTCAAATCGGACCAGGTGACGGGGAGGTGCGCCGCCGCACTTGGTAGTCCCCACAGCCGGTCTAGCCATTAATCGGACCTTCCTTGGTCGGACCAGAACCGAAGAAGCACTCCTCCTTTCAGTTCTCTAGGCAGATCGGACGACTTCCCTTCCATTGATCTCTCTAAAAAATTGAAGCCCCACGAAACTCTAGATCCGCTACAGCCAACCCCTCCGCCCTGATCCGCCGCCAAGTGCAGGGGAAGGAGGAGGGGCTGACGGCTTGGTGCGCTCTCTCTCTCTAGCGGCTAGGGTTTCTAGGGCTTTTTCTTTTTTTTGTCTCTCTGTATTAATTCGTGCTCTCTCTCTCTATTGTGGTGTTCTTGCAGAGAATACGAATCCCCCAATTGCTGTCCCAATATACATACATTATTATCACTTTATGGTGATTGTTTTCATATTTTTTAATCAAAATGAAATATTTTCAAATCAGTCCAAATTTGATATACGTATTATTTAAAAAATTAATAACATTTCTATATTTTTATCTTTTTTTTAAAGAATCTCAATATAGAAGCTATCAAGTATACTTCTATATTTTTTTTTTATCAAAACTGAAAAACACTTTTATGATTTTAGTTTTTAAATTTGAACAATATTTTTCAAAATACAAAATAATATAATAAAATTAAATATACACTAAAGCTGTATTATATAAAAATTAAAGGCATGCTAGAATTTCCTTTAATCAAAAACTCGTTTCCCAGACTGCGAAAAAAAGCTACCATTGATTACTAGAAATTAAGAAATTGGTCAGATATCCACAAACTCAACTTTTTCCACAGATTCGTCAAATATTTTTTAATTGCAAAATGTTGAAAACCTTTTATGAAGTATTAATCATGTGATCACTGTGCGCAACCTGATTTCATCCAATCTGTGTCACCTGTATAGTCATGCATGCAATCATACCCCTTTTATTGCCAAAAGGTTAAAAAACACGGGTAACATTTCATCATTAAGTTTCCTGGAGAGCACTCGTACCTATATATATATGGTCAAAGTCTAATTTCTCGACTCCTTAATTTTTCAACATGCCTGAACTCATGGTGTTGCTTATCCTATTTAGAAATTACATGTCACATTGCATATATATTTGCATCTCAGCTCGGTCAAAGGTCAAAACGCAAAAAATCCATTCCTGTTTGTTTAAGCAGAGAATGTACGTACAAAAGTGGTTAACTTAATTTCTGCAGTGTCACATGAATCTCAATACAAACAGCTAGTGCATGTATGCAACGAGGAACTAACTAATCCCTTCCCAATTTAGACATTTCTAAGTTGAAGAGTATAGTGAACCCGTGACCTCTATTTTGAATTTTGACTTGAATCAACATGTATATACGTACGGTATATTCCTTTGAACAGTATACTATAGTAAAAGCCAATATGTCATGCCTTATGCGCAACCCTCTAGGCTATAGTGCTATATATACCCACGTAAAAACCCTCAGAACCGCACATAAAAAAAATTGCATGTAAAGAGAAGAGAGCAAGGAACAAAAGATAATGAGTGCCTCAATAGACGCCTTGGCCATGGCCGGTGCTGATTATACAAAGTTTTATCGAAATATAGATGAAGTCGATAAGCTCGATCCACCGTATCTCTGGGCATGTAGTAATGAAATAGATGAACGGAGCAGCAAACGAGAAATGCGGGAAAAGTACCGTGTTCTAGCTTCTCTCATTGCAAAATCAAGATCAGATGACAATGACAATGACAAAGAGGAGATGAAGAAAGAACTGGTTTTATGGGCTAAAGCAGTTGCTGCATCTGTTAAAGAAAAAATTTGCTGATTACTAATTACTTGGAGAACACACAATTTGAGATTTGAGAAGTGGATATATGTAAATACATTCTATATATTCCTTTGTTGATCCTGTTGCAGAGCTATAAGTAACGAAATCTTCAGTATATATATTATTAGAATATTTTTTAATTGAATATATTGCTTAGATTCTTGCTTGTAATTAGCATATTTATTTTGTTGTATATATATATGCCATCAGTACTAGATGCGTGCATGTCAAAGCTTGTATTTATTATAACATCAAGAGGCTGAAATATTTTGTGCATTAAAATCATCAATATTGCCATTTTTTTTAATTGGAATTATAAAAAACATCGGATCAGCTAGTATTCGATAATCTCGGAAAATAAACAAGACGCCATAGTTGAAAAAGATATAAAAGTGTTTCAAATTTTTTGATGAAAAACAATATTTTTTTATTATAAATCAAATTAAATAAGATTTATGTGGATGTTCATTCTGTAACTCCCAATATTAATTCTCAATTCATTACCCACTACTCCATTACTATTGGCATTCATTTCTCATTTATTATTATAACGACTTTTCATTTATAATTTGTAGCTTATAAATAAAGGTCTTGTTATCTTGTATGTGAGACATAATACAGAGAAAATATATACAAAAGTAGAGAATAAAATTATGTTATTGCGCTCTCTATCAATCTTGTTGTTTAATTTACTTTTGTTGCAACTTCATTTAAATTTTACAACACGTTATCAGCACGAGTTGCTCGGAAGAAGTTGCGAAGTGATTCTGTAAGTAATTTGTATGATTGATTATTATATCTTTTATTAAATTAAATTTCATTTAAATTTTTTATTATATTTGTTTTAGTTTATAAGAATCATTCCTTGAAGTGAATGATGGAATAATAACCTGAATTTATTATGAAAACTAAATGTTTATCAAGAACCCGAAGTTCCTATTACCCGAATCGAATAATAACCTAAAGTTATTATTAGAAATGTTTAGAATCCAAAGTTCTATTAGAAATTTTAGTATAAAATTAATATAATAACCAACAATTATTATAGGCCACTAGATGAATAATAACCTGAAGTTTTATTAGAAATTTTCATATAAAATAAATATAATAATAATAAGTTATTATATAAGTCACTGGATGAAAATATAACCCGAAGTTATTTCAAATTAAATTTTACAATTGCGTAGTCAAGAAATTTAATAACCAGAAGTTATTAAATAAATATTTTATTATAACTTGAAGTTATATAATATTAAACTGAAGTTATTAATACATTTAAATTTATTTATTTATTCAATTTACATATTCTTTTATTTATATTTATTTATCTCCTTTTTCATTTATCATAACCTGAAGTTATGATGTTTATGACATTAAGTTATAAAATTAATAACCTGAAGTTATGACATTTATAACCTGAAGTTATTGCATTTATAACCTGAAGTTATTGCATTAATAACTTCAAGTTATGGTATTTATAACCTGAATTTAATACATATTTATTTTGTAGTACATATGGCAAATCTCACAAAGCTTGAATTTGCTGCCCTTAAAATTTCGGGCAAGAATTATCTCCCACGGACTCTCGATGCCGAGATCCATCTCACCGCAAAGGACTTGGGAAAAACTATAGTGAAAGAAAATATAACCTCCCAGCAGGAGCACGCTAAAGCTATTATTTTCATTCGTCATCATCTCCATGAGGATTTAAAACTGAATATTTAACAGTGAAAGACCCGTTAGAACTGTGGAAGAGTTTAAAGGAGAGGTATGACCATCAAAAACTTGTTCTCTTATCAAATGCTAGTTACCAATGGATTCATTTGAGATTACATGATTTTAAATTTATTGGTGAGTACAATTCCGCAATGTTTCGGTTTACTTCTGAACTTAAATTATGTGGTGAAACAATAACAGAAGAAGACATGTTGGAGAAAAATTCTCCACATTTCATATCTCGAATTTGTTAGTTATGTGTTCTAAAAGTTATCTTATGTTGATTACTTTTACATATTATGTTTATGAATTGGATGTTATATACATTTTGTTCCATGGGTTTTATGTTTATCTTTAGAAGTGTTCAAAAAGATGTTCTTGATCTTGAACCATAGAACTCTATATGATAACATACATAAATGTCTAAAATGTTCACAAACTTGGTTATTAGCATGGAACACTAATATACCATGATAAGTTTGTCATGTTGATTAAAGTACATTGTAGTTCTATAAATGTTGATAAAGGTTTATCGTTTAATAGCATGAGTATATGAAATGTTTCATATATTGAACAGACCCAACAGATGAAAACATTATATGGATTATGTTTGTGTCATTAATGTTTTCATTGTGTCTCAGAATTTCAAGATATGAGATGCATTTCTTTTTCACATGAGAAGTGTATAATGTAATTAATATTAAAAGCTACTCATTAATAGTGATGATAAGAATATTAGTTCCTTATATATAACTTGTGCGAAAGAAAGTTATGTATCAATAGTATCATTGCCCCTCATCTATAATGAGTAATGATATTTTATGGGCCCCTTGGTAAAGTATAATTATGATGCATGCAATATAGCTGAAGTGCAGTTATATATTAATAATTTACTTAAGAGACCAAGAAACGAATATAATACAAAAATGACACAATCCTACTTTGTATAATATTCATAATATCATGTGGCAAAGAATAGACACAAGTGATGTTATTTATAACATTACTTTAAGGGATCGTGTATTGTAAAAGGATACTTTACATCTGTGTCATTTGGATAACTATAATGTATAGCTAGTACCGCTTATAGTTTATGGTAATAAAATGTTATTATTCCATTGCCAACATGACTGTTGTGTATTTTAGGTATTGAAATATAGGGCAATTTTAATACACTTTTCACTTTTAAAATTTATAAACCTTCGTACACAATAATTAGGTTAGTTGCAAACGCACAACCTATCTATTGTAGTATGTAGGTGTCGATCCAAAGGGAGGTAGGGAAATACTAATTTTTTTTACTAAAGAAAATTACTTCTAAAACTGAAACTAATAATAAAAAGGGGGGTTTTGTGTAATTTCATTTTTAATGAAAATTAAAGGCTCGTAACAAAGTAATTAAAATTCGGGTGTGATTCGAGTTGGAGAAGTCTAGGAGGTCAATTTGGGTCTGATGCCCATCGGACTCAAAGTGAGTTCGATGACCGTCCGATCTGCTTTACGATCGTCCGCAATTTTTGCGTATGCTTTAAAATTCGTGCGCACGAATCTTAAAGCAGATCGGACGGTCCCGAAACCCATCGGACCTAAATTTGAGTCCGATAGGCATCGGACCCACCCTACTCTCGAAGTCTAGGGGCTTTTGGCTCACAATTTCTTGGTTAATTTCTTGTCTATTTGGTCTCTAAATTCATGTTTGTTTTGATGGGGTTTCTAACCTTATGATGTGCCTAGATAATTCAGATTTCACGATTAAGTACTTCACCATAGTTACCTAGATTTAAGCGCGTGTTAGCCTATTTCAACTAAGTATTGATACAACTATGTTGGTGCGATGAGTTAACGTTACTCTAGTTTTAGGGCTGTCGATCCTAATAGGGATATTTAACATGCATGCACACAAAATAATATATCAACATCTAACCTAATTTAGGGTTCCCAATTAGGTTTTAGGCTTCACAATTAAGTCTTTCACCCTAACCTAACCATTAATTCATGTGGTTCCGGATAAGGATTAGAATGGTGTGTTGCTAATCTTACATCCTAAGGTAATTCAAGCACATAGTAAGGTACCGTTAAGCAATTGATCCTTAGCAATTCAAGTTGTAAAACCTAAACATGATACTATCTATCAAGTACACAGATTATGCAATTAGCGAGAACTTATCAATCAACAAGAATAAACATGCAAGCAAACAATCATCACAAAGAGATATCCAAACAAAATAGAAATTAACACAAGTTCATGTTTTAAAGCCTAAGCCCCTAGAGAGAAAATCTAGCCTCTCATGGGTGCTTTAACATCTACAAGAAAATACAAGATAAACATGGTAAAAACTGAGAAAATACGTAAGAGAAAATAACACAACCAATCTCCTAGTTCCTGCCCGAGTTCTTCCCTTGTTGCTCAAGCAAAACCTCAACTTTTTCCTTCTCTTCCTTCAAAATTCGCAACTTAGATCCCGCATAAAGGTGGAGTAGAATAGCTTTGAATACTGCTTGATATTTTTTTTTGTGGTCTCCTTAATCTTATATAACGTTTTCTGAACTTGGAGACCAAGTTATTCTAATTTTGGCGCCCACTCAGCCCACTAACTTTCCATATTTAGCAGTTTTTCATGCTGGTGCGACCATTGGTGCGGCTGCACAAAATTCTACATTCCGAATTTGGATTTGTTTCCTTCATGAAAGTTGTAGATCTTTTTGTCATGGTTCTTCCAAGCTTTGATTCACCTAAATCTGAGTTTGTATGACCAAGATATGGTCAAAATACGAACTGTGTGTCGGCAGCTGTGATTCTGTGCGGCTAGTTGTGCGGCCAGAGGAACCCGCACAGGGACCCGTAGAAGGCCTCTGGAGATTTCTTGATTTAATTCCAGAATTATTTTTGTGCGGCCTGTACCAGCTTGAATTTCTCTGTTTTGCTTGATTTTCTGCAATTAAAATAACTTTTCGGCAGTAACTTGGTTCTTGGATGTATTTGACACTAAAATAAGCATAAATACAAGAAATTTAGCATAGTTTTGGAGATCAAATCCTATCCTAAGGTGTATATAAAAATGGCTTATCAATGACATAGATCTCACAGGGTCACACTAATAAGAAATTAATTAGAAATGCTAGCTCTTAGATTTATTTAACATGTGTGACATGGCTAATAAATGAGTTTCTCTACTTAAACATGAGATAAATAATTATGAGGATAATTATGAGATGTTTTGGATTTAATGAAATTCAAATATTGAGCCACAAAAAGGAGTTTCTTTGTGGGCAGCAAAGAGTGCTGTATTTCCACCATGATTTCTGTGAACATAACTTAAAACGGGCATATCTCATCAACCGTAGCTCCGTTTTCAGTGTTCTATGACTTTTCGAAAAGCTTGTGAGAAGATCTACATTTTGATATAAAATAAGCTGTAGGTCTATGCCCCATGCGGTATGCCTATGCCGCTTGCGGTATTGCACAGTGCGTTGTTGGACCAGAATCGGTTAATTTTGGCCCATATTAACTAAGGAAATCATGGAGAACGTGGGAGAACGTGTCTAGGTCGGTGGGGACTCTTCTAGACAGCATGAAAGCTATTTAAAGAAGTCCCTTCTACCTAGGGTTTCAACCTAATCATTATTCATCTTCCTTAGAGAGCCAAAACTTTGTCTCTCTTCTATTTTGATCTCTCATGTGTTGAGAATCCACAAACCCTAAACTCAAGATCTAGTTCTATTGGAGAATATGGATTAAGGAGCGACTGAAATAGTACTCTCTAGCAAGAGAAAACTTCAGTTTCTAATTAATTTCTTGGTGGATACCGTGGAGGGCTACTACTTTGAAGTCTCAACTTGGTGCAGACGAGTCCAATTTTACGGACTGGTCCCGTAATCTAACCATCGTTTTGAGACGTGAAAAGAAAGAATACGTTCTCGATACACCAATCCCTGAATTGAGGATCGCTGAGAGCAACATGAAAAAATGTTCTCATGTCCTCATAATCCAAGACGGTAGGAGAAAGATCAAAAAGGCGAAAGGGAAAAAGGCTCCCAAGTACAAAGGCAAAGGGAAGTTTGTTCCAGTAACAAACGCTCTCAAGATAAAAGTTTCTCCTGACACTGAATGCTATTATTGTAACGGCAATGGTCACTGGAAGAGAAACTGCCCGAAATACCTAAGAGATATGAAGTTTGGGAATGTCTCAAAAGCTTCAGTCTCAGGTATATGTATTGTTGAAATAAACGTTGCAACCTCTCTTAATGATTGGGTATTAGATACCGGATCATGTGTTCATATTTGTTCGAATATGCAGGCACTAAGAAATAAGAGGAAACTACGCAACGGGGAAGTACAACTCCGAGTTGGAAATAGAGCAAGTGTTGCAGCTATGACCGTCGGTAGTATAGAGTTGTATTTGCCTAGCGGACTTGTAATGGAACTAGAAAATATTTATTTTGTTCCTAGCATTTTTAGAAATATCATATCAATCTCATGTTTAGAGATGAATGGTTTTTAATTTGTTATAAAAGACAATTGTTGTTCTATTTATAAAAATGAGTTATATTATGGATCATCTTATATGATAAATGGTCTTTATATGCTGGAAATGAATAAACCTGTGTTTAACATCAATAACAAACGACTCAAAACGTCTCATGAAAGTACGACTTACATGTGGCATTGTCGCCTAGGTCATATAAACGAGAAACGCATCAAGAAGTTGCAAGAAATTGGACTTCTTGGTAAATTTGATTTTGAATCAATTAACACGTGCGAATCTTGTTTACGTGGAAAAATGACCAAGGCTCCTTTCACCAAGAAAGGTGAAAGGGCAAGTGACTTATTAGGACTCATACATATTGATGTATGTGGACTGATGAGTACTTGTGCAAAAAACGGTTGTTATTACTTCATCACGTTTACTGATGACTTTAGTAGATATGGTTATTGTTCGCGCAAAAGCGCAACGTAAGTTTCGGTACGCTTGAGGGCGTACTTTTTAAAACTGCGTTTACACTTCACGAGTAAGGGATGCAAGTGCACAACCCCTATCGTGTAGTATATTCGGGTATCGATCCACAGGAACGGTTAATTGCGAGGTTAGATTCTATCAAACTCAATCAAAAACTAGAAGTGAAAAAGGTTTGGTTTGGTGTTTAATTTCCTAAAGGGTCAGATCAAACAATTCAAGTAGATGTAATAAAATGCTAGAAGAAATGTAAATTGTGTTTTGATTATGGATAAAAGGCGTTTCCAGGGTTTCAGACTTCATCTCTGATCTGCCTCTAGTGGTACGGCCCGTACCAAGTTGGTACGGCTAGGCCGTACTTCACTTGGTAAGGCAAGGCCGTACCACCCTGGTAAGACCCGTACTGGCTTTCCAGAACAGAACCTACCAGTTCGAGTGAATGCATTTCCTTGCTGGTACCTTGTGCTAAACTCTTTAGAAAGGTTCAATTGACCATACCTAAGGTTCCTAACCCTCAACCATCGTTTGTTGGATCAAGATCTAGGTTGGAATGCAATTGATTGCCTTTTAGGGATTTCTACACCTCAACTCTCGTGTGTTGGTACAGATCTACCCTAGCTGGTTGATTGGAGGTCTAAGGCACCCTCTAATCTGTCGATTAGAGGAGAATTCAACCTCTCGGCTTCAATTCGAACTATTCTACCCTAAGCATTTGATTTGGATGAGAGATTGAGATGATCACATGACCTTGATAGGTTCGATCTAAACCTAGAGGCACATCATACAACAATCACAGCAAGCAAAGCAAAAGATATCAAAGTAAATCACAATCAATCAAACTAAAGAGTTCATACAAGATACAAGTCAAAGAAAGTCAAAACAAATCAAGAATCAATCTCTAACCCTAGAAACTAAAAGAACTACTCACAGCACATAATCAGATCTAAAAATACAATAAAAGGGAGAGAGATAGCCATGGATCGAAGGGATCGAGAGGAGGAAGCTAGATCCGTCGAGTTTCGCCTCTTCCTCTTCCTTCATTCTTGCTTTCAGCTCCTTAGCTCTCTTTCTCTCTCTTATTGTGCTCTCAAATGGATCTGGAATGGAATAGATCTCGAAATTGGAGAGTTCCCCGCTTTAAATAGCCTCTGCCAAAATTTGAATCTATCAGGCCGCCTTTATGTACGGCCCGTACCAAATTGGTACGGCCTGGCCGTACCAGGCGTGAAGAGCTGAAAAACAGCTAAGTCTGGTAAGACCCGTACCAAGCCTGGTAAGGGTCGTACCTCATCATCTGAATCGCCGTTTCTTCGTGTGTTTTGCTCCAAACCTGCAGAAAACAAACAAACACTCAGCAGTACCAAATTCTAAAGATATATCGATGAAATGCACATGATTCTGGTGAATTATGGCACAAATCTGGTACTAAAACAGGCCTAAAATAGACTAAATATGCGAGGTATCAAATTCCCCCAAGCTGAACCTTTGCTTGTCCTCAAGCAAAAAGTTTCAAACTCGGGTAAAAGTGCTGGACAACTAAATCTAAATGCAGATACAAGTCTAAATGTGAAAACCTACGTGAATCTGCTATAGTCAAGAATTTCTAGAATCGATTCGGTTGTAATTCAAATATCCCTTTATAAACCTTGATTCACTCCACCAATTGGTCAATTGAACTTCTTATTTTGAGATGCTTCTAACAATGGAAAGACTAATTACCTAGGTTTGATCGAAACAATTTCATTCTTTTTCCGAGTCAGTGCTTTTATTCAAGGTGATTTTTCTTTTCATTTTCCCTCCCCCAAGCTTGAATCAAGCTTAAGGGTAAGAAAGTTGCGAACGAAGTGTGTTGGTATGAGCAAAATTTTCTTTCTTTATTTCTAATTGGGAGACGAGCTCAAAGGCGCCCATTCGAGGCTTATTGCCAGTACTCTTATGTTCTCCATCTTTTTCATTTCCTTTCTCTTTTTTTTTCTTTTTTTTTTCTTTTTTTTTCTTTTTGGTTTGCTCATACCATGAATACACACATCTATTGGTATTCATTCATACCAATGGATATTCCAAACTTTCTTAATTTGAAAATCCCAATTCCTAAAGGCACAGTTCAGTTTTTTCGAATAATCTCGTTCGATTCAATTCTAAGTTTGTTTCATCTTTTCCATTATTAAAAACATCTCAACCTAAGTAGTTCAATAACCAATCATGGGTTAGTTCCAATTCACTCAGGTCTATTCTAATCACAACTAAATTGTTTCAAAGTTATTCTCAATTCTAGCAATTCACGCAAATCTTCACCTAACAATGCACGAAAATACGAAAAAAATGCAAGAAAAATAACGGTAAAGTAAATATGACCTAAATGCAAATGCAATCCCCCCAAGCTTAGCCTGAGCATTGTCCTCAATGCTTCAAGACTATAAGATAAAAGAGATAAAAGAAGCTCGGGGAAAAGAGAGCGAACCTGATCAGTCCTCAGGGTGGTCGTACCAGAGCCAGTCGCTAAACCGCTCCTCAATCCCAGTCACCCGCCGCGTGAGATCCTGAAGTGCGGCGCCCTGCTCACGAAGGGTAACACCCTGCTCATAGAGTGCAACACCCTGCTCCTGACGCATGCCGTACATCAGGTGGTAGACATCCTGGATGGTGGGCTCAGAGACAGGAGGGGGATACACTGGTCTACTGTAGGAGGTGGAGGGTCCAGCTGCGTAGGCAGAGGTGGATGGGCCAGCAGCGTAGGCGGAGGTGGATGGGCCAGTCTGGTACGTGGAAGGGCCAGCTCCATAGAATGAGGTACCTGCACCAAAGGGTGAAGGATGTACCTGCTCGAAGAAGGGGGGAGCCTGGCTGGGGAAAGGTGGCACATGAGGAGAGAGAGGATGCAGCGGTGCAAATGGAGCCTGGACTGGAGAGGTGGCGGCATCGAGCATGTCCTCATCGCCCTGCAGTGGTGGTGGAGGAGGTGGAGGTGGGGGAGGTGGAGGCGGGACCTCAGGGGCAGGCTGCACGCGGGGCGGACGTCGGAAAAACCAAGTGCTCCGGTCAGTGAAGGAGAGAGTGACCGGGAATGGCATGATATATCTGGTATGCTGGTCAGGCATGCGCCAAGCCCAAGCACCTCGCCCATCGCGTCCTGCTGCTGACTCGATGAACTTGTAGGTGGTGAACTGAGTGAGAGAGAGAGATCGGGAGCTCCGGCACTCCTCGTCGCCGATGATCTGGAGGTGTAAGCGCTCGGCGATCAGAGTGACATAGGCTGAGATGTAAATAACGCCACCCGGCTTGGGCTGCCTCTGGATGCCGAGCCAGTGGTGGATCATGGCGAGCATCAGATCGGGCCGCTCGAGAGTGCTGTCGGGACGCAGCATATGATCCACCAGCTGCATATCCTCAACATTGGCGCGGGCGAACGTCTCGCCACGCGCAAAGATGGTGCAACCGAGGATACGCAGCAGGACCCGGATGACTGGATGAGAGACATTGAGCTGCTTGTACTCCCTGTTGAAAGCTGACCCGGCTGGGGCGCCAGAGATCAGCGCCCAGAAGCTGTCGCGCCCCAAGTCCCCAGAGAAAGAGAGGGAGTCAGTAGTCGGGTTCGGCTCAAAGCCAAACCACTCCCTCAAGTCAGACAGCCAGACGCGGTGGGTCTCACTCAGCATGCGGAACCTGATGAACGGGGTATGGTGCCGCGAGTACTTGAGCTCCAGAGAGGAAAGAAACTCCATGGTGAGCTTCTTGTATCCCCTCTGGGCGATCTCCCAGAAGGCTGGAGTGATCCCGACCCGGGTGGTGATGCGGCGAAACTCATCCTCCAGTCCCAGCGTCTGAAGAGCAGAAAAGTCAACAATCCTCGTATTGTTGATCGATTTCGTCAGCAGAATATCGAAGTACTTGAACTGCCGACGGGTCGGCATGAAGAAGTACTCCTCGGTGTAAGCATCGGCACGCTGGGTGGCATCAGAGAGGGCCGGGTCAGTGCCGAAGGAGTCAGAGGCGTGGTCGGAGTCATGGATGGAGGCCTGATCAGAGCCCTGGGCCTGGTCAGAGGCCTCGTCAGAGCCCTGGTCCTGGTCTCCAGATGGATGGTAGGAGGGGCTCTCCTGTGGGCTCCGGTAGACGGACTGATGGCCACTGGATGTGGTCTCTCCCTCATAGTAGATGGGCGTGACGGCGTCCTGAAGAGAAGGGCTCTGGCGGGACCCAGTCCTGGCTGCACTCTCCCGGGAGTGGCGAGATGCGCGGGAGTCACTCCGAGACGCACTCCGGTGGGAGTGATGGGATGACGTGGGGGCATCAGCAGGAGGGACGTTGGCCATCGGGCCAGTGGCGGAAGGGATGGAGGCGTCAGAGGGTGTGGAGGAGCGAGAGGATTGCCGACGCATCTCTCAGACGTTTATGGCGTTGGGTGGTAAGGGTCTGACTGGGTAGGTACGGCCTGGTCTGACCTAGTTGGTACGGCCTAGCCGCACAGGCTGGTACGGGCCGTACCTAACTTAGGGTTTTGGTGTTGGCTGGTAAGGGCCGCACCAACTGGTACCAAAGACAAATTTGGGGTTTTGTGCAACCAATTAACCCCTAAACCAGAGAAGATGAGTACACAACACAGAAATGGTCTGCTAAGGGCTAATTGGTACACACTGGTACCAATTTGGTGTCAGTTCAGAGGCTGGTACGGGCCGTACCAAGCTAGGGTTTGGACTGAAATGTGCAGAACCGAGAGAAGAAGAGAGGAAACGCGAAAAATGGTGAAAGAGACACTAACCGGGAGCAAGACGTGCGAGTCGGACCAGAATGGGCGTGCGGGTCGGACTAGAGAAAGGGTGCGGGTCGGACCGAAGAAGGTCGGAGGCGGTGCGCTGGTGCTCCTGGTGGTTCCGTGTGCTCGGGTGAAGAGAGAATAGGAGGAGAAAGGAGTGGAGAGGGAGAGAAAAGAGAGCAGAGAGAGAGAAAGAGAGAGAGAGAGAGAGATCGGTGTGGCTGGGAAGGAAGGGGAAAGGGAAGGGGTGCGTTTTTTTTGGGGTTTAAAAAGAAAAAGGCGGCAGTTATGGCGTCGGTTCGCGTCCCTGACCTAGGTACGGCCTGGCCGTACCAAATTGGTACGGGCCGTACCAACCTCTCATTTTTCAGGCCGTACCAATGAGGTATGGCCTAGCCGCACCAAACCCAAAAATTTTCGTTTTTTTCTCTCTCGTGACTTCACAAGCTGCTCGTGATGAAATGCAAAAGAATGAATGCATATCTATCTGTTCCTAAGATGCAAAACAGGTAAAAATGGCTTGGGCTGCCTCCCAAGGAGCGCTCGTTTTAGGTCTCGAGCTCGACCTTCTCTCTTCAGGCTTTGGTTGGAGATGGATCGGAGAGATCCAAGTTCACTCGCATTTCTTGGGGATGATCGGCAATGTAGTGCTTGAGACGCTGACCATTGACTTTGAAAGTCCGCCCCTCCTTGTTTTCCAACTCCACTGCGCCAAATGGGAACACTGCCCTCACTCGGAATGGACCGGACCACCTGGACTTCAGCTTCCCTGGAAAGAGCCTAAGTCGAGAATTGAACAAGAGGACCAGGTGTTATAACCCGTAAAATTAAATTAGTTAATTAGTTAATAAATAAGGTTGGCGACTAATTAAAACTTAAAATTGACTAATTAGGCGAAATAATCATTTAGATAAATAGGTTATAGCTTGATTATCTTAATCAATTTATTATTTGGAATTCGATTTGTGAAAAATTAAAATTTAGTTAGCGATGAAATTAATTAAATAATAATTTGAAAACAAATACGTTGATTTTATATATTAACTCCAATTACTAATTCGAATTACCATTAAAATGTTTAAACGCGAATTGTGTCTGACCGTTTCGGGATTTAAATCAATTAATCGAGAGATCCAACTGAACCTTCTTAATTCACGAATTAATCGAACCATTGATTAGCTTTGCACGGATCTTAAGGCAGTCCAAGGGATTTTTAAAACCTCCCCTTCCTTTCTTCTCTCTCTGTCTACTGGGGGCCGCCCCTTTTTCCCCTTTGGTGCCTTCTTTCGCTGTATCCTCCTGGGAGAAGGAAATGGAGGCGATCGCCTCTATCTCTCCCGCGTGGTCGTCGTTCGAACTACCCCTGTTCCATCGCTGGTACGGCTTTGACGATTTGCGCTGAGGCGCGTGGGCTTTGCACCTGCCCACTGACAACGTTGAATTTTTGGGATTTCTCTCTCTCGGGTATTATATACCCCTCACTCTCTCTCGATTTGGGTTTTTCGCTCTCTTTTCCTTCGCTCATGTGTTGAGAAAGAAATCTCTCTCTCTCTCTTTTCTGTTTGCCTTATTACCACAATAACCGAAACCCTAGAAATTCGGTTGTGTTTGAGCATTGCGATTTTGAGTTGATCCGGTGCCTTCCTTGTGCTATACTGGTGCTCGAAGGTGCTTGTTTTGGTGTGTTGCTTACTGATTTTTCTTGACGGCCGGGAGACGAGCCTTCGCTTGGTGCCGGCCGAGTGAGCCATTCTTGTGGGTTGCTCCTTTTCGGGTAAACATTCAAGCCTTACTTTATTTTGTGGATTGTGTGCTTGGGGAGATATTATCGTATATTTTGACTTATCGGTCGGCTCGCACGAGTTGTTGATTTTCTCTGCGTGCCGATGAATTTATGTGATGGATTCGGGGTATTGATCGATTGAGGGTGAGATTGTTGATTTTTCTCGACTCGATCGACTTGGGAGTTGGGTGCTTGGCGGTTCTTTTGGTTCTGTGTTGTACCAGCTTGGTGCTGCCTTTCTTTTCTTGCGACTGGACTGACTTTACTGGCACCAACCCTTTTTCTTGTTTTTCGGTGCTGGTTTGCGGTTTTGCTGCTGTGCCCTTTTCCTTCTTCTGGTATACAGCACTTGTGTGCTGCCCCTTTGCCTTCCCTGTTCTATCTGGTATGTGTGATGTTTTGTTGCTTGTCTACCTTTGTGACCTTCTCTGAGATTTTTGCTTACTGTGACGCGATTAGGAAAATGTTGTACCAGTTGGTACAGCCCAGTGATGCCACTGGTACTGGTTTTTGAACTGACAGGACCAAAATGTGAATAAATTGAATTTGAGGATAATTGTGCAAATTTTAGGCCCTTAAGTGATATAATTAAAATACAGGGGCTAACATGCAAATTGCTGTGATTTAAATAATGGGCCGGCCTATATGTATATTGCGTTGGGAATTGGATTTGGGGCCTTTGACTTTACTGGGCCGTGGCTGTTGTGATTAATAAATGGATTTGGGCCTTTTTAATTTTCTGGTGGGCCTTAATATGAATTTATTAATAAATTCAAAGAGGCTTGGGCCTTTATCTATTGGGCTGGCAGATTTTTAAATAGAAAGGAATAAATGTTGCCTCGGATTGACGGAATAAAATGACGGCTTTTAAAAATTTAGGTTTTAATAATGTAACCGAATAAAATCGGATGCTTATGTAAACTTGAATTTAAATCGGGAAATGATTATACCGTCCGGGTCTTGATGCCTCAGTGAGAGTTCATAACATAATTTGAACAGATACTATACAACCTTATATGGACACCTGTATGATCCCGAAACACACCCAATTAAAATAGTTTAACATATTTAAAATTAATTAGGATTTTAAATAAATTAATAAGTTAAGTAGTTAGCATTTTAAATTTAGTAGTTAGATTTTTAAAATAATTAGTTAAGTAATTAGATGTTTCAAATTTAATAATTAGAAGTTGATAAGTTAAGTATAAATTTTAATTAAAGAAAATAACTTTCAAATAAAATATGTTGTTAATTAATAAAGGACAATTAATTAACAACATATTAATATTTTCGAATCATTACGATTACAAAAGTTTAGTTATTAGGATAATTAGGTAATCGCGTAATATTTTGTGATTATAAACTAATCAACTTGTACAAATTTTTAAAATGAGTTCGTATGACTTTAGAAATATTCTAATTAGGAATTTAACGTTTATTGAGTAAGTACTTAGGATTTAAATTATGTGTAGCTAAATTAATTAGGAAACACTTTTTATAATACACATAAATAGTTAGGGATCAAATAATAACAATTTAAAGTGCGTAGATTATGTTTTAAGTAAATAAGCAGTTTATCTTCAAATTAAAATATAACGAATGATTTAAGCGAGTCAAATTAATAATTAGATTCGAACCCTAGTTAATTAATTAATTAAGTACGAACACTTAGTGAAAATAATCAAACGGGGTAATAAGGGTTACGAGTACTTAGTTTAGACTTTAATTAAGTTACGTCTAAATTACAGGTCAGCCGACCTACGTAGATTCCGACCCGTGGATCGATCCCGCTGACGCTTGTACAGGAGCAGGCGAGGATTACGTGGATCCCGGAGGCTATTAGCGCGTTCTACCCCTACAGCCATCAGGTGTGGGATATCTGTTTTATTCTTTCGTGGCGTACTCTCACCAGTCGACCACTTGACCTGACATCCGCACTTTAAATTTTGTAGTTGCATTAGAGCATGTTTAATCCTTTCTGAACTGTAATTTAGGATTTGCACAACCCCTTCTAAATTGAAAATTTAATGCTTTCTTAGGAGTAGTGTAATTTAATTAATAATATATTAGGATATTAGTTGTCCTCTTCTCGTAGAGGACAACATATTATTGTAGTTAAGCATGTGCATTGGTGAGCGTGAGATAGAAGACCGAATGACTGCTTTCCGTCACGTAGGCATGGGATGCGTGACGGTTCGTGGGTCATTGGGCTGAGGGATCACTTGATCCCTTAGAGGTCTTATTAGGATTATTATTATTATATGCATGAGATTGGTATTATATCATTTTCGTTCATTTTATATTTTGTGCGGACCGATCTCGAGTCCGGAGACGATTCGGGAGCTATCCCCCCTACATTAGGAGCTACTTGCCTAGTACGGCTGCCGAGGTTGCGGTGGCAGATTTTATTTTTGTTGTTATGGGCCGCTCACGAGCCCTTGTCCCATTGATCTGGCCGGATGGTGGAGTTCCGTCTCTGCTCATGAGGAAACGGATTAACTCATTCTTACGACCTGCTTGTAGTTTTCTCCTATTGGATATGTTTGGATGAAGAATCGTCTAGAGTAAGGAAAATACACAAATTTTTGGATATAACCATCGGCTAGCGTGCCTTGCCTACGGGTTGAAGTCTTAGGGGCAAAGCTCGATGCTGTTAGGCATCGGGTATCTTTGCTCCCCTGATCGCAGTCCTTGTGTTATGTCACCTTTGAGATATAAATCCAATTTGATTGAATTTGGCACGGCACGGGGTGACAAAACTATCCGTATTATTATTATATGAATTTGTACACACGGTACCTATTGTACTGGACTCCGGTTGAGTATATTCATCCTCATATTTTGCTTTGGGAAATTTCATCATTTTGGCATAATAGGAAATTCACATCATGTCATTTATTATATGTATATTTTTCTTTTGTAGTACTATGATAGGTTTTAAATTCCGCAGCATGTGCATTAAAAGTGAACGAATTCCGACTTTACGTAGATTTCAAATTAAAAATGTGCTTTGACTTAAGAGGATCCCTGAAGGGATAATACTGGGTCACATACTGGGCGATCATTCGCTCATCCCCTCCCTTTTATGGATGTGGGCAGGTACAGAGTCTGCCGATCCGCAGCAGGAGGCGTCAGGAGCTGTACCCGACGGCCACATCGCCTGATATAGATTAGGGACCTTTGATTAGAGTTTTGCGAGTCCGGTGTTTTTGTTATATACATTGGACTCGATAGATTATATATCCCTTTGACTAGATTGTGTTTATTCTATTCCGAGGTGGATTGTATGAATATTATGTATGTATGTATGTTTATTGATATTTATGACTTTGCTTGATCATTTTATTATTGCTTCCGCTGTGTGATTATTATTATTGTTTAGCCTTGCGTGTCATTTCGATTAATTGACACGAGGCGGGGACTGATCATACCCTAAACCGAAAATCCTGGTTTGGGGTGTGACACCAGGTCTCCCTCATGGAACTCACGAGGCATGATGCGCTTGTCGTGAACCTGTTTGGTCCTTTCCTTGTAAATTCTCGCGTTCTCGTAGGCATTGAGACGCATCTCCTCTAACTCATGCAAGTCAAGGATGCGTTTCTCTCCAGCTGAGAGCAAGTCCATGTTGATGGCCCGTGTGGCCCAGTATGTCTTGTGCTCAATTTCCACGGGCAAGTGGCAGGACTTTCCGTACACCAGTTTGAAAGGGCTCATCCCAATCGGAGTTTTGAAGGCTGTACGGTAGGCCCAAAGTGCGTCACTCAGCTTGAGCGACCAATCCTTTCTCGTTCGAGCCACGGTTTTTTCCAGGATAGACTTGATCTCCCTGTTGGAAATCTCGGCTTGACCGTTGGCTTGAGGATGGTAGGATGTGGTCACCTTGTGAGTGACTCCATGGCGACTCAGGAGATTGTCGAACTGGCGGTTGATGAAGTGCTTGCCACCATCACTGATGACGGCTCTTGGAACTCCAAAGCGAGGGAAGATGATGTCAGTGAACAGTCTTTTCACTGCATTGGAGTCCGCATTTTTGCACGCCACTGCCTCCACCCACTTGGAGACGTAGTCAACAGCCACCAGGATGTACTCGTTCCCACAAGAGGGTGGAAACGGTCCCATGAAGTCAATGCCCCAGACATCAAAGATGTCTACCTCTAGAATAGAGTGGAGAGGCATTTCATTCCTCTTGGAGATGTTCCCGGTGCGCTGACACCTGTCACAAGCTGCAACGAAGGTCCTAGCATCTCTGAAAAGTGAAGGCCAGAAGAAGCCATTGCAGGACCTTTGAAGCAGTCTTGGAGGATGAAGCGTGTCCTCCGTAGGCTGAGGAGTGGCAGTGCTCAAGAATGGAGCGCGTCTCATCGTATGGCACACATCGTCGGTAGATGCCATCAACGCCAATCTTGAAGAGGTAGGGGTTGTCCCAGAAGTAGAACTTGGCGTCCGATCGCAGCTTCTTCTTCTGCTGGTATGACATGGTAGGAGGAAGTACTCCTGAGGCGAGAAAGTTCGCAATGTCTGCATACCAGGGCGCTGACTTGGTGGTCACTCGGTCAGTTGCATGGAACGTCCGATCTTGCACCGCATGAGTCGCGTGCATCGGTGTTCCAACCGAGTGGATCTCCTCCATGGCAGAAATCGAATGGAATTGGTCATCAGGGAACGAGTCATCAATTGGCAGGCTACCAGAGCCCTCATCTTCCCAGCGAAGCCGGGACAGATGGTCAGCCACGGTGTTTTCGACTCCTTTCTTGTCCCTGATTTCGATGTCAAACTCCTGCAGTAGGAGAATCCACCTAATCAAGCGAGGTTTGGCATCCTGCTTGCTCAACAGAAACTTGAGTGCGGCGTGGTCAGTGTAGATCACTATCTTGGAACCAACCAGATAGGATCTAAACTTGTCGAGAGCGAACACAACAGCCAAAAGCTCCTTTTCGGTTGTTGTGTAGTTCATCTGGGCAGGGTCTAGCACCTTGCTAGCGTAGTAGATAGCACATGGCTTGTTCTCCTTCCGCTGCCCAAGAACCGCTCCCACAGCGTAATCACTCGCATTGCACATCAACTCAAATGGCAAGGTCCAGTCTGGAGGCTGCAGGATGGGTGCTGAGACAAGGGCTTCTTTCAATCGGCAAAACGAATCGACACACTCCTGCGTGAAGATGAAATCAGAGTCCTTGATGAGCAGGTTGGTCAATGGTTTTGCGATTTTCGAGAAGTCCTTGATGAATCGGCGGTAGAAGCCAGCGTGTCCCAGAAAGCTTCGCACAGCTTTGACATTTGTTGGGATCTCCAGCTTCTCGATCACCTCCACCTTGGCTTTGTCAACCTCAATTCCTTTGGAGGTCACCACATGTCCAAGGACAACTCCCTCTTGGACCATGAAGTGACATTTCTCCCAGTTCAGGATCAGGTTGACCTCTTCACACTTCTCCAGGATTTTGCAGAGGTTGGCTAGACATGAGTCAAAGCTGGTCCCATAGACAGAGAAGTCGTCCATGAAGACCTCAACCTCTTTCTCGATGAAATCGGAGAAGATAGCCATCATGGCTCTTTGGAAGGTGGCAGGTGCATTGCAGAGACCGAATGGCATCCTACGGTATGCGAATGTACCGTAGGGACATGTGAAGGTGGTCTTGTCTTGGTCGTTCGGGTGAATGGGGATCTGAAAGAATCCTGAATACCCGTCAAGGTAGCAAAAATGAGAATGAGTCGCAAGCCTTTCAAGGAGTTGGTCGACAAACGGCAGTGGGAAGTGATCCTTGCGCGTGGCAGCGTTGAGCTTCCTGTAGTCAATACACATGCGGTACCCAGACACCACACGAGTAGGGACTAGCTCATCCTTCTCATTTCTCACCACTGTCGTGCCTCCCTTCTTGGGCACCACGTGAACGGGACTCACCCACTTGCTGTCAGAGATGGGATAGATGATGCCCGCATCTAGGAGTTTGAGAATTTCCTTTTTCACCACCTCTTTCAGGTTGGGGTTGAGTCGCCGCTGGTGCTCCACAGACGGCTTGTGATCATCCTCGAGAAGAATTCGGTGTGAGCAGATGACTGGGTTGATCCCTTTCAAGTCCTTGATCGAGTACCCGATCGCACCCTTGTGAAATCTCAGCTTCTCCAGAAGTTTGGCGGTTTGATCGGGGTTCAGACTCGCATTGACGATCACAGGACATGATTTTTCTGGATCGAGGAACTCGTATCGGAGATTGGTCGGAAGAGGTTTGAGTTCAGGAGTCGGACGCTCAGGCTGATCATTGACACGAGTCGCATCTGGGTGAGCTGACTCGTGTGTCGTCGAGATGTCGGCCTTGGCAGGTTCCGCTCCACTCCTCGTCTCAGAGTGTGATGTACTGTCCTCCAGATCCTCAGGAATCGCATCCGCTGCACAGATTGACTCGCTCGCTTCGCTTGGAAATTGAGAGAGGAATTCAGCGTCTTGGCGCAGCGAGTTGTTGACTTGTTCAAGAAAGTAGTCCTTGGCCAGATCAGCCAAGTACTCCTCTGTCCTGTCAACCCGGAAACATGTCTCGGATCGTGACGGATATCTCATGGCGCGATCGATTTGGAACTTCACCTTCTCTCCTCCAAAGTTCAAAGTCAGGATGCCTTGCTTCACGTCAATTATCGCGCCAGCTGTACTCAGAAAAGGTCGCCCCAAGATGATTGGGACTTTCTTATCTTCTTCCATCTCCATGACGACGAAATCGACGGGCACGAAGAACTTCCCGACTCGAACTGGCAGATCCTCCACCACACCAAGTGAAAGTCGGACTGAAGAATCCGCCAACTGCAATGTCATCCTTGTGGGCTTGAGCTCCCCCACTCCTATGCGATCATAGATGGTGCGTGGCATGAGACTCACGCTCGCTCCTAGATCACACAGGGCTTTCTTGATTGTAGCCTTCCCAATGGTGCATGGAATGGAAAACTTTCCAGGATCGTCCAATTTAGGGGGTAGCTCGCTTTTCAAAATTGCGCTGCACTGCTCCGTCAGCTAGACTGTCGCGTGCCCCTCTAAGCTTCTCTTGTTGGAAAGGATGTCCTTCAGAAACTTGGCATAGGTGGGCATTTGGGTCAAAGCGTCGGTGAAAGGGATGGTGATCTGCAGCTGCTTGATGACATTTGCGAAGTTGGCGAATTGCTCGTTCAGTCTCGTCTCAGCCAATCTCTGGGGGAATGGAACATGTGGCCGGTATGGAGGTGGTTTCTCGGCACCTTTCTTCTTCTGACTACCTGACGCTTCGGATGGAGGTTGTGCAGGTCTTGCCGAGCTTGTGCAGTCTGCACTCGTTTGAGGTTGGATGACCTCAGCTCGTTCTGGATTAACCTCCTTCAGTGGAATTGACACAGGGGTCGGGGTCGCGTCAGGTGTCGCGTCAAGGATCGGATCAATTGTGCCCTCACTTGGCATTGGTGGCTCGTCGTATTGGGTCCCACTTCTCAGAGTGATCGCCTTAGCCTCTTCTCTTGGATTTGGTTCGGGTTGAGCTGGAAGCTTCCCTGGTCGAGAGTGGCTTGAGGTGACCATCTGGCTCAGCTGCTCCAGCAACTTGCTTTGGGCAGCCATTTGAGTGCTCATGCTCTGCATCTGCTCCCACATCATCTGATTCATCTTGCCCTGCTCATTGGGGAAGTCGTTCACATCGGCAGGCGCATTCGACTTTGAGGGGCCAGATGGAGCTACTCGGTTGCCTTGATTGGGAAAGGAAGCGTTCTGGTAGAAGTTCCTGTTGCCATTGTTGTTGCTGTTGCTGCTGCTCGAAGCTTGGGCTCTCCAATCGTTGTTGCTCGGAGGGGGGTAATTTCCAGTGTTGTTCGCCCGATTGTTCCAGTTGTTGTTGTTGTACTGCGGCCTCTGGAAGCTGTTGTTGTTGAAGGGCGGTCTAAACGAAGAGTTGTTGAAAGGCGCAGGGTTATTCTGGTTCGACCTCCAGTGCTGCTGCTCAACCGGGTCCTTGGAGTAGGACCGGCTGAAGGGAGGTCTCGGGAAGAAGGAAGGTTCGTTGTTGAGAGAGTTGACCTGCTCACTTTCCTCGTCTTGTTGCACCAGCGGGCATTGCTCGTATGCGTGCCTCTCGTCTCCGCACATGACGCAGACTTGAGGTTGCTGTTCGACTGCCTTGACACTGAGCTTGTCCATCGCCCGCTGCATGGCGTCCATCTTGGTGGTGAGAGCCGTGATGTGATCGAGCTCGTACTTGCCACCTCCTTGGCTACCTCCTTGGCCTCCTCGCTGGCGTGACGTGTCGCGGCCGGACCACTGCTGGTTTTGCGCCATGCTGTCGATCAAGTTCATAGCCTCTAAAGGCTCCTTTGTCATCAGCGCGCCTCCCGCAACAGCGTCCACGTAAGCACGTGTGCTCTCGTTCAGGCCGTCGTAAAACGTTTGAATTAAAAGCCAGTCGGGTATACCATGGTGTG
This sequence comes from Carex littledalei, assembly GCA_011114355.1. Taxonomy (NCBI): domain Eukaryota; kingdom Viridiplantae; phylum Streptophyta; class Magnoliopsida; order Poales; family Cyperaceae; genus Carex; species Carex littledalei. The sequence continues at coordinate 13,322,614 of CM022091.1, read as the reverse complement.
GACAAGAGTACTGAATTTCTCTAAACCTTTCCCAAGCCTCGTTCAGGGGTTCATCAAAAATCTGCCTAAAGCTGGTCAGGTCATGTCTTACCTTGGCTGTCCTCTTGTGAGGGAAAAATCTGGTCAGAAACATTTTGGACAATTCCTTCCAATTTCTAACCGAGTCCCTAGGCAAAGATCCCAACCATTTCTTGGCCTTATCCCTAAGAGTGAATGGAAATAAAGCAAGCTTGGTGTAATCAGCATTCTCACCGTTGGTTTTGATGGTCGTGATGCACTCGAGGAAGGTCTGGAGGTGAGCGTGCGGGTCCTCGTGGTCGAGTCCGTGGAAGGTGTTCTGCTGCACCATGTTGACAACCCCCGGATTGAAGTTTGGTTGCTGTCCTAGAATGTGTGGCAGCCGGATTGCACCTCGCACGTCTCCAGCTCTCGGCACGTTGAACTCTCGCAGCGTTCGAGGCATGAAGACATCCTCATCATCGTCTGTCAGTCGGCCTTCATCTTCTCGCCTTTCTCTTTCTCTTTCCCTGGCCTCTGCCTCCATTCTGAGTCGGGCTTCGTCTTCTGCCCCAGCCATCTCTTCAGGTTCAGGCTCCTTGGTACGGGTCGGACCAGATTGGTGCGGCCTGGTAGTGCCTGAATCGGTACGGGTCGGACCAGATTGGTGCGGACTGGCCGTACCTGAGGGTGGCTGAGCAGTCTCGGCTGAGTCTGGAGGAGTTTGATCGAACAGTGGGCCCTTGCTTCTCAGATTATACTTCAACCTGTATTTGCCTGCAGGGGGGGGGGTTCAAAAGCCAGTTTTTAGTGATTTTGATTAAGAAAAAGCAAGAAAGATACAAGATAAAATCTAGATTAACTAAGTAAGGTAAAATCTAACTAGGCAATTGGTTACCGTCCCCGGCAACGGCGCCAAAAACTTGTTCGCGCAAAAGCGCAACGCAAGTTTCGGTACGCTTGAGGGCGTACCTTTTAAAACCGCGTTTACACTTCACGAGTAAGGGATGCAAGTGCACAACCCCTATCGTGTAGTATATTCGGGTATCGATCCACAGGAACGGTTAATTGCGAGGTTAGATTCTATCAAACTCAATCAAAAACTAGAAGTGAAAAAGGTTTGGTTTGGTGTTTAATTTCCTAAAGGGTCAGATCAAACAATTCAAGTAGATGTAATAAAATGCTAGAAGAAATGTAAATTGTGTTTTGATTATGGATAAAAGGCGTTTCCAGGGTTTCAGACTTCATCTCTGATCTGCCTCTAGTGGTACGGCCCGTACCAAGTTGGTACGGCTAGGCCGTACTTCACTTGGTAAGGCAAGGCCGTACCACCCTGGTAAGACCCGTACTGGCTTCCCAGAACAGAACCTACCAGTTCGAGTGAATGCATTTCCTTGCTGGTATCTTGTGCTAAACTCTTTAGAAAGGTTCAATTGACCATACCTAAGGTTCCTAACCCTCAACCATCGTTTGTTGGATCAAGATCTAGGTTGGAATGCAATTGATTGCCTTTTAGGGATTTCTACACCTCAACTCTCGTGTGTTGGTACAGATCTACCCTAGCTGGTTGATTGGAGGTCTAAGGCACCCTCTAATCTGTCGATTAGAGGAGAATTCAACCTCTCGGCTTCAATTCGAACTATTCTACCCTAAGCATTTGATTTGGATGAGAGATTGAGATGATCACATGACCTTGATAGGTTCGATCTAAACCTAGAGGCACATCATACAACAATCACAGCAAGCAAAGCAAAAGATATCAAAGTAAATCACAATCAATCAAACTAAAGAGTTCATACAAGATACAAGTCAAAGAAAGTCAAAACAAATCAAGAATCAATCTCTAACCCTAGAAACTAAAAGAACTACTCACAGCACATAATCAGATCTAAAAATACAATAAAAGGGAGAGAGATAGCCATGGATCGAAGGGATCGAGAGGAGGAAGCTAGATCCGTCGAGTTTCGCCTCTTCCTCTTCCTTCCTTCTTGCTCTCAGCTCCTTAGCTCTCTTTATCTCTCTTACTGTGCTCTCAAATGGATCTGGAATGGAATAGATCTCGAAATTGGAGAGTTCCCCGCTTTAAATAGCCTCTGCCAAAATTTGAATCTGTCAGGCCGCCTTTATGTATGGCCTGTACCAAATTGGTACGGCCTGGCCGTACCAGGCGTGAAGAGCTGAAAAACGGCTAAGTCTGGTAAGACCCGTACCAAGCCTGGTAAGGGTCGTACCTCATCATCTGAATCGCCGTTTCTTTGTGTGTTTTGCTCCAAACCTGCAGAAAACAAACAAACACTCAGCAGTACCAAATTCTAAAGATATATCGATGAAATGCACATGATTCTGGTGAATTATGGCACGAATCTGGTACTAAAACAGGCCTAAAATAGACTAAATATGCGAGGTATCAGTTATGTCTACCTGATGAGACATAAGTTTGAGTCCTTTGAAAAGTTCAAGGAATTCAAGACTGAAGTAGAAAACCAACTCGACAAAAAGATCAAGGCCTTGCGATCAGATCGTGGAGGCGAATACTTGAGTCATGAGTTTAAAACGTACTTGAAAGAATGTGAGATAGTCTCACAACTCACGCCTCCAGGGACACCGCAATGGAACGGTATTTCTGAGAGAAGGAATCGAACTTTGTTGGACATGGTTCGTTCTATGATGAGTAACGCCACCCTCCCAAAATTGTTTTGGGGACACGCACTAGAAACTGCCGCACTAATGATAAATAGGGTTCCATCTAAATCAGTAGAAAAGACTCCGTATGAGTTATGGTTTGGAACAGTTCCAAATATATATTTTCTTAAAATTTGGGGTTGCGAAGTATTTGTCAAACGTATGACTTCTAACAAACTTGGACCCAAATCTGATAAATGATTTTTCGTAGGATATCCTAAGGAAACAAAATGGTACTACTTTTACAACAAAGAGGAGAACAAAGTTGTTGTTGCTCGCTTTGGTGTATTCTTGGAGAAAGATTTTCTCGCAAGAGGTAGTGAGCGTGATGTGCGACTTGAGGAGGTTCAAGACACATCACATGATAATATATCAAAAGTTGATTATATAATCCCACAACTTGATGCTTCGGCTAATGAGCGTTTGGAAGAACCAAATCCACAAACAGTTGTGGAAGAGGTTCAAGTCCCGAGCTCAAATACTTCAACGCAAGTTGAAGTAGAACTGAACCTGCAAACAGTTGTGGATGAAGTTCAACAGCCGGAAGCACGAGTCCTACGAAGGTCAGAAATGATAGTACATGCACCTGAAAGGTACATGGGACTTCACGAAGTCTCAGTGTTTGACACTGAAGATCCTCTGACTTATGCGGAAGCAATGGATAGGCCCGACTCTGATAAATGGCTTGAGGCCATGAAATCCGAAATACAATCCATGTACGACAATCAGGTATGGCACCTAGTTGTACCACTTTATGGGGTAAAACCCATAGAAAACAAATGGGTTTTCAAGAGGAAAACAGACATGGATAGAAATTTGACTGTGTACAAAGCACGGCTAGTAGCGAAAGGTTTCAAACAAATTCAAGGAGTTGATTATGATGAAACTTTTTCACCCGTAGCTATGTTTAAGTCAATAAGGATACTCCTAGCAATTGCCGCCTTTCATGATTATGAAATATGACAAATGGATGTCAAAACCGCTTTCTTAAACGGAAATTTAGAAGAGGACGTGTATATGATACAACCCTCAGGTTTTGAGGATCCAAAGAATACTGGGAAAGTGTGCAAGCTTCTTAGATCCATTTATGGATTGAAGCAAGCATCACGAAGTTGGAATCTTTGGTTTGACGAAAAAGTCAAAAAGTTTGATTTCGTCAGATGCGAAGAAGAACATTGTGTGTACCAAAAGACTAGTGGGAGTGCCATCGCTTTTCTGATCTTATATGTAGACGACATACTCCTAATCGAGAACGATATTTCTTTACTTAAATTAGCCAAGTTTTCATTAAAGAAGGTGTTCTCTATGAAAGACTTGGGCGATGCTGTCTATATACTAGGCATAAAGATCTTTAGAGATAGATCAAAAAGACTCATAGGATTGAGTCAAAGCACGTACATTGACAAAGTGCTGAATCGGTTCAGCATGCAGGATTCTAAGAAAGGATTCCTGCCAATGAATCATGGTGCACAGCTTAGCAAGACTCAGTGTCCTTCGACAACTGATGAGCAAAGCATAATGAGTAGAATTCCATACGCTTCGGCTATTGGTTCTATCATGTACGCCATGTTGTGCACTCGCCCTGATGTCTCGTACGCTTTGAGTGTGACGAGCAGATATCAGGCTAATCCAGGTATGGAGCACTGGAATGCTGCAAAGAATATCCTTAAGTACTTGAGAAGAACTAATGATATGTTTCTCGTCTATGGTGGTGACTCCAACTCGTAATAAATGGCTACACACTGATGCAAGTTTCCAAACTGACCGAGACGATTCGAGATCTTAGTTTGGATACGTGTTCATACTCAACGGTGGTGCTGTGAGCTGGAAGAGTTCGAAGCAAGAGACCACAACAGACTCAACCACCGAAGTTGAGTACATAGCTGCATCCGAGGCAGCAAAAGAGGGTTTCTGGATTAAGAAGTTCCTTAGCGAACTAGGAGTGGTTCCCAGTGTTCAAAGCCCTGTGGACCTCTACTGTGACAACAATGGAGCTATAGCTCAGGCCAAGGAACCGAGATCGCACTCGAAATCCAAGCATGTCCTACGCCGTTATCACCTACTACGAGAAATTGTAAATAGAGGTGATGTAAAGATTTGTAAGGTTGACACAATCAGCAACACAGCTGATCCACTTACAAAGCCTCTTCCTCAAGCCAAGCATGAGATGCATACTGCTTCTATGGGTCTGAGACACATAGGCAACTGGCTGTGAGAATTTCTTGGGATCTACGAGATCTTAGAAAATATAGAGACTTGTATAAATAGCAGAGTTAATATGTTGATTGGCTCTAGCTTAAGTGAGAGATTGTTAGTGTAATAATCTAGAAGTCAATCAAAGGATAATTTTATTCTATATGTATTTTATTCATGTAATGGATGATTAATAAAATTATCATTTTGTTCTTTGAGTTTTATCGAATTATGAATCATTTCGAGTTCATGACTTGAAATTGTAAAACTACATAATAGATGATAAATACTCTTAATAGTCACTGACCGAGGTAATTAGCAAAGAACACTAATTAACCAATTAAATGTTAGTATGTGGATTAAATGATGGTTAAGTTTTACAGACCATAGACAAAGAGTTGTCATTTTAATCACATAGATACATGTTAGAGAACATGGTATTTGACAGACCCCGAATGAAACATTAAATGGAATTGTGTTCGTGTCATTAATATTTTCATTCAGTGTTAACTTCTAAAGTATGAGGTATTCATCTTTCCTACATAAGAGATATATATGTGTGAGTGTTGTCTAACGCTGTCCGTAAAAGGTAGCCATAACGGTAGCACTTCGGTATACATAACTTATGCGGAGGAAGAGATGTTCACTAAAAGTACTATTGTCCCTCGTATTTCTGTACGAGTAATAGTATCAGCGGGCCCCTTGATAGAGTAAGGTTATCTGCTAGCAGTATGATTACAAGAGTAATCATATTTGATAATCTACTCAGGATCAAGAAAAGATTAAGTTTGCAAGGATGACACACACCTACCTTGAAACTGATCTGATAGCTATGAGACAAAAGAATTAACACGAGTAAATAGTTTATTGGATCGTGATATTGTACAGTACAAAATCATCTGTGTAATTGGATGGTCATAATGCGTTTTGCCAGGTGCCTCTTATGATTTGTAGAAGTTAAAATAGTTTTAATTTCTATTTACCAACATAACACAGATCCTATCGGGTCACACCAATAGGAAAGTAATTAATTTATTTGATTAATTATAAATGTTATAATTAATAAATAAATGTCATAGAGATGACAAGCTTAAACACATTAAATTTATAAGCGTGTACGACACGTTGTATAAATTTATCGCAACAACGAATCGCAAGAAAATATAATTGTTCAGAATTGTTCAGAATAATTATATTAGAAATAAAAGAATTATAAATATTAATTATGAATTAATATTTTATATTTTGGGCTTATTTGAAATTTGGGCCAAAATATTAATTTTGGAATTAAATTTAAAAGCCCAAATAGTAAAGCCCAAAATCAATTCTTTAATTTTGGGCCCGAGGGCATTTTGGTCATTTTGATGAATAGTACAGTGTCACTATTCAAACCTCCCTATAGGGGTATTTTGGTAATTTCGGCCATATCCAAAGCCTATAAATAGAGGGGTAGGGGTAGAGAAAAAATGAGAATTCCATTTGAACCGAATTGGATAGAATCGAATCGAGTTTTTCTCTCCCAAATAGTGTTTTCGTGAGAAAAGAAAGAATACGTAATTTGATTACGTATATCTTGCGAGTCGTGAATAGTGTTCTCGGGATTCGTGAATAGTGTTTTTGCGAAGTACGCGGTAATTTTGCCGTCGATCGTGAATCATCTTTTGCGAACTGTGAATAGTGTTTACGTCTTTTTCGTGAATAGTGTTTTTGCGAATAACGCGGTTATAGTATTTCTGGCAAAAGAAATAACCGCTCTCTGGTTATTCCTGGTGGACAACCGATAGAGGCATCAGACGTCTGGTGCTGCGAGACGCGACTTCAATCCAATTGGAATTTGGATACACGGTATAAATGTTATCTTAATTTATTTAATTGTTAAATAGATTTAAGTTTTTAGAAAATCAATCATGGAGTAGATTCTCGTAGGATTAAATTGTTACGTCAAGGGAAATGCTGGAAATTGACAAATTTCGTTTGGCTTTCCGACGTAACTCTTTTAATCCTAGGGTTAAGTTAAAAGTAAAAATTTTGTTTTACGATCTTTCCGCATACTTAACCTAATCAAAGGGTACAGCAAAACCCTACAGTTGTATGACCTTTAAATGCTTAAAGAGTTAAAACCCTACAGGAGGAGTGTAACACGTGTTGGAAGGGACCACTGAACCAAATACAGCTGTAGAGGGTGAAATACAATGTTTTGGTGGTACACCGAAGAGTAAACATGTGCCCTCTATGATTTTCATGCTTTTTTCAGCTGAGACATGGCGCCTATGCTTGCTTAAGTTGTCCCAGGGGTCAATTTACTATCTGAGCAATCAATTCATCAATTTCCATTTAGAGCAAAGGTCGGGCTTGTGCCATACCCGTAGTGCATCCTCTCGGGTCTCTTTTGAATTAAATTGGCAACCCACATAGCATCGCAGGGGCCTAAATACCACTTCTTCCAAACTTCAAAGCCCAATTTGCATTGTAGCCCGAGTTCTCATTTTCATCTCTTTTCTCTTCTCGGCCGAAATTAAAGCTTGCGAGATAGAATTGTTTGTAAAGATTTGAACAAAGAGAAGAGGAAGGAAACCATTGTTGATTCTAGGTGAGAAATCAAGCTAAGCTTTAGTAACTTCTCTCTGAATTTTGGGTTTTAAGTTTTGCTCAAAACACAGGCTGGAGGAAGAAGAAGAGAGGAGGAGATTCTGTAGGCGAAGGGCCCACTTGTCAGTCTGTCTACAGTGTCCTTTCTTTTAACTCTTTCATTCTTCTTAGCTAAGCTTGGTACTCGGTGAGCCATATATTGGTTTGAACATGGCGCACGGAGCGCTGGGCGTATGCAAACTGAAGGGGTCAGGGGCGCCTCTGTTTAAATCCAACGACATCATGCAGTTCTTGGGTGATCTTGGCGCATGATGAGCCATGAGGCTGTCGGCTTGGTGCATGCGGCTCAAAGCTTATGCTCTTAGTCCATCCATGTTAGGGATTTAGCGAAAATAAGCATAAGTCACTGACTTGTGGGCCCTGTCCCCTGGTCTTTGTTATACAGCTCCAAATTGTACCCAGAGCGGTTTAAGGCATGATTTTGCTAGTGATAAGCCAATTTTCTATACACCGTAGGATAGGGTTTGATCTCCAAACTGTACCAAATTCCTTGTATTTATGCTTATTTTAGTGTCAAAGACATCCCAGAACTAAGTTACTGCCAAAGTCTATTTAAATTACAGGAAATGGAGCAAATTGTAGATCTTCTCACAAGCTTTCCGAAAAGTGGTAGAACATTGAAAACAGAGTTACTGATCATGATCTATGCCCGTTTGAATTGTAGAAATTCAGAGCACAACACAGAGGAAACCGGCCCCAGTGCGGACGCACTGACCCAGAATGCGGACCCACTCAAAGAAACCGAGCCTAGTGCGGACGCACTGACCCAGAATGCGGACGCACTCAGCCCGTGCTGCCTACACACAGTTTGTATTTTGGCCATATCTTGGTCATACGAACTCCGATTTAGGTGAATCAAAGCTTGAAAGAACCATGAGAAAAAGATCTACAACTTTTATGAAGAAAAAAAAATCCAAATTCGGAATGTAGAATTTTGTGCAGCAGCACCAATGGTCGCACCAGCCTGAAAAACTGCTAAATATGGAAAGTTAGTGGGCTGAGTGGGCACCAAAATTAGAATAACTTGGTCTCCAAGTTTAGAATCACATAATTAGAAAATGACTAAGTTAGTGGGCTTAGTGGGCACCGAAAATAAAACGACTTGATCTCCAAGTTCAAAAAATGCTATATAAGGTTGAGGAGACCACAGGAGAAACCATCACTGCTCATCATTGCTCAATTGAAGTCATTCTGCTCCACTTTCCGGCGGTGATCAAAGTTGCGATAAATTTCAAAGGAAGAGAAGGAAGAAGTCGAGGTTTTGCTTGAGCGACAAGGGAATAATTTGGGCAGGAACTAGGAGATTGGTTGTATTCTTTTCTCTTACGTATTTTTTCAGTTTTTACCATGTTTATCTTGTATTTTCTTGTGGATGTTAAAACACCCATGAGAGGCTAGATTTCCTCTCTAGGGGCTTAGGTCTTTTAGCATGAACTTGTCTAATTTTATCTTACTCGGATCTTAGTTTTTATTATGATTGTTTGATTTGATGGTAATTTCTGAGATTTATTCTTTGTGATGATGCATGATTAGTACTTGAATTGTAGTATCCCGCTTAGGTCTAATAGACTTGAAGTAGATTAGGATCATATATGTTGGTACCAAATTATGATCACAAATACCTTAGGATTTGGATTAGAATTGACCAATTTGAAATCTAAACCGGAACTACATGAATTATGGTTAGGGTTTGACGAAGGACTTAATCGTGAAGTCGAATCCCTAATTAGGACCCCTTGAATTGAATTGAATATGGGTACGAAGGACTTAATCGTGAAGTACTGATATCTAAGGATATGATAGGCTAACGAGAACTTCATGGTCTAGATAGCTAGCGTGAAGGACTTAATCGTGAATCTGAACTGTTTAGGCACATTATTAATTCACAAAAGTGACCATTTTTAACATCTTAGGTTAGAAACCTCGTCATATCAAATAAAAATTTAAACAAACCGAGTAGATATGAAATACAACTAGAATAAGACAACTAGAAGAAGATGAAAGACAACTAGAATAAGACAACTAGAATAAGACAACCAGTACAAGGTGAAAGACAACTAGAAGAAGATGAAATACAACTAGAATAATATGAAATACAACTAGAAGAATATGAAATACAACTAGAATAATATGAAATATAACTAGAAGAAGATGAAATACAACATGTAGTAAATGAATGACAACCAGTAGAACATGAAAGACAACTAGTAGAAAATGAAATACAACTACAAGAAGATGAAATACATCATGTAGTAGACGAAAACAACAAGTGAACATGAAAAACAACTAAAAGAATATCAAATACCACATGTAGTAGACGATGAATGCCGACTAGTAGAACTAGGAAGACAACCAACGCAACGCCAAAGTCGGCTAAAAGAAGATGAAATACAACTAGCATAATATGAAATACAACTAGGAAAACATGAAATACAACCTGTAGTAGACAAATACAACAAGTACAACATGAAAGACAACTAGAAGAAGATGAAATACTACCTGTAGTAGACGAAAACAACAAGTAGAATATGAAAGACAAGAAGAAGAAGATAAAATACAACTTGTAGTAGACGATTAAAGCCAACTAGATGATGAAATACAACCTATAGTAGACGAAAGTCAACCAGTACAAGGTGAAAGACAACTAGAAGAAAATGAAATACAACAAGAATAATATGAAATACAACTAGAAGAAGATGAAATACAACCTATAGTAGATGAAAGACAACCAGTAGAACATGAAAGACAAATAATAGAAAATTAAATACAACTAGAAGAAGATGAAATACAACTTGTAGTAGACAAAAACAACAAATGGATCATGAAAGACAACTAAAAGAAGATGAAATACAATATGTAGTACACGATGAAAACCAACTAGCAGAACAAGAAAGACAACGAGTGCAACGTGAAAGACAACTAGAAGTAGATGAAATACAACTAGAATAATATGAAATACAATTAGAAGAAGATGAAATACAACTAGAATAATATGAAATACAACTAGATGAAGATGAAATACAAATTGTAGTAGTCGAAAACAACAAATACAACATGAAAGACAACTAGTAGAACAACAAAAACCAACAGTGCAACGTGAAAGACAGCTAGAAGAAGTTGAAATACAACTACAAGAAGATAAAATACAACAAGAAATATATGAAATACAACTAGAAAAAGATGAAATACAACCTGTAGAAGATGAAAGACAACAAGTAGAACATGAAATACAACTAGTAGAAAATGAAATACAACTAGAAGAAGATGAAGTACATCTTGTAGTGGACGAAAACAACAAGTAGAACATGAAAGACAACTAGAGGAAGATAAAATACACAAGTAGTAGACGATTAAAGCCAACTAGTAGAGAAAGAAAGACAACCAGTACAAGGAGAAAGACGACAAGAATAAGATGAAATACAACTACAATAACATGAAATACAACTAGAAGAATATGAAAGACAACTAAAAGAATGTGAAATACCACATGTAGTAGACGATGAAAGCCAACGAGTAGAACAAGAAAAACAAACAGTGCAACCAGATAGACAGCTAGAAGAAGTTGAAATACAACTACAAGAAAATTAAATACAACTAGAATAATACGAAATACAACTAGAACAAGATGAAGTAGAACCAATAGTAGATGAAAGACAACCAGCAGAACATGAAATACAACTAGTAGAAAATGAAATACAACTTGAAGAAGATGAAGTACATCCTGTAGTAGACGAAAACAACAAGTAGAATACGAAAGACAACTAGAGGAAGATAAAATACAACATGTTCTAGACGATTAAAGCCAACTTGTAGAGAAAGAAAGACAACCAGTACAAGGAGAAAGACGACTAGAAGAAGATGAAATAAATCTAGAAGAAGATGAAATACAACTAGAAGAAGATGAGATACAACTAAAAAAATATGAAATACAACTAGAAGAACATGAAATACAACCTGTGGTGGACGAAACAACAAGTATAACATGAAAAACAACCAAAAGAAGATGAAATATAACATGTAGTAGACGATGAAAGACAACTAGCAGAACAAGAAAAACAACAAGTGTAACGTGAAACACAACTACAAGAAGATGAAATACAACTAGAAGAAGATGAAATACAACTAGAATAATGTGAAATACAACCTGTAGCAGATGAAAGACAACCTGTAGTAGATAAAAGACAACTAGTAAAACATGAAAGACAATTAGAAGAAAATGAAATACAACCTGTAGTAGATGAAAGATAACCAGTAGAACATGAAAGACAATTAGCAGAAAATAAAATACAACTAGAAGAAGATGAAATACATCATGTAGTAGACGAAAACAACAAGTAAAACATGAATGACAACTAGAAAAATAGAAAATATAACATGTAGTAGACGACTAAAACCAAGTAGTAAAGGAAGAAAGACAACCAGTACAAGGCGAAAGTCGGCTAGAAGAAAATGAACTACAACTAGAATAATATGAAATACAACAAGAATAATATGAAATACAATTAGAAGAAGATGAAATACAACCTTTAGTAAATGAATGATAACCAGTAGAACATGAAAGAGAGCTAGTACAAAATGAATTACAACTACAAGAAGATGAAATACATCATGTAGTAGACGAAAACACAAGTGGAACATGAAAGACAACTAAAAGAATATGAAATACCACATGTAGTAGACGATGAAAGCCAACTAGTAGAACAAGAAAGACAACCAATGGAACGCAAAAGACGGCTAGAAGAAGATGAAATACAACTGGCATAATATGAAATACTACTAGAAAAACATGAAATACAACCTGTAGTAGACGAATACAACAAGTACAACATGAAAGACAACTAGAAGAAGATGAAATACTACCTGTACTAGACGAAAACAACAAGTGGAATATGAAATACAACTAGAGGAAGATAAAATACAACATGTAGTAGACGATTAAAGCCAACTAGTAGAGAAAAAAAGACAACCAGTACAAGGAGAAAGATGACTAGAAGAAGATGAAATACAATTAGAAGAAGATGACATACAACTAGAATAATATGAAATACAATTAGAAGAACATGAAATACAACCTGTAGTAGACGAAACAACAAGTAGAACATGAAAAACAACCAAAAGAATATGAAATACAACATGTAGTAGACGATGAAAGCTAACTAGCAGAACAAGAAAGACCACCAGTGCAACGTGAAACACAACTAGAAGAAGATGAAATAGAACTAGAAAAAGATGAAATACCATTAGAATAATATGAAATACAACTAGAAGAAGATGAAAGACAACTTGTAGTAGACGATAAAAGCCAACTAGCAGAGCAAGAAAAACAAACAGTGCAACGTGAAAGACAGCTAGAAGAAGTTGAAATACAACTAGAATAATATGAAATACAACTAAAACAAGATGAAGTACAACATATAGTAGATAAAATACAACTAGAATAATATGAAATACAATTAGAAGAACATGAAACACAACTAGAATAATATGAAATACAACTAGTTGAAGATTAAATACAACCGGTAGTAGATGAAAGACAACCAGTAGAACATGAAAGACAACTAGTAGAAAATGAAATACAACTAGAAGAAGATGAAGTACATCTTGTAGTGGATGAAAACAACAAGTAGAATATAAAAGACAACCAGTACAAGGAGAAAGACTACTAGAAGAAGATGAAATAAATCTAAACGAAGATGAAATACAACCAGAAGAAGATGAGATACAACTAAAAAAATATGAAATACAACCTGTAGCAGACGAAACAACTAGTAGAACATGAAAAACAACCAAAAGAAGATGAAATACAACATGTAGTAGACGATGAAAGCAAACTAGCAGAACAAGAAAGACAACCAGTGCAACATGAAAAACAACTAGAAGAAGATGAAATACAACTAGAAGAAGATGAAATACAACTAGAATAATATGAAATACAACTAGAAAAAGATGAAATACAACCTGTAGTAGACGAAAACAACAAGTACAACATGAAAGACAACTAGAAAAATATGCAATACAACATGTAGTAGACGATAAAATCCAACTAGTAGAACAAGAAAAACAAATAGAGCAACGTGAAAGACAGCTAGAAGAAGTTCAAATACAACTACAAGAAGATAAAATACAACTAGAATAATATGAAATACAACGAGAACAAGATGAAGTACAACCTATAGTCGTTGAATGACAACCAGTAGAACATCAAATACAACTAGTAGAAAATGAAATACAACTACAAAAAGATGAAATACATCCTGTAGTAGACGAAAAGAACAAGTTGAACATGAAAGACAACTAGAAGAAGATAAAATACAACATGCAGTAGACGATTAAAGCCAACTAGTAGAGGAGGAAAGACAACCAGTACAAGCTGAAAGACGACTAGAAGAAGATGAAATACAACTAGAAGAAGATGAAATAAAGACAACAGGAAAAAGATGAAATACAACTAGAAGAGTGTGAAATACAACTAGAATAATATGAAATACAACTAGAAGAAGATGAAATACAACCTGTAGTTGATGAAAGACAACCAGTAGAACATGAAAGACAACCAGTAGAAAATGAAATACAACTAGAAGAAGATGAAATACATCATGTAGTAGACGAAAACAACAAGTAGCACATGAAAGACAACTAGAAGAAGATAAAATATAACATGTAGTAGACGATTAAAGCCAACTAGTAGAGGAAGAAAGACAACCAGTACAAGGTGAAAGACAACTAGAAGAAGATGAAATACAACTAGAATAATGTGAAATACAACTAGAAGAATGTGAAATACAACTAGAATAATATGAAAAAAAACTAGAAGAAGATGAAATACAATCTGTAGTAGATTAAAGACAACCAGTAGTAGACGAAAACAACAAGTGGAATATGAAAGACAACAAGAAGAAGATAAAATACAAAATGTAGTAGACGATTATAGCCAATTAGACGATGAAATACAAGTAGAACAAGATGAAGTACAACCTATAGTAGATGAATGACAACTAGTAGAACATCAAATACAACTAGTAGAAAATGAAATACAACTAGAAAAAGATGAAATACATCCTGTAGTAGACGAAAAAAATAAGTTGAACGACAACTAGAGGAAGATAAAATACAACATGCAGTAGACGATTAAAGCCAGCTAGTAGAGGAAGAAAGACAACTAGTACAAGGTGAAAGACGACAAGAAGAAGAAGATAAAATATAACATGTAGTAGACGATTAAAGCCAACTAGTAGTGGAAGAAAGAGAACAAGTACAAGGTGAAGGACAACTAGAAAAAGATGAAATACAACAAGAATAATGTGAAATCCTACTAGAAGAATGTGAAATACTACTAGAAGAAGATGAAATACAACCTGTAGTAGATGAAAGACAACATGTAGAACATGAAGGACAACTAGAATAATATGAAATACAACCTGTCGCAGATGAAAGACAACCCGTAGTAGATGAAAGACAACCAGTAAAACATGAAATACAACTAGAGTAAGATGTAGTACATCCTGTAGTGGACGAAAACAAGTAGAACATGAAATACAACAAGACGAAGATAAAATACAACAAGGAGTAGACGATTAAAGCCAAGTAGTAGAGAAAGAAAGACAACTAGTACAAGGAGAAAGACTACTAGAAGAAGATGAAATAAATCTAGAAAAGATGAAATACAACTAGAAGAAGATGAGATACAACTAAAATAATATGAGATACAACTAGAAGAACATGAAATACAACCTGTAGTAGACGAAACAACAAGTAGAACATGAAAAACAACCAAAAGAAGATGAAATAGAACATGTAGTAGACGATGAAAGCCAACTAGCAGAACAAGAAAGACAACCAGTGCAACGTGAAAAACAACTAGAAGAAGATGAAATACAACTAGAATAATATGAAATACAACTAGAATAAGATGAAATACAACATGTAGTAGACGAAAACAACAAGTACAACATGAAAGACAACTAGAAAAAAATGAAATACAACATTTAATAGACGATAAAATACAACTAGTGGAACAAGAAAAACAAACAGTGGAACGTGAAAGACTAGAAGAAGTTGAAATACAACTAGAAGAAGATGAAATACATCTAGAATAATATGGAATACAACTAGAACAAGATGAGGTGCAACCTATAGTAGATGAATGACAACCAGTAGAACATCAAATACAACTAGTAGAAAATGAAATACAACTATAAGAAAATGAAATACACCAAGGATAATGTGAAATACAACTAGAATAATATGAAATACAACTAGAAGAAGATGAAATACAACCTGTAGTAGATGAAAGACAACCAGTAGAACATGAAGGACAACTAGAAGAAGATAAAATACAACCTGTAGAACATGAAAGACAACCAGTAGAACATATAAGACAACTAGTAGAAAATGAAATACAACTAGAAGAAGATGAAATACATTATTTAGTAGACGATTAAAGTCAACTAGTAGAGCAAGAAAGACAACATGTACAAGGTGAAAGACAACTAGAAGAAGATGAAATATAACTAGAATAATATGAAATAAAACTAGAAGAATGTGAAATACAACTATAATAATATGAAATACAACTAAAAGAAGATGAAATACAACCTGTAGTAGATGAAAGACAACCAGTAGAACATGAAAGACAATGAGAAGAAAATGAAATACAACCAATAGTAGATGAAAGACAACCATTAGAACATGAAAGACAACTAGTAGAAAATGAAATAAATCATGTAGTAGACGAAAACAACAAGTAGAATATGAAAGACAACTCGAAGAAGATAAAATATAACATGTAGTAGACAATTAAAGCCAACTTGTAGAGGAAGAAAGACAACCAGTACAAGATGAAAGACAACCAGAATAATATGAAATATAACTTGAAAAATGTGAAATACAACTAGAATAATAAGAAATACAACTAGAAGAAGATGAAATACAACCTGTAGCAGATGAAAAACAAATAGTAGAACATGAAAGACAATTAGTAGAAAAGGAAATACAACTAGAAGAAGATGAAATACATCCTATAGTAGACGAAAAGAACAAGTAGAACCTGAAAGACAACTAGAAGAAGATAAATTACAACATGCAGTAGACGATTAACGCCAACTAGTTGAGCAAGAAAGACAACCAGTACAAGGCGAAAGTCGGCTAGAAGAAGAAGAAATACAACTAGAATAATATGAAATACAACTTGAATAATATGAAATACAACTAGAAGAACATGAAATACAACTAGAATAATATGAAATACAACTAGAAGAAGATGAAATACAACCTTTAGTAAATGAATGACAACATGTAGAACGTTAAAAACAACTAGTAGAAAGTGAAATACAACTAGAAGAAGATGAAATACATCATGTAGTAGACGAAAACAACAAGTGGAACATGAAAGACTACTAAATGAATATGAAATACCACATGTAGTAGACGATGAAAGACAACTAGTAGACAAGAAAGACAACCAATGGAACGCGAAAGACGGCTAGAAGAAGATGAAATACTACCTGTAGTAGATGAATACGACAAGTACAACATGAAAGACAACTAGAAGAAGATGAAATACTACCTGTAGTAGAAGAAAACAACAAGTGGAATATGAAAGACAACAAGAAAAAGATAAAATACAACATGTAGTAGACGATTAAAGCCAACTTGACGATGAAATACAACTAGAACAAGATGAAGTACAACCTATTGTATATGAATGACAACTAGTAGAACATCAAATACAACTAGTAGAAAATGAAATACAACTAGAAGAATATGAAATACAACATGTAGTAGACGAAAAGAACAAGTTGAACGACAACTAGAGAAGGATAAAATACCACATGCAGTAGACGATTAAAGCCAACTAATAGAGGAAGAAATACAACTAGTACAAGGTGAAAGACGACTAGAAGAAGATGAAATACATCTAGAATAAAATAAAATACAACTAGAAGAACATGAAATACAATTTATAGTAGATGAAACAACAAGTAGAACTTGAAAGACAACTAAAAGAAGATTAAATACGACATGGAGTAAACTATGAAAGCCAATTAGCAGAACAAGAAACACGACCAGTGCAACGTGAAAGATAACTAGATGAATATGAAATACAACTGGAATAATAAGAAATACAACTAAAAGAAGATGAATTACAACTAGAATGATATGAAAGACAACTAGAAGAAGATGAAATATAACATATTGTAGACGCTAAAAGCCAACTAGTAGAACAAGAAAGACAAACAATGCAACGTGAAAAACAGCAGGAAGAAGATGAAATACAACTAGAAGAGTGTGAAATATAACAAGAATAATATGAAATACAACTAGAAGAAGACGAAATACAACCTGTAGTGGATGAAAGACAACCGGTAGAACATGACAGACAACCAGTAGAAAATGAAATACAACTATAAGAAGATGAAATACATCATGTAGAAGACGAAATCAACAAGTAGCACATGAAAGACAACTAAAAGAAGATAAAATATAACATGTAGTAGACGATTATAGCCAACTAGTAGAGGAAGAAAGACAACCAATATAAGGTGAAAGACAACTAGAAGAAGATGAAATACAACTAGAATAATGTGAAATACATCTAGAAGAATGTGAAATACAGCTAGAATAATATGAAATACAACTAGAACAAGATGAAATACAACCTGTAGTAGATGAAAGACAACAGTAAAACATGAAAGACAATTAGAAGAAAATAAAATACAACCTGTAGTAGATGAAAGACATCTAGTAGAAAATGAAATACAACTAGAAGAATATGAAATACATCATGTAGTAGACGAAAACAACAAGTAGAATATGAAAGACAATTAGAAGAAGATGAAATACAAAATGTAGTAGACGATAAAAGCCAACTAGTAGAACAAGAAAGACACAAACAATGCAACGTGAAAGACAGCAGGAAGAAGATGAAATACATCATGTAGTAGACGAAAACAACAAGTACAACATGAAAGACAATTAGAAGAAGATGAAATACAAAATGTAGTAGACGATAAAAGCCAACTAGTAGAACAAGAAAGACACAAACAATGCAACGTGAAAGACAGCAAGAAGAAGATGAAATACAACTTGAAGAATGTGAAATACTACTAGAATAATATGAAATGCAACTAGAAGAAGATGAAATAAAACCTGTAGTAGATGAAAGACAACCAGTAGAACATGAAAGACATCTAGTAGAAAATGAAATACAACTAGAAGAAGATGAGAGACAACCAGTGCAACGTGAATGACAACTAGAAGAAGATCAAATACAACTAGAATAATAAGAAATACAACTAAAAGAAGATGAAATACAACTAGAATAATATGAAAGACAACTAGAAGAAGATGAAATACGACATATAGTAGACGCTAAAAGCCAACTAGTAGGACAAGAAAGACAAACAATGCAACGTGAAAGACATCAAGAAGAATATGAAATACAACTAGAAGAGTGTGAAATAGAACAAGAATAATATGAAATACTACTTGAAGAATGAGGTACAACCTATAGAAGATGAATGACAACCAGTAGAACATCAAATACAACTAGTAGAAAATGAAATACAACTATAAGAAGATGAAATACATCCTGTAGTAGATGAAAAAAACAAGTAGAACATGAAAAACAACTAGAAGAAGATAAAATATAACATGTAGTGGACGTATTAAAACCAACTAGTAGAGGAAGAAAGACACCAGTACAAGGTGAAAGACAACTTGATGAAGATGAAATACAACTAGAATAATATGAAATATAACTAGAAGAATGTGAAATACAACTAGAATAATATGAAATACAACTAAAAGAAGATGAAATACAACCTGTAGTAGATGAAAGACAACCAGTAGAGCATGAAAGACAACGAGAAGAAAATGAAATACAACCGATAGTAGATGAAAGACAACCATTAGAACATGAAAGACAACTAGTAGAAAATGAAATACAACTAGAAGTAGATGAAATACATCATGTAGTAGACGAAAACAACAAGTAGAATTTGAAAGACAACTCGAAGAAGATAAAATATAACATGTAGTAGACGATTAAAGCCAACTAGTAGAGGAAGAAAGACAACCAGTACAAGGTGAAAGACAACTAGATGAAGACGAAATACAACTAGAATAATATGAAATACAACTTGAAAAATGTGAAATACAACTAGAATAATAAGAAATACAACTAGAAGAAGATGAAATACAACCTGTAGTAGATGAAAGACAACCAGTAGAACATTAAGGACAACTAGAAGAAGATAAAATACTACCTGTAGTAGACGAAAACAACACATGGAATATGAAAGACAACAAGAAGAAGATAAAATACAACATATAGTAGACGATTAAAGCCAATTAGACGATGAAATACAACTAGAACAAGATGAAGTACAACCTATAGTAGATGAATGACAACTAGTAGAACATCAAATACAACTAGTAGAAAATGAAATACAACTAGAAAAAGATGAAATACATCCTGTAGTAGACGAAAAAAACAAGTTGAACGACAACTAGAGGAAGATAAAATACAACATGCAGTAGACGATTAAAGCCAACTAGTACAAGGTGAAAGACGACTAGAAGAAGATGAAATACAACTAGAAGAAGATGAAATACAACTAGAATAATATGAAATACAACTAGAAGAACATGAAATACAACTTATAGTAGACGAAACAACAAGTAGAACTTGAAAGACAACTAAAAGAAGATTAAATACGACATGTAGTAGACGATGAAAGCCAACTAGCAAAACAAGAAAGACAACCAGTGCAACGTGAAAGACAACTAGAAGAAGATGAAATACAACTAGAATAATAAGAAATACAACTAAAAGAATATGAAATACAACTAGAAAAATATGAAATACAACTAGAAGAAGATGAGATACATCATGTAGTTGACGAAAACAACAAGTAGAACATGAAAGACAACTAGAAGAAGATAAATATAACATGTAGTAGACGATTAAAGCCAACTAGTAGTGGAAGAAAGACAACCAGTACAAGGTGAAAGACAACTAGAAGAAGATGAAATACAACAAGAATAATGTGAAATACTACTAGAAGAATGTGAAATACAACTAGAATAATATGAAATAAAACTAGAAGAAGATGAAATACAACCTGTAGTAGATGAAAGACAACCAGTAGAACACGAAGGACAACTAGAAGAAGATGAAATACAACCTGTAGAAGATGAAAGACAACTAGTAGAACATGAAAGATAACTAGTAGAAAATGAAATACAACTAGAAGAAGATGAAATACAACTAGAAGAAGATGAAATACATCATGTGGTAGACGAAAACAAAAAATAGAACATGAAAGACAACTAGAAAAAGATAAAATACAACAAGGAGTAGACGATTAAAGCTAACCAGTACAAGGTGAAAGACAACCTGTATAAGGTCAAAGACAACTAGACGAAGACGAAATACAACTAGAATAATATGAAATACAACTAGAAGAAGATGAGATACAACTAAAATAATATGAAATACCACCAGAAGAACATGAAATACAACCTGTAGTAGACGAAACAACAAGTAGAACATATAAAACAACCAAAAGAAGATGAAATAGAACATGTAGCAGACGATGAAAGCCAATTAGCAGAACAGAAAGACAACCAGTGCAACGTTAAAAACAACTAGAAGAAGATGAAATACAACTAGAATAATATGAAAGACAACTAGAAGAAGATGAAATACGACATATAGTAGACGCTAAAAGCCAACTAGTAGAACAAGAAAGACAAACAATGCAACGTGAAAGACAGCAAGAAGAAGATGAAATACAACTAGAAGAGTGTGAAATAGAACTAGAATAATATGAAATACAACTAGAAGATGATGAGGTACAACCTATAGTAGATGAATGACAACCAGTAGAACATCAAATACAACTAGTAGAAATGAAATACAACTATAAGAAGATGAAATACATCCTGAAGCAGACGAAAATAACAAGTAGAACATGAAAGACAAGTAAAAGAAGATAAAATATAACATGTAGTAGACGTATTAAAACCAACTAGTAGAGGAAGAAAGACACCAGTACAAGGTGAAAGACAACTTGAAGAAGATTAAATACAACTAGAATAATATGAAATATAACTAGAAGAATGTGAAATACAACTAGAATAATATGAAATATAACTAAAAGAAGATGAAATACAACCTGTAGTAGATGAAAGACAACCAGTAGAACATGAAAGACAACGAGAAGAAAATAAAATACAACCTATACTAGATGAAAGACAACCATTAGAACATGAAATACAACTAGTAGAAAATGAAATACAACTAGAAGAAGATGAAATACATCATGTAGTAGACGAAAACAACAAGCAGAATATGAAAGACAACTCGAAAAAGATAAAATATGTAGACGATTAAAGCCAACTAGTAGAGGAAGAAAGACAACCAGTATAAGGTCAAAGACAACTAGACGAAGACGAAATACAACTAGAATAATATGAAATACAACTTGAAAAATGTGAAATACAACTAGAATAATAAGAAATACAACTAGAAGAAGATGAAATACAACCTGTTGTAGATGAAAGACAACCAGTAGAACATGAAGGACTACTAAAGAAGATGAAATACATCCTGTAGTAGACGAAAAGAACAAGTTGAACATGAAAGACAACTAGAGGAAGATAAAATACAACATGCAGTAGACGATTAAAGCCAACTAGTAGAGGAAGAAAGACAACTAGTACAAGGTGAAAGACGACTAGAAGAAGATGAAATACAACTAGAAGAAGATGAAATACAACTAGAATAATATGAAATACAACTAGAAGAACATGAAATACAACTAGAAGAACATGAAATACAACTTATAGTAGACGAAACAACAAGTAGAACTTGAAAGACAACTAAAAGAAGATTAAATACGACATGTAGTAGACGATGAAAGCCAACTAGCAGAACAAGAAAGACAACCAGTGCAACGTGAAAGACAACAAGAAGAAGATGAAATACAACTAGAATAATAAGAAATACAACTAAAAGAATATGAAATACAACTAGAAAAATATGAAATACAACTAGAAGAAGATGAAATACATCATGTAGTTGACGAAAACAACAACTAGATCATGAAAGACAACTAGAAGAAGATAAAATATTACATGTAGTAGACGATTAAAGTCAACTAGTAGTGGAAGAAAAACAACCAGTACAAGGTGAAAGACAACTAGAAGAAGATGAATTACAACAAGAATAATGTGAAATACTACTGGAAGAATGTGAAATACAACTAGAATAATATGAAATACAACTAGAAGAAGATGAAATACAACCTGTAGTAGATGAAAGACAACCAGTAGAACAGAAGGACAACTAGATGAAGATGAAATACAACCTGTAGAAGATGAAAGACAACCAGTAGAACATGAAATATAACTAGTAGAAAATGAAATACAACTAGAAGAAGATGAAGTACATCATGTAGTGGACGAAAACAACAAGTAGAACATGAAAGACAACTAGGAAAAGATAAAATAAAACAAGGAGTAGACGATTAAAGCCAACTAGTAGAGAACGAAAGACAACTAGTACAAGGAGAAAGACTACTAGAAGAAGATGAAATAAATCTAGAAGAAGATGAAATACATCTAGAATAATATGAAATACAACTAGAAGAACATGAAATACAACCTGTAGTAGACGAAACAGCAAGTAGAACATAAAAAACAACCAAAAGAAGATGAAATAGAACATGTAGCAGACGATGAAAGCCAACTAGCAGAACAAGAAAGTCAACCAGTGCAACGTTAAAAACAACTAGAAGAAGATGAAAAAAGTAGAATAATATGAAATACAACTAGAAGAAGATGAAATACAACATGTAGTAGACGAAAACAACAAGTACAACATGAAAGACAACTAGAAAAAGATGAAATACAACACGTAGTAGACGATATAATACAACTAGTAGAACAAGAAAAACAAACAGTGGAACGTGAAAGACAACTAGAAGAAGTTGAAATAGAACTACAAGAAGATGAAATACAACTAGAACAAGATGAGGTGCAACCTATAGTAGATGAATGACAGCCAGTAGAACATCAAATACAACTAGAAAATGAAATATAACTATAATAAGATGAAATACATCCTGTAGTAGACGAAAAGAACAAGTAGAACATGAAAGACAACTAGAAGAAGATAAAATATAACATGTAGTAGACGTATTAAAACCAACTAGTAGAGGAAGAAAGACGACCAGTACACGGTGAAAGACAACTAGAAGAAGATGAAATACAACAAGAATAATGTGAATACTACTAGAAGAATGTGAAATACAACTAGAATAATATGAAATACGACTAGAAGAAGATGAAATACAACCTGTAGTAGATGAAAGACAACCAGTAGAACATGAAGGACAACTAGAAGAAGATAAAATACAACCTGTAGAAGATGAAGACAACCAGTAGAACATGAAAGATAACTAATAGAAAATGAAATACAATTAGAAGAAGATGAAATACATCATGTAGTAGACGAAAACAACAAGTATAACATGAAAGACAACTAGAAAAAGATAAAATACAACATGTAGTAGACAATTAAAGTCAACTAGTAGAGGAAGAAAGACAACCTGTACAAGGTGAAAGACAACTAGAAGAAGATGAAATACAACTAGAATAATATGAATATAACTAGAAGAATGTGAAATACAACTAGAATAATATGAAATACAACTAAAGAAGATGAAATACAACCTGTAGTAGATGAAAGACAACCAGTAGAACATGAAAGACAATGAGAAGAAAATGAAATACAACCTATAGTAGATGAAAGACAACCATTAGAACATGAAAGATAACTAGTAGAAAATGAAATACAACTAGAAGAAGATTTAATACATCATGCAGTAGACGAAAACAACAAGTAGAATATGAAAGACAACTCGAAGAAGATAAAATATAACATGTAGTAGACGATTAAAACCAACTAGTAGAGGAAGAATGACAACTAGTACAAGGTGAAAGGACAACTAGACGAAGACGAAATACAACTAGAATAATATGAAATACAATTTGAAAAATGTGAAATACAACTAGAATAACAAGAAATACAACTAGAAGAAGATGAAATACAACCTGTAGCAAATGAAAAACAAACAGTAAAACATTAAAGACAATTAGTAGAAAATGAAATACAACTAGAAGAAGATGAAATATCTCATATAGTAGACGAAAAGAACAAGTAGAACCTAAAGACAACTAGAAGAAGATAAATTACAACATGTAGTAGACGATTAACGCCAATAAGTAGAGCAAGAAAGACAACCAGTACAAGGCGAAAGTCGGCTAGAAGAAGATGAAATACAACTAGAAGAATATGAAATACAACTAGAAGAATATGAAATACAACTAGAATAATATGAAATACAACTAGAAGAAAATGAAATACAACCTTTAGTAAATGAATGAGAACCTGTAGAACGTTAAAAACAACTAGTAGAAATGAAATACAACTAGAAGAAGATGAAATACATCATGTAGTAGACGAAAACAACAAGTGGAACATGAAAGAGAACTAAAAGAATATGAAATACCACATGTAGTAGAACCAGAAAGAACCAATGGAACGCGAAAGATGTCTTGAAGAAGATGAAATACAACTAGCATAATATGAAATACTAGTAGAAAAACATGAAATACAATCTGTAGTAGGTGAATACAACAAGTACAACATGAAAGACAACTAGAAGAAGATGTAATACAACCTGTAGTAGACAAAAATAACAAGTGGAATATGAAAGACAACAAGAAGAAGATAAATAACAACCTGTAGTAGACGATTAAAGCCAACTAGACGATGAAATACGACTAGAACAAGATGAAGTACAACCTATAGTAGATGAATGACAACAAGTGGAACATGAAAGACTACTAAATGAATATGAAATACCACATGTAGTAGACGATGAAAGACAACTAGTAGACAAGAAAGACAACCAATGGAACGCGAAAGACGGCTAGAAGAAGATGAAATACTACCTGTAGTAGATGAATACGACAAGTACAACATGAAAGACAACTAGAAGAAGATGAAATACTACCTGTAGTAGACGAAAACAACAAGTGGAATATGAAAGACAACAAGAAAAAGATAAAATACAACATGTAGTAGACGATTAAAGCCAACTTGACGATGAAATACAACTAGAACAAGATGAAGTACAACCTATTGTATATGAATGACAACTAGTAGAACATCAAATACAACTAGTAGAAAATGAAATACAACTAGAAGAATATGAAATACAACATGTAGTAGACGAAAAGAACAAGTTGAACGACAACTAGAGAAGGATAAAATACCACATGCAGTAGACGATTAAAGCAAACTAATAGAGGAAGAAATACAACTAGTACAAGGTGAAAGACGACTAGAAGAAGATGAAATACATCTAGAATAAAATAAAAATACAACTAGAAGAACATGAAATACAATTTATAGTAGATGAAACAACAAGTAGAACTTGAAAGACAACTAAAGAAGATTAAATACGACATGGAGTAAACTATGAAAGCCAATTAGCAGAACAAGAAACACGACCAGTGCAACGTGAAAGATAACTAGATGAATATGAAATACAACTGGAATAATAAGAAATACAACTAAAAGAAGATGAATTACAACTAGAATGATATGAAAGACAACTAGAAGAAGATGAAATATAACATATTGTAGACGCTAAAAGCCAACTAGTAGAACAAGAAAGACAAACAATGCAACGTGAAAAACAGCAGGAAGAAGATGAAATACAACTAGAAGAGTGTGAAATATAACAAGAATAATATGAAATACAACTAGAAGAAGACGAAATACAACCTGTAGTGGATGAAAGACAACCGGTAGAACATGACAGACAACCAGTAGAAAATGAAATACAACTATAAGAAGATGAAATACATCATGTAGAAGACGAAATCAACAAGTAGCACATGAAATACAACTAGAAGAAGATAAAATATAACATGTAGTAGACGATTATAGCCAACTAGTAGAGGAAGAAAGACAACCAATATAAGGTGAAAGACAACTAGAAGAAGATGAAATACAACTAGAATAATGTGAAATACATCTAGAAGAATGTGAAATACAACTAGAATAATATGAAATACAACTAGAACAAGATGAAATACAACCTGTAGTAGATGAAAGACAACAGTAAAACATGAAAGACAATTAGAAGAAAATAAAATACAACCTGTAGTAGATGAAAGACATCTAGTAGAAAATGAAATACAACTAGAAGAAGATGAAATACATCATGTAGTAGACGAAAACAACAAGTACAACATGAAAGACAATTAGAAGAAGATGAATACAAAATGTAGTAGACGATAAAAGCCAACTAGTAGAACAAGAAAGACACAAACAATGCAACGTGAAAGACAGCAGGAAGAAGATGAAATACATCATGTAGTAGACGAAAACAACAAGTACAACATGAAAGACAATTAGAAGAAGATGAAATACAAAATGTAGTAGACGATAAAAGCCAACTAGTAGAACAAGAAAGACACAAACAATGCAACGTGAAAGACAGCAAGAAGAAGATGAAATACAACTTGAAGAATGTGAAATACTACTAGAATAATATGAAATGCAACTAGAAGAAGATGAAATAAAACCTGTAGTAGATGAAAGACAACCAGTAGAACATGAAAGACATCTAGTAGAAAATGAAATACAACTAGAAGAAGATGAGAGACAACCAGTGCAACGTGAATGACAACTAGAAGAAGATCAAATACAACTAGAATAATAAGAAATACAACTAAAAGAAGATGAAATACAACTAGAATAATATGAAAGACAACTAGAAGAAGATGAAATACGACATATAGTAGACGCTAAAAGCCAACTAGTAGGACAAGAAAGACAAACAATGCAACGTGAAAGACATCAAGAAGAATATGAAATACAACTAGAAGATGTGTGAAATAGAACAAGAATAATATGAAATACTACTTGAAGAATGAGGTACAACCTATAGAAAGATGAATGACAACCAGTAGAACATCAAATACAACTAGTAGAAAATGAAATACAACTATAAGAAGAGAAATACATCCTGTAGTAGATGAAAAAAACAAGTAGAACATGAAAAACAACTAGAAGAAGATAAAATATAACATGTAGTGGACGTATTAAAAACCAACTAGTAGAGGAAGAAAGACACCAGTACAAGGTGAAAGACAACTTGATGAAGATGAAATACAACTAGAATAATATGAAATATAACTAGAAGAATGTGAAATACAACTAGAATAATATGAATACAACTAAAAGAAGATGAAATACAACCTGTAGTACATGAAAGACAACCAGTAGAACATGAAAGACAACGAGAAGAAAATGAAATACAACCTATAGTAGATGAAAGACAACCATTAAAAACAATAAAAGACAACTAGTAGAAAATGAAATACAACTAGAAGAAGATGAAATACATCATGTAGAAGACGAAAACAACAAGTAGAATATGAAAGACAACTCGAAGAAGATAAAATATAACATGTAGTAGACGATTAAAGCCAACTAGTAAAGGAAGAAACACAACCAGTATAAGGTCAAAGACAACTAGACGAAGACGAAATACAACTAGAATAATATGAAATACAACTTGAAAAATGTGAAATACAACTAGAATAATAAGAATACAACTAGAAGAAGATGAAATACAACCTGTAGTAGATGAAAGACAACCAGTAGAACATTAAGGACAACTAGAAGAAGATAAAATACTACCTGTAGTAGACGAAAACAACACGTGGAATATGAAAGACAACAAGAAGAAGATAAAATACAACATATAGTAGACGATTAAAGCCAATTAGACGATGAAATACAACTAGAACAAGATGAAGTACAACCTATAGTAGATGAATGACAACTAGTAGAACATCAAATACAACTAGTAGAAAATGAAATACAACTAGAAAAAGATGAAATACATCCTGTAGTAGACGAAAAAAACAAGTTGAACGACAACTAGAGGAAGATAAAATACAACATGCAGTAGACGATTAAAGCCAACTAGTACAAGGTGAAAAAGACGACAAGAAGAAGATGAAATACAACTAGAAGAAGATGAAATACAGCTAGAATAATATGAAATACAACTAGAAGAACATGAAATACAACTTATAGTAGACGAAACAACAAGTAGAACTTGAAAGACAACTAAAAGAAGATAAAATACGACATGTAGTAGACGATGAAAGCCAACTAGCAAAACAAGAAAGACAACCAGTGCAACGTGAAAGACAACTCGAAGAAGATGAAATACAACTAGAATAATAAGAAATACAACTAAAAGAATATGAAATACAACTAGAAAAATATGAAATACAACTAGAAGAAGATGAGATACATCATGTAGTTGACGAAAACAACAAGTAGAACATGAAAGACAACTAGAAGAAGATAAAATATAACATGTAGTAGACGATTAAAGCCAACTAGTAGTGGAAGAAAGACAACCAGTACAAGGTGAAAGACAACTAGAAGAAGATGAAATACAACAAGAATAATGTGAAATACTACTAGAAGAATGTGAAATACAACTAGAATAATATGAAATAAAACTAGAAGAAGATGAAATACAACCTGTAGTAGATGAAAGACAACCAGTAGAACACGAAGGACAACTAGAAGAAGATGAAATACAACCTGTAGAAGATGAAAGACAACTAGTAGAACATGAAAGATAACTAGTAGAAAATGAAATACAACTAGAAGAAGATGAAATACATCATGTGGTAGACGAAAACAAAAAATAGAACATGAAAGACAACTAGAAAAAGATAAATACAACAAGGAGTAGACGATTAAAGCTAACCAGTACAAGGTGAAAGACAACCTGTATAAGGTCAAAGACAACTAGACGAAGACGAAATACAACTAGAATAATATGAAATACAACTAGAAGAAGATGAGATACAACTAAAATAATATGAAATACCACCAGAAGAACATGAAATACAACCTGTAGTAGACGAAACAACAAGTAGAACATATAAAACAACCAAAAGAAGATGAAATAGAACATGTAGCAGACGATGAAAGCCAATTAGCAGAACAAGAAAGACAACCAGTGCAACGTTAAAAACAACTAGAAGAAGATGAAATACAACTAGAATAATATGAAAGACAACTAGAAGAAGATGAAATACGACATATAGTAGACGCTAAAAGCCAACTAGTAGAACAAGAAAGACAAACAATGCAACGTGAAAGACAGCAAGAAGAAGATGAAATACAACTAGAAGAGTGTGAAATAGAACTAGAATAATATGAAATACAACTAGAGATGATGAGGTACAACCTATAGTAGATGAATGACAACCAGTAGAACATCAAATACAACTAGTAGAAAATGAAATACAACTATAAGAAGATGAAATACATCCTGAAGCAGACGAAAATAACAAGTAGAACATGAAAGACAAGTAAAAGAAGATAAAATATAACATGTAGTAGACGTATTAAAACCAACTAGTAGAGGAAGAAAGACACCAGTACAAGGTGAAAGACAACTTGAAGAAGATTAAATACAACTAGAATAATATGAAATATAACTAGAAGAATGTGAAATACAACTAGAATAATATGAAATATAACTAAAAGAAGATGAAATACAACCTGTAGTAGATGAAAGACAACCAGTAGAACATGAAAGACAACGAGAAGAAAATAAAATACAACCTATACTAGATGAAAGACAACCATTAGAACATGAAATACAACTAGTAGAAAATGAAATACAACTAGAAGAAGATGAAATACATCATGTAGTAGACGAAAACAACAAGCAGAATATGAAAGACAACTCGAAAAGATAAAATATGTAGACGATTAAAGCCAACTAGTAGAGGAAGAAAGACAACCAGTATAAGGTCAAAGACAACTAGACGAAGACGAAATACAACTAGAATAATATGAAATACAACTTGAAAAATGTGAAATACAACTAGAATAATAAGAAATACAACTAGAAGAAGATGAAATACAACCTGTTGTAGATGAAAGACAACCAGTAGAACATGAAGGACTACTAAAAGAAGATGAAATACATCCTGTAGTAGACGAAAAGAACAAGTTGAACATGAAAGACAACTAGAGGAAGATAAAATACAACATGCAGTAGACGATTAAAGCCAACTAGTAGAGGAAGAAAGACAACTAGTACAAGGTGAAAGACGACTAGAAGAAGATGAAATACAACTAGAAGAAGATGAAATACAACTAGAATAATATGAAATACAACTAGAAGAACATGAAATACAACTAGAAGAACATGAAATACAACTTATAGTAGACGAAACAACAAGTAGAACTTGAAAGACAACTAAAAGAAGATTAAATACGACATGTAGTAGACGATGAAAGCCAACTAGCAGAA
The DNA here is from genome assembly GCA_011114355.1 of Carex littledalei. Taxonomy (NCBI): domain Eukaryota; kingdom Viridiplantae; phylum Streptophyta; class Magnoliopsida; order Poales; family Cyperaceae; genus Carex; species Carex littledalei. The sequence continues at coordinate 13,291,649 of CM022091.1, read as the reverse complement.
CAAGAAAGACAACCAGTGCAACGTGAAAGACAACTAGAAGAAGATGAAATACAACTAGAATAATAAGAAATACAACTAAAAGAAGATGAAATACAACTAGAATAATATGAAATACAACTAGAAGAAGATGAAATACAACCTGTAGTAGACGAAAACAACAACTAGATCATGAAAGACAACTAGAAGAAGATAAAATATAACATGTAGTAGACGATTAAAGCCAACTAGTAGTGGAAGAAAAACAACCAGTACAAGGTGAAAGACAACTAGAAGAAGATGAATTACAACAAGAATAATGTGAAATACTACTGGAAGAATGTGAAATACAACTAGAATAATATGAAATACAACTAGAAGAAGATGAAATACAACCTGTAGTAGATGAAAGACAACCAGTAGAACATGAAGGACAACTAGATGAAGATGAAATACAACCTGTAGAAGATGAAAGACAACCAGTAGAACATGAAATATAACTAGTAGAAAATGAAATACAACTAGAAGAAGATGAAGTACATCATGTAGTGGACGAAAACAACAAGTAGAACATGAAAGACAACTAGGAAAAGATAAAATAAAACAAGGAGTAGACGATTAAAGCCAACTAGTAGAGAACGAAAGACAACTAGTACAAGGAGAAAGACTACTAGAAGAAGATGAAATAAATCTAGAAGAAGATGAAATACATCTAGAATAATATGAAATACAACTAGAAGAACATGAAATACAACCTGTAGTAGACGAAACAGCAAGTAGAACATAAAAAACAACCAAAAGAAGATGAAATAGAACATGTAGCAGACGATGAAAGCCAACTAGCAGAACAAGAAAGTCAACCAGTGCAACGTTAAAAACAACTAGAAGAAGATGAAAAAAGTAGAATAATATGAAATACAACTAGAAGAAGATGAAATACAACATGTAGTAGACGAAAACAACAAGTACAACATGAAAGACAACTAGAAAAAGATGAAATACAACACGTAGTAGACGATATAATACAACTAGTAGAACAAGAAAAACAAACAGTGGAACGTGAAAGACAACTAGAAGAAGTTGAAATAGAACTACAAGAAGATGAAATACAACTAGAACAAGATGAGGTGCAACCTATAGTAGATGAATGACAGCCAGTAGAACATCAAATACAACTAGAAAATGAAATATAACTATAATAAGATGAAATACATCCTGTAGTAGACGAAAAGAACAAGTAGAACATGAAAGACAACTAGAAGAAGATAAAATATAACATGTAGTAGACGTATTAAAACCAACTAGTAGAGGAAGAAAGACGACCAGTACACGGTGAAAGACAACTAGAAGAAGATGAAATACAACAAGAATAATGTGAAATACTACTAGAAGAATGTGAAATACAACTAGAATAATATGAAATACGACTAGAAGAAGATGAAATACAACCTGTAGTAGATGAAAGACAACCAGTAGAACATGAAGGACAACTAGAAGAAGATAAAATACAACCTGTAGTAGATGAAAGACAACCAGTAGAACATGAAAGACAACTAGTAGAAAATGAAATACAACTAGAAGAAGATGAAATACATCATGTAGTAGACGAAAACAACAAGTAGAACATGAAAGACAACTAGAAGAAGATAAAATACAACATGTAGTAGACAATTAAAGCCAACTAGTAGAGGAAGAAAGACAACCAGTACAAGGTGAAAGACAACTAGAAGAAGATGAAATACAACTAGAATAATATGAAATACAACTAGAAGAATGTGAAATACAACTAGAATAATATGAAATACAACTAGAAGAAGATGAAATACAACCTGTAGTAGATGAAAGACAACCAGTAGAACATGAAAGACAATTAGAAGAAAATGAAATACAACCTATAGTAGATGAAAGACAACCAGTAGAACATGAAAGACAACTAGTAGAAAATGAAATACAACTAGAAGAAGATGAAATACATCATGTAGTAGACGAAAACAACAAGTAGAACATGAAAGACAACTAGAAGAAGATAAAATATAACATGTAGTAGACGATTAAAGCCAACTAGTAGAGGAAGAATGACAACTAGTACAAGGTGAAAGGACAACTAGACGAAGACGAAATACAACTAGAATAATATGAAATACAATTTGAAAAATGTGAAATACAACTAGAATAACAAGAAATACAACTAGAAGAAGATGAAATACAACCTGTAGCAAATGAAAAACAAACAGTAAAACATTAAAGACAATTAGTAGAAAATGAAATACAACTAGAAGAAGATGAAATATCTCATATAGTAGACGAAAAGAACAAGTAGAACCTAAAGACAACTAGAAGAAGATAAATTACAACATGTAGTAGACGATTAACGCCAATAAGTAGAGCAAGAAAGACAACCAGTACAAGGCGAAAGTCGGCTAGAAGAAGATGAAATACAACTAGAAGAATATGAAATACAACTAGAAGAATATGAAATACAACTAGAATAATATGAAATACAACTAGAAGAAAATGAAATACAACCTTTAGTAAATGAATGAGAACCTGTAGAACGTTAAAAACAACTAGTAGAAAATGAAATACAACTAGAAGAAGATGAAATACATCATGTAGTAGACGAAAACAACAAGTGGAACATGAAAGAGAACTAAAAGAATATGAAATACCACATGTAGTAGAACCAGAAAGAACCAATGGAACGCGAAAGATGTCTTGAAGAAGATGAAATACAACTAGCATAATATGAAATACTAGTAGAAAAACATGAAATACAATCTGTAGTAGGTGAATACAACAAGTACAACATGAAAGACAACTAGAAGAAGATGTAATACAACCTGTAGTAGACAAAAATAACAAGTGGAATATGAAAGACAACAAGAAGAAGATAAATAACAACCTGTAGTAGACGATTAAAGCCAACTAGACGATGAAATACGACTAGAACAAGATGAAGTACAACCTATAGTAGATGAATGACAACAAGTGGAACATGAAAGACTACTAAATGAATATGAAATACCACATGTAGTAGACGATGAAAGACAACTAGTAGACAAGAAAGACAACCAATGGAACGCGAAAGACGGCTAGAAGAAGATGAAATACAACCTGTAGTAGACGAATACAACAAGTACAACATGAAAGACAACTAGAAAAAGATGAAATACTACCTGTACTAGACGAAAACAACAAGTGGAATATGAAAGACAACAAGAAGAAGATAAAAGACAACATTTAGTAGACGATTAAAGCCTACTAGACCATGAAATATAACTAGAACAAGATGAAGTACAACCTATTGTAGATGAATGACAACTAGTAGAACATCAAATACAACTAGTAGAAAATGAAATACAACTATAAGAAGATGAAATACATTATGTAGTTGACGAAAATAACAAGTTGAACGACAACTAGAGGAAGATAAAATACAACATGCAGTAGACGATTAAAGCCAACTAGTAGAGGAAGAAAGATAACTAGTACAAGGTCAAAGACGACTAGAAGAAGATGAAACACAACTAGAAGAAGATGAAATACAACTAGAATAAAATGAAATACAACTACAAGAACATGAAATACAACTTATAGTAGACGAAACATCAAGTAGAACTTGAAAGACAACTAAAAGAAGATTAAAAACGACATGTAGTAGACGATGAAAGCAAACTAGCAGAACAAGAAAGACAACCAGTGCAACGTGAAAGACAACAAGAAGAAGATGAAATACAACTAGAATAATAAGAAATACAACTAAAAGAATATGAAATACAACTAGAATAATATGAAATACAACTAGAAGAAGATGAAATACATCATGTAGTTGACGAAAACAACAAGTAGAACATGAAAGACAACTAGAAGAAGATAAAATATAACATGTAGTAGACGATTAAAGCCAACTAGTAGTGGAAGAAAGACAACCAGTACAAGGTGAAAGACAACTAGAAGAAGATGAAATACAACAAGAATAATGTGAAATACTACTAGAAGAATGTGAAATACAACTAGAATAATATGAAATAAAACTAGAAGAAGATGAAATACAACCTGTAGTAGATGAAAGACAACCAGTAGAACACGAAGGACAACTAGAAGAAGATGAAATACAACCTGTAGAAGATGAAAGACAACTAGTAGAACATGAAAGATAACTAGTAGAAAATGAAATACAACTAGAAGAAGATGAAATACATCATGTGGTAGACGAAAACAAAAAATAGAACATGAAAGACAACTAGAAAAAGATAAAATACAACAAGGAGTAGACGATTAAAGCTAACCAGTACAAGGTGAAAGACAACCTGTATAAGGTCAAAGACAACTAGACGAAGACGAAATACAACTAGAATAATATGAAATACAACTAGAAGAAGATGAGATACAACTAAAATAATATGAAATACCACCAGAAGAACATGAAATACAACCTGTAGTAGACGAAACAACAAGTAGAACATATAAAACAACCAAAAGAAGATGAAATAGAACATGTAGCAGACGATGAAAGCCAATTAGCAGAACAAGAAAGACAACCAGTGCAACGTTAAAAACAACTAGAAGAAGATGAAATACAACTAGAATAATATGAAAGACAACTAGAAGAAGATGAAATACGACATATAGTAGACGCTAAAAGCCAACTAGTAGAACAAGAAAGACAAACAATGCAACGTGAAAGACAGCAAGAAGAAGATGAAATACAACTAGAAGAGTGTGAAATAGAACTAGAATAATATGAAATACAACTAGAAGATGATGAGGTACAACCTATAGTAGATGAATGACAACCAGTAGAACATCAAATACAACTAGTAGAAAATGAAATACAACTATAAGAAGATGAAATACATCCTGAAGCAGACGAAAATAACAAGTAGAACATGAAAGACAAGTAAAAGAAGATAAAATATAACATGTAGTAGACGTATTAAAACCAACTAGTAGAGGAAGAAAGACACCAGTACAAGGTGAAAGACAACTTGAAGAAGATTAAATACAACTAGAATAATATGAAATATAACTAGAAGAATGTGAAATACAACTAGAATAATATGAAATATAACTAAAAGAAGATGAAATACAACCTGTAGTAGATGAAAGACAACCAGTAGAACATGAAAGACAACGAGAAGAAAATAAAATACAACCTATACTAGATGAAAGACAACCATTAGAACATGAAATACAACTAGTAGAAAATGAAATACAACTAGAAGAAGATGAAATACATCATGTAGTAGACGAAAACAACAAGCAGAATATGAAAGACAACTCGAAGAAGATAAAATATGTAGACGATTAAAGCCAACTAGTAGAGGAAGAAAGACAACCAGTATAAGGTCAAAGACAACTAGACGAAGACGAAATACAACTAGAATAATATGAAATACAACTTGAAAAATGTGAAATACAACTAGAATAATAAGAAATACAACTAGAAGAAGATGAAATACAACCTGTTGTAGATGAAAGACAACCAGTAGAACATGAAGGACTACTAAAAGAAGATGAAATACATCCTGTAGTAGACGAAAAGAACAAGTTGAACATGAAAGACAACTAGAGGAAGATAAAATACAACATGCAGTAGACGATTAAAGCCAACTAGTAGAGGAAGAAAGACAACTAGTACAAGGTGAAAGACGACTAGAAGAAGATGAAATACAACTAGAAGAAGATGAAATACAACTAGAATAATATGAAATACAACTAGAATAACATGAAATACAACTAGAAGAACATGAAATACAACCTATAGTAGACGAAACAACAAGTAGAACTTGAAAGACAACTAAAAGAAGATTAAATACGACATGTAGTAGACGATGAAAGCCAACTAGCAGAACAAGAAAGACAACCAGTGCAACGTGAAAGACAACTAGAAGAAGATGAAATACAACTAGAATAATAAGAAATACAACTAAAAGAATATGAAATACAACTAGAATAATATGAAATACAACTAGAAGAAGATGAAATACATCATGTAGTTGACGAAAACAACAACTAGATCATGAAAGACAACTAGAAGAAGATAAAATATTACATGTAGTAGACGATTAAAGTCAACTAGTAGTGGAAGAAAAACAACCAGTACAAGGTGAAAGACAACTAGAAGAAGATGAATTACAACAAGAATAATGTGAAATACTACTGGAAGAATGTGAAATACAACTAGAATAATATGAAATACAACTAGAAGAAGATGAAATACAACCTGTAGTAGATGAAAGACAACCAGTAGAACATGAAGGACAACTAGATGAAGATGAAATACAACCTGTAGAAGATGAAAGACAACCAGTAGAACATGAAATATAACTAGTAGAAAATGAAATACAACTAGAAGAAGATGAAGTACATCATGTAGTGGACGAAAACAACAAGTAGAACATGAAAGACAACTAGGAAAAGATAAAATAAAACAAGGAGTAGACGATTAAAGCCAACTAGTAGAGAACGAAAGACAACTAGTACAAGGAGAAAGACTACTAGAAGAAGATGAAATAAATCTAGAAGAAGATGAAATACATCTAGAATAATATGAAATACAACTAGAAGAACATGAAATACAACCTGTAGTAGACGAAACAGCAAGTAGAACATAAAAAACAACCAAAAGAAGATGAAATAGAACATGTAGCAGACGATGAAAGCCAACTAGCAGAACAAGAAAGTCAACCAGTGCAACGTTAAAAACAACTAGAAGAAGATGAAAAAAGTAGAATAATATGAAATACAACTAGAAGAAGATGAAATACAACATGTAGTAGACGAAAACAACAAGTACAACATGAAAGACAACTAGAAAAAGATGAAATACAACACGTAGTAGACGATATAATACAACTAGTAGAACAAGAAAAACAAACAGTGGAACGTGAAAGACAACTAGAAGAAGTTGAAATAGAACTACAAGAAGATGAAATACAACTAGAACAAGATGAGGTGCAACCTATAGTAGATGAATGACAGCCAGTAGAACATCAAATACAACTAGAAAATGAAATATAACTATAATAAGATGAAATACATCCTGTAGTAGACGAAAAGAACAAGTAGAACATGAAAGACAACTAGAAGAAGATAAAATATAACATGTAGTAGACGTATTAAAACCAACTAGTAGAGGAAGAAAGACGACCAGTACACGGTGAAAGACAACTAGAAGAAGATGAAATACAACAAGAATAATGTGAAATACTACTAGAAGAATGTGAAATACAACTAGAATAATATGAAATACAACTAGAAGAAGATGAAATACAACCTGTAGTAGATGAAAGACAACCAGTAAAACATGAAAGACAACTAGAAGAAGATAAAATACAACCTGTAGTAGATGAAAGACAACCAGTAGAACATGAAAGACAACTAGTAGAAAATGAAATACAACTAGAAGAAGATGAAATACATCATGTAGTAGACGAAAACAACAAGTAGAACATGAAAGACAACTAGAAGAAGATAAAATACAACATGTAGTAGACGATTAAAGCCAACTAGTAGAGGAAGAAAGACAACCAGTACAAGGTGAAAGACAACTAGAAGAAGATGAAATACAACTAGAATAATATGAAATATAACTAGAAGAATGTGAAATACAACTAGAATAATATGAAATACAACTAAAAGAAGATGAAATACAACCTGTAGTAGATGAAAGACAACCAGTAGAACATGAAAGACAATGAGAAGAAAATGAAATACAACCTATAGTAGATGAAAGACAACCATTAGAACATGAAAGACAACTAGTAGAAAATGAAATACAACTAGAAGAAGATGAAATACATCATGTAGTAGACGAAAACAACAAGTAGAACATGAAAGACAACTAGAAGAAGATAAAATATAACATGTAGTAGACGATTAAAGCCAACTAGTAGAGGAAGAAAGACAACTAGTACAAGGTGAAAGGACAACTAGACGAAGACGAAATACAACTAGAATAATATGAAATACAATTTGAAAAATGTGAAATACAACTAGAATAACAAGAAATACAACTAGAAGAAGATGAAATACAACCTGTAGCAAATGAAAAACAAACAGTAAAACATTAAAGACAATTAGTAGAAAATGAAATACAACTAGAAGAAGATGAAATATCTCATATAGTAGACGAAAAGAACAAGTAGAACCTAAAGACAACTAGAAGAAGATAATTACAACATGTAGTAGACGATTAACGCCAATAAGTAGAGCAAGAAAGACAACCAGTACAAGGCGAAAGTCGGCTAGAAGAAGATGAAATACAACTAGAATAATATGAAATACAACTAGAAGAATATGAAATACAACTAGAATAATATGAAATACAACTAGAAGAAAATGAAATACAACCTTTAGTAAATGAATGAGAACCTGTAGAACGTTAAAAACAACTAGTAGAAAATGAAATACAACTAGAAGAAGATGAAATACATCATGTAGTAGACGAAAACAACAAGTGGAACATGAAAGAGAACTAAAAGAATATGAAATACCACATGTAGTAGAACCAGAAAGAACCAATGGAACGCGAAAGATGTCTTGAAGAAGATGAAATACAACTAGCATAATATGAAATACTAGTAGAAAAACATGAAATACAATCTGTAGTAGGTGAATACAACAAGTACAACATGAAAGACAACTAGAAGAAGATGTAATACAACCTGTAGTAGACAAAAATAACAAGTGGAATATGAAAGACAACAAGAAGAAGATAAATAACAACCTGTAGTAGACGATTAAAGCCAACTAGACGATGAAATACGACTAGAACAAGATGAAGTACAACCTATAGTAGATGAATGACAACAAGTGGAACATGAAAGACTACTAAATGAATATGAAATACCACATGTAGTAGACGATGAAAGACAACTAGTAGACAAGAAAGACAACCAATGGAACGCGAAAGACGGCTAGAAGAAGATGAAATACTACCTGTAGTAGATGAATACGACAAGTACAACATGAAAGACAACTAGAAGAAGATGAAATACTACCTGTAGTAGACGAAAACAACAAGTGGAATATGAAAGACAACAAGAAAAAGATAAAATACAACATGTAGTAGACGATTAAAGCCAACTTGACGATGAAATACAACTAGAACAAGATGAAGTACAACCTATTGTATATGAATGACAACTAGTAGAACATCAAATACAACTAGTAGAAAATGAAATACAACTAGAAGAATATGAAATACAACATGTAGTAGACGAAAAGAACAAGTTGAACGACAACTAGAGAAGGATAAAATACCACATGCAGTAGACGATTAAAGCAAACTAATAGAGGAAGAAATACAACTAGTACAAGGTGAAAGACGACTAGAAGAAGATGAAATACATCTAGAATAAAATAAAATACAACTAGAAGAACATGAAATACAATTTATAGTAGATGAAACAACAAGTAGAACTTGAAAGACAACTAAAAGAAGATTAAATACGACATGGAGTAAACTATGAAAGCCAATTAGCAGAACAAGAAACACGACCAGTGCAACGTGAAAGATAACTAGATGAAGATGAAATACAACTAGAATAATAAGAAATACAACTAAAAGAAGATGAATTACAACTAGAATAATATGAAAGACAACTAGAAGAAGATGAAATACAACATATAGTAGACGCTAAAAGCCAACTAGTAGAACAAGAAAGACAAACAATGCAACGTGAAAGACAGCAGGAAGAAGATGAAATACAACTAGAAGAGTGTGAAATATAACAAGAATAATATGAAATACAACTAGAAGAAGACGAAATACAACCTGTAGTTGATGAAAGACAACCAGTAGAACATGAAAGACAACCAGTAGAAAATGAAATACAACTAGAAGAAGATGAAATACATCATGTAGTAGACGAAAACAACAAGTAGCACATGAAAGACAACTAGAAGAAGATAAAATATAACATGTAGTAGACGATTATAGCCAACTAGTAGAGGAAGAAAGACAACCAATATAAGGTGAAAGACAACTAGAAGAAGATGAAATACAACTAGAATAATGTGAAATACATCTAGAAGAATGTGAAATACAGCTAGAATAATATGAAATACAACTAGAACAAGATGAAATACAACCTGTAGTAGATGAAAGACAACAGTAAAACATGAAAGACAATTAGAAGATAATAAAATACAACCTGTAGTAGATGAAAGACATCTAGTAGAAAATGAAATACAACTAGAAGAAGATGAAATACATCATGTAGTAGACGAAAACAACAAGTACAACATGAAAGACAATTAGAAGAAGATGAAATACAAAATGTAGTAGACGATAAAAGCCAACTAGTAGAACAAGAAAGACACAAACAATGCAACGTGAAAGACAGCAGGAAGAAGATGAAATACATCATGTAGTAGACGAAAACAACAAGTACAACATGAAAGACAATTAGAAGAAGATGAAATACAAAATGTAGTAGACGATAAAAGCCAACTAGTAGAACAAGAAAGACACAAACAATGCAACGTGAAAGACAGCAAGAAGAAGATGAAATACAACTTGAAGAATGTGAAATACTACTAGAATAATATGAAATGCAACTAGAAGAAGATGAAATAAAACCTGTAGTAGATGAAAGACAACCAGTAGAACATGAAAGACATCTAGTAGAAAATGAAATACAACTAGAAGAAGATGAGACAACCAGTGCAACGTGAATGACAACTAGAAGAAGATCAAATACAACTAGAATAATAAGAAATACAACTAAAAGAAGATGAAATACAACTAGAATAATATGAAAGACAACTAGAAGAAGATGAAATACGACATATAGTAGACGCTAAAAGCCAACTAGTAGGACAAGAAAGACAAACAATGCAACGTGAAAGACATCAAGAAGAATATGAAGTACAACTAGAAGAGTGTGAAATAGAACAAGAATAATATGAAATACTACTTGAAGAATGAGGTACAACCTATAGAAGATGAATGACAACCAGTATAACATCAAATACAACTAGTAGAAAATGTAATCCAACTAGAAGAAGAAGAAATACATCATGTAGTAGACGAAAACAACAAGTAGACATGAAAGACAACTAGAAGAAGATAAAATATAACATGTAGTAGACGTATTAAAACCAACTAGTAGATGAAGAAAGTCACCAGTACAAGGTGAAAGACAACTTGAAGAAGATGAAATACAACTAGAATAATATGAAATACAACTAGAAGAATGTGAAATACAACTAGAATAATATGAAATACAACTAAAAGAAGATGAAATACAACCTGTAGTAGATGAAAGACAACCAGTAGAACATGAAAGATAACGAGAAGAAAATGAAATACAACCTATAGTAGATGAAAAACAACCATTAGAACATGAAAGACAACTAGTAGAAAATGAAATACAACTAGAAGAAGATGAAATACATCATGTAGTAGACGAAAACAACAAGTAGAATATGAAAGACAACTCGAAGAAGATAAAATATAACATGTAGTAGACGATTAAAGCCAACTAGTAAAGGAAGAAACACAACCAGTATAAGGTCAAAGACAACTAGCCGAAGACGAAATACAATTAGAATAATATGAAATACAACTTGAAAAATGTGAAATACAACTAGAATAATAAGAAATACAACTAGAAGAAGATGAAATACAACCTGTAGTAGATGAAAGACAACCAGTAGAACATTAAGGACAACTAGAAGAAGATAACAAGAAGAAGATAAAATAACACGTGGAATATGAAAGACAACAAGAAGAAGATAAAATACAACATATAGTAGACGATTAAAGCCAATTAGACGATGAAATACAACTAGAACAAGATGAAGTACAACCTATAGTAGATGAATGACAACTAGTAGAACATCAAATACAACTAGTAGAAAATGAAATACAACTAGAAAAAGATGAAATACATCCTGTAGTAGACGAAAAAAACAAGTTGAACGACAACTAGAGGAAGATAAAATACAACATGCAGTAGACGATTAAAGCCAACTAGTACAAGGTGAAAGACGACAAGAAGAAGATGAAATACAACTAGAAGAAGATGAAATACAACTAGAATAATATGAAATACAACTAGAAGAACATGAAATACAACTTATAGTAGACGAAACAACAAGTAGAACTTGAAAGACAACTAAAAGAAGATTAAATACGACATGTAGTAGACGATGAAAGCCAACTAGCAGAACAAGAAAGACAACCAGTGCAACGTGAAAGACAACTAGAAGAAGATGAAATACAACTAGAATAATAAGAAATACAACTAAAAGAATATGAAATACAACTAGAATAATATGAAATACAACTAGAAGAAGATGAAATACATCATGTAGTAGACGAAAACAACAAGTAGAACATGAAAGACAACTAGAAGAAGATAAAATATAACATGTAGTAGACGATTAAAGCCAAGTAGTAGAGGAAGAAAGACAACCTGTATAAGGTGAAAAACAACTAGAAGAAGATGAAATACAACAAGAATAATATGAAATACAAGTAGAATAATATGAAATACAACTAGAAGAAGATGAAATACAACCTGTAGTAGATGAAAGACAACCAGTAAAACATGAAAGACAATTAGAAGAAAATGAAATACAACCTGTAGTAGATGAAAGACAACTAGTAGAACACGAAAGACAACTAGTAGAAAATGAAATACAACAAGAAGAAGATGAAATACATCTTGTTGTAGACGAAAACAAAAAATAGAACATGAAAGACAACTAGAAGAAGATAAAATACAACAAGGAGTAGACGATTAAAGCTAACCAGTACAAGGTGAAAGACAACCTGTATAAGGTCAAAGACAACTAGACGAAGACGAAATACAACTAGAATAATATGAAATACAACTAGAAGAAGATGAGATACAACTAAAATAATATGAAATACCACTAGAAGAACATGAAATACAACCTGTAGTAGACGAAACAACAAGTAGAACATATTAAACAACCAAAAGAAGATGAAATAGAACATGTAGCAGACGATGAAAGCCAATTAGCAGAACAAGAAAGACAACCAGTGCAACGTTAAAAACAACTAGAAGAAGATGAAATACAACTAGAATAATATGAAAGACAACTAGAAGAAGATGAAATACGACATATAGTAGACGCTAAAAGCCAACTAGTAGAACAAGAAAGACAAACAATGCAACGTGAAAGACAGCAAGAAGAAGATGAAATACAACTAGAAGAGTGTGAAATAGAACTAGAATAATATGAAATACAACTAGAAGATGATGAGGTACAACCTATAGTAGATGAATGACAACCAGTAGAACATCAAATACAACTAGTAGAAAATGAAATACAACTATAAGAAGATGAAATACATCCTGAAGCAGACGAAAATAACAAGTAGAACATGAAAGACAAGTAAAAGAAGATAAAATATAACATGTAGTAGACGTATTAAAACCAACTAGTAGAGGAAGAAAGACACCAGTACAAGGTGAAAGACAACTTGAAGAAGATTAAATACAACTAGAATAATATGAAATATAACTAGAAGAATGTGAAATACAACTAGAATAATATGAAATATAACTAAAAGAAGATGAAATACAACCTGTAGTAGATGAAAGACAACCAGTAGAACATGAAAGACAACGAGAAGAAAATAAAATACAACCTATACTAGATGAAAGACAACCATTAGAACATGAAATACAACTAGTAGAAAATTAAATACAACTAGAAGAAGATGAAATACATCATGTAGTAGACGAAAACAACAAGCAGAATATGAAAGACAACTCGAAGAAGATAAAATATGTAGACGATTAAAGCCAACTAGTAGAGGAAGAAAGACAACCAGTATAAGGTCAAAGACAACTAGACGAAGACGAAATACAACTAGAATAATATGAAATACAACTTGAAAAATGTGAAATACAACTAGAATAATAAGAAATACAACTAGAAGAAGATGAAATACAACCTGTTGTAGATGAAAGACAACCAGTAGAACATGAAGGACTACTAAAAGAAGATGAAATACATCCTGTAGTAGACGAAAAGAACAAGTTGAACATGAAAGACAACTAGAGGAAGATAAAATACAACATGCAGTAGACGATTAAAGCCAACTAGTAGAGGAAGAAAGACAACTAGTACAAGGTGAAAGACGACTAGAAGAAGATGAAATACAACTAGAAGAAGATGAAATACAACTAGAAGAAGATGAAATACAACTAGAATAACATGAAATACAACTAGAAGAACATGAAATACAACTTATAGTAGACGAAACAACAAGTAGAACTTGAAAGACAACTAAAATAAGATTAAATACGACATGGAGTAGACGATGAAAGCCAACTAGCAGAACAAGAAAGACAACCAGTGCAACGTGAAAAACAACTAGAAAAAGATGAAATACAACTAGAATAATATGAAATACAACTAGAATAATATGAAATACAACTAGAATAAGATGAAATACAACATGTGGTAGACGAAAACAACAAGTACAACATGAAAGACAACTAGAAAAAGATGAAATACAACATGTAGTAGACGATAAAATACAACTAGTAGAACAAGAAAAACAAACAGTGGTACGTGAAAGACAACTAGAAGAAGTTGAAATACAACTACAAGAAGATGAAATACAACTAGAACAAGATGAGGTACAACCTATAGTAGATGAATGACAACCAGTAGAACATCAAATACAACTAGTAGAAAATGAAATACAACTATAAGAAGATGAAATACATCCTGTAGTAGACGAAAAGAACAAGTAGAACATGAAAGACAACTAGAAGAAGATAAAATATAACATGTAGTAGACGTATTAAAACCAACTAGTAGAGGAAGAAAGACAACCAGTACAAGGTGAAAGACAACTAGAAGAAGATGAAATACAACTAGAATAATGTGAAATACTACTAGAAGAATGTGAAATACAACTAGAATAATATGAAATACGACTAGAAGAAGATGAAATACAACCTGTAGTAGATGAAAGACAACCAGTAGAACATGAAGGACAACTAGAAGAAGATAAAATACAACCTGTAGAAGATGAAAGACAACCAGTAGAACATGAAAGATAACTAATAGAAAATGAAATACAATTAGAAGAAGATGAAATACATCATGTAGTAGACGAAAACAACAAGTATAACATGAAAGACAACTAGAAAAAGATAAAATACAACATGTAGTAGACAATTAAAGTCAACTAGTAGAGGAAGAAAGACAACATGTACAAGGTGAAAGACAACTAGAAGAAGATGAAATACAACTAGAATAATATGAAATATAACTAGAAGAATGTGAAATACAACTAGAATAATATGAAATACAACTAAAAGAAGATGAAATACAACCTGTAGTAGATGAAAGACAACCAGTAGAACATGAAAGACAATGAGAAGAAAATGAAATACAACCTATAGTAGATGAAAGACAACCATTAGAACATGAAAGATAACTAGTAGAAAATAAAATACAACTAGAAGAAGATTTAATACATCATGCAGTAGACGAAAACAACAAGTAGAATATGAAAGACAACTCGAAGAAGATAAAATATAACATGTAGTAGACGATTAAAACCAACTAGTAGAGGAAGAATGACAACTAGTACAAGGTGAAAGGACAACTAGACGAAGACGAAATACAACTAGAATAATATGAAATACAACTTGAAAAATGTGAAATACAACTAGAATAATAAGAAATACAACTAGAAGAAGATGAAATACAATCTGTAGCAGATGAAAAACAAACAGTAAAACATTAAAGACAATTAGTAGAAAATAAAATACAACTAGAAGAAGTTGAAATATCTCATATAGTAGACGAAAAGAACAAGTATAACCTGAAAGACAACTTGAAGAAGATAAATTACAACATGTAGTAGACGATTAACGCCAACTAGTACAAGGCGAAAGTTGGCTTGAAGAAGATGAAATACAACTAGAATAATATGAAATACAACTAGAAGAAGATGAAAGACAACTAGAAGAAGATGAAATACAACCTATAGTAAATGAATGACAACCAGTAGAACATGAAAGACAACTAGTAGAAAATGAAATACAACTAGAAGAAGATGAAATACATCATGTAGTAGACGAAAAGAACAAGTGGAACATGAAAGAGAACTAAAAGAATATGAAATACCACATGTAGTAGACGATGATAGCCAACTAGTAGAACCAGAAAGACAACCAATGGAACGCGAAAGATGTCTAGAAGAAGATGAAATACAACTAGCATAATATGAAATACTACTAGAAAAACATGAAATACAACCTGTAGTAGACGAATACAACAAGTACAACATGAAAGACAACTAGAAGAAGATGTAATACAACCTGTAGTAGACGAAAACAACAAGTGGAATATGAAAGACAACAAGAAGAAGATAAATAACAACATGTAGTAGACGATTAAAGCCAACTAGACGATGAAATACGACTAGAACAAGATGAAGTACAACCTATAGTAGATGAATGACAACCAGTAGAACATCAAATACAACTAGTAGAAAATGAAATACAAATAGAAGAAGATGAAATACATCTTGTAGTAGACGAAAAGAACAAGTTGAACATGAAAGACAACTAGAGGAAAAATACAACATGCAGTAGACGATTAAAGCCAACTAGTAGAGGAAGAAAGACAACTAGTACAAGGTGAAAGACGACTAGAAGAAGATGAAATACAACTAGAAGAACTTGAAATACAACTTATAGTAGACGAAACAACAAGTAGAACTTGAAAGACAACTAAAAGAAGATTAAATACGACATGTAGTAGACGATGAAAGCCAAATAGCAGAATAAGAAAGAGAACTAGTGCAACGTGAAAGACAACTCGAAGAAGATGAAATACAACTAGAATAATAAGAAATACAACTAAAAGAAGATGAAATACCACTAGAATAATATGAAATACAACTAGATGAAGATGAAATACAACCTGTAGTAGATGAAAACAACAAGTACAACATGAAAGACAACTAGAAGAAGATGACAGAATTTGGTTCGCGTTTCATTAGATTTACTACATAGGACACTGCGAGTTTTCTTAAGCAAATGACAGAACTTGGTTCGCGTTCTAATGGCTCCCAACGAGGCTAACTCGTCCATCATAGTTTCTCTTACCATTAAAGCACTGTCACTACCCTAACGGATTAAACTAGATCATCGATATTAGGTGAAGGGATAATAAATCACAAAAACATTTCAATCAAACAACAAGAAATCATAATCAACAAAAAATATATATATCAAAGCATTATGAGTAACAAGATTTACTGCCTAGCCCCTAAGAAAAGAACTTAGCCGCGGAACGGCATGGTTACAATCACTCCTCTCTTTCTCACTTAATCAAATCTAACCAAAATTACAAAGATATCTTCTTCTTCTGTCCAGGGTGCTTATATAGGAGTGAGGGGACGTCTGAAGATGAGTGAAGGCCAAGAAACCTGATCTGGATACAGCTGGAGCAGTTATTCCCCAAAGGGCGCCTTGGTTACGGGACCGTACTGGCTGGTACGGTCCGTATTGAGACCATGTCGCTGAGGGGTTTAATGGTATCGCGCTATCTCATGGTCCATATCCTGCTAGGTCCGTATCAGTCAATATGGGCCGTAACAGAGACTTAGTCGATGAGCGTCGCTTATCCGATTGACCCGATTCTTGCTCCATTTGATGTGAAATAGTCCCAAAACATGTTCTGTAATAAAACATAAAGAAGGGTGACAGTAGCCTTTTCCTCTAATTAATTAAACATAAGTATGAGATAATATGCAAAACCTAAGCCAAAACCCTACGTAATTCATCATCATTTTGACTCTGATTAGTACCCCATCTCGTGTTATTCTCTTCCTTTTGTCCGATTTCTAAAAAGGGGGAGAAGACACAAGGTGCATTGGTACAAAAACCATTGAATAGACAAACACAAACAGACATGAGAAAATAATGTTTTTGTTGATGTTGTTATATCCATGGGAAATAAAAACTATGTATTTGCTAAAGATATATGTTTTTCAAATCGTCAAAAGGGAAAGATTGTTGTTGTAAGCAATCTTCTACGCTGTTTGACTAATTTGCAAAACATATAAACATTAAATTTTTACAGTTTCTTTGTGTGAGATGCATGGAGGTTTAATTGTTATGTCTGAAGGTCAAAGAAAGTCAAAGATACATATCATGACAAGTTGACGTGACAAGTTGTACAAGATAATTTGATACATGATCTACGCGAGCTATAAGAAATTATTTGATACATGATGATCTGATAGATGATTCACACGAGCCATTCGGAATGTCGGATATCGATTGGATGCTGAATCATCAAGATCATGAAGATTGACATAGAATACTCTCACAAAACCTACACTTTAGAAATTCTTTGAGAGGTTTAGCCTAGTTCATTGTTGCTTGTGTCTAAACTTCAATTATCTTTCCAACAACCTCAAATATACTTCATTGTTGCTTGTGTCTAAACATTGAGTCTAGCTGTTGCAAGGCTAGAAGTCAATTTCAAAATTCAAATTATCCGGGCAGGTCAATACTGGAAACTAGGCACAAGAAAATTAGGCTAATTCCTAAATTATCTGAATCTTGAGATCTGCATTGAGCTGTTGGCTCTCCTTTGAATCCCATTATATATAGTGGGCTCTGTCGTCTGTCTAAAAAAAAAGATAGATAATACCCTCACAAATACAATCCTTTGAAATCTTTTGAGAGATTTAGCCTAGTCTATTGTTGTTTGTGCCTAAATTTCAATTATCTTTCCAGCAACCACAAATATACTTCACCTAAATTGATCAGTGTTGAGATTAGAATGATAGTCAATGAGTGTCTGGACTTAGTTCCAGTTCTCTTTCATGTTATATTAGTTGTCTTTCATCTTCTTCAAGTTGTCTTTCACCTTCTACTAGATGTCTTTCACCTTCTTCTAGTTGTTTTTCATCTTTTTTAGTTGTCTTTCATCTTGTATTGGTTGTTTTTCATGTTCTACTTATTGACTTTCATCTTTTTCTAGTTGTGTTTAATGTTCTATTGATTGTTTTTCATCGTCTTCTAGTTGTTTTTCACATTCTTCTAGTTATTTTTCATCTTGTACTGGTTATTTTTCATATTCTACTTGTGCAACCAATCTGCTGGTTTCCTTGGTTTAATCTGCGAACTAGGTAAATTTGAAAATTTAAAAAAAAAAGAACTGGTTAAATGGTTTATGCAAATATATTAAATAATTTTTTTTCAGCAATTACGGGTCCTTACAACCAAATTTAAATATTATTGTACTTGTTAAAAATAAATTAGGATCAATTTCCTCTTCAGTCCTCTTAATATTTTCTTTCTAAAATATTAATTTCCTTTTTCATAATCACAAACTTTATTGTGAACTTTCCTCATCAAGTAGACAATCTTTTGCATGTGGTCCTGACTCCCTAGCTAGCTAACATCGTTCACACTTGCTGTTTTAATAATTTTGCTTCAAATACGAGTTTGCTTTAATTGAAACTTCCAAAAGAAAAAATTAAAAAGAAAGTGATTCGGGTTAGACTCGATCGTGTGGATCCCAGTTAGTGTTACCTCAGCGTCAGAAATGTTGGTTGACCAATGCCCAGCGTTGACGATCTCATTATTGTCTGCATCTGCATGCATTTTCAAAAACAGCAACCCCTGTAATTTTTTAATTCTAATTTTTTTAGCAAACCCATCTCATAATTAAAATGCTAAATTTGTACTTGTAGTTGTTGTTTAGTGGTTAGAATTTCACTTTGTGATCCTCTCTCAATTTGAAATTTCAAATTCTGCTTGGTGCACTGCTCTAGAAAATTTTAGTTGCACCGTATTTATATATGTTTTTATCAAACAAATTCCATTATGGAGTCGTCAATATCAGTACACATGCATCCTTACAATTAACAGTCTGTATATTGTCTCAATAAATCTAATTTTAATTAAATATCAATATCTAAAATAAAGCTAGCTATTCATGATTTAGACATGGAATCAAATTAAAGTCATAACTACCTCCTCTAAAGAATTTAATTTCTGTAATTAAGATTTTAACTAAGAAAATCCTTCCCTAATTTGCATGATTTTGTGATGTTATTTTAACTAAGAAAATCCTTCCCTAATTCAAATTTGAATTGTGATGTTATTTTGAAAAACATAATTAGTTTAGAACGTGGTGTGGAACTGTGGATACTTACTGTTAAAAGTAGGCGACTGCACTTGATATTTTTAACAGTAAAATATGTTTGTTTTTTTGTCCCAAACTCATCTGCTTGTCGTTAGTGGTCAATGACCAAGGTCACATATATAACCATGTTACAAGCAACATATATATGAGATATGAGATAGGATATCATGTTTTGAGAAGTAAAGAGGACGTTTTACTTTTCGTTTATATTACTATTTTTTTGTTTATTTGAACTTTATAAATAGAGATAAGCGGAAAGTAAAACACCTTTTTTTACTTCTCAAAGCATGATAGCATCTCTCTCTCTATATATATAGAGTGATGCTACGATTCTTTGGGAAGTAAATGTGGTGTTTTACTTCCCGCTCATATCTTCATTTTCAAAGTTCAAACAGTCGATCCGTATTTCTCAACATGATCTTTATATTGATATGTGCTTGGAGACCAAATTTTATATTTTTTGTAAATTTTTTACTATTTTTTTAGAATTTTTAAAATCAGTGTTTTTGTGAATTTTTTTATTATTTTTTTATTTAATGAAAAGCTGTGATTTTCAAAAATTCTAAAAAAATAGTAAAATTTTTTCAAAAAATGTAAAATTTGGTCTCCAAGCACATATCAATATGAATATCATGTTGAGAAGTTCGGATCGACTGTTTGAACTTTGAAAATGAAGATATGAGCGGGAAGTAAAACACTCTCTTTACTTCCTAAAGCATGATATCCTATATATATATATATATATATATATAGGATTTTGCTAATATGCTACGCATATATAAGGGCCCTCCGTGCTACGGCTCACTTTTTGAGTTTTTAAAATTCTAACGGTCGATCCGAACCGTTCAACATGATCTCCATATGAATATGTACTTGCAAACCAAATTTTACATTTTTTAGAATTTTTTTACTATTTATTAAGCCACTTTGAAAAAACATTAATTTGTACACAACAGTAAACTTTTCTGGACCATTGGATCAGCGATTTTCAAAGTGGCTTAATAAATAGTAAAAAAATTCTAAAAAATGTAAAATTTGGTTTGCAAGTATATATTCATATGGAGATCGTGTTGAACGGTTCGGATCGACCGTTAGGATTTTGAAAACTCAAAAAGTGAGCCGTAGCACGGAGGGGCCCTTATATATGCATAGCACCGTAGCACTGTCCTATATATATATATATATATATATATATATATATATATATATATATATATATATATAGATGGGCTATTGTACTTCGCGAAGTAAAACCCCTGTTTACTTCACGCTCATATTTTCATTTTGAAAATCCAAACAACCGATCCGAACCGTTCAACATGTTCTAAATATTGAAATGTGCTTGGAGACTAAATTTTACATTTTTTGGAATTTTTTTACTATTTATTAAGCCACTTTGAAAATCGTTGATCCACTGTGAACAGTAAAAAACAGTAAAATTTTCTGGACCACCGGATCAGCGATTTTCAAAGTGGCTTAAAAAATAGCAAAAAAATTCCAAAAAATGTAAAATTTGGTCTCCAAGCACATTTCAATATGGAGATCATGTTGAGCAGTTCGGATCGATTTTTTGGACTTTAAAAATAAAAATACGGCGTGAAGTACAAATGCGTTTTACTCCATGGAGTAGCATAGCTCATATATATATATATATATATATATATATATATGAGATAGGCTAACGTGCTTCTAGAAGTATTTCGGCCTCGTGCTTCCGGGGGCATATCTTAGTGTTGGATGTTCAAACAACAAATTCAAACCATTAGATGTGATCTCTATATTAAAATCTGCTTGGAGACCAAATTTTACATTTTTTAGAATTTTTTTACTATTTATTAAGCCACTTTGAAAATTCCAGATCCGGATGAACAGTAAAAACAGTCTGGACCATATGATCTGGAATTTTCAAAGTGGCTTAATAAATAGTAAAAAAATTCCAAAAAATGTAAAATTTGGTCTCCAAGCAGATTTTAATATAGAGATCACATCTAACGGTTTGAATTTGTTGTTGGAACATCCAACACTAAGATATGCCCCCGGAAGCACGAGGCCGAAGTTCTACCAGAAGCATGTTAGCCTATCTCTATATATATATATATATATCTATATGAGGAGGGTTAAAATGCACCCTCTTTTTGTGCTCCTAACGTGCACCCTCCCCTCATATCTTCATTTTCAAAGTTCAAATAGTAGATTCGAACCTTCCAACGTGTTCTTCATATTAAAATGTGCTTGGAGACCAAATTTTACATTTTTTGGAAATTTTTTACTATTTTTTCAGAATTTTTGATTAAACTAAACAATAATAAAAAATTCAGCAAAGTGATGATTTTCAAAAATTCTGAAAAAATAGTAAAAAATTTCCAAAAAATGTAAAATTTGGTCTCCAAGCACATTTTAATATGAAGAACACGTTGGAAGGTTCGAATCGACTATTTGAACTTTGAAAATGAAGATATGTGGGGAGGGTGCACGTTAGGAGCACAAAAGGGAGGGTGCATTTTAACCCTCCTCTATATATATATATATATATATATATATATATATATATGAGCTTGGCTACTATGCTTATATAAGCAAAAGCCCACATATGCTTAAATGAGCATTTTTGCGTTTCCAATGTTCAAATGGTCGATCCGACTGTTCATCTTGTTCTCCATATTAATATGTGCTTGGAGACTAAATTTTACATTTTTCTGAATTTTTTTACTATTTATTAAGCCACTTTGAAAGTTTCTGATCTGGTGGTCCAGAATTTTGGAAACACTGTTTTTACTGTTCACCCAGATCAGCAATTTTCAAAGTGGCTTAATAAATAGTAAAAAAATTCAGAAAAATGTAAAATTTAGTCTCCAAGCACATATTAATATGGAGAACAAGATGAACGGTCGGATCGACCATTTGAATATTGAAAACGCAAAAATGAGTTATAAGCATATGTGGGCTTTTGCTTATTTAAGCATAGTAGCCAAGCTCATATATATATATATATATATATATATATATAGTATGGCTAATGTGCTTCCTCTAGAATATATAGCACTTTGTCACCGATCGAGACATTTTTGTTATGATTCAAATATTATTTTGTATAAATTATTTTAGCAATTGTTATATTTGTGTATAATTAATATTTATGACGTTTTGTAGAACAATTGTTAATGTCATTTTTCATTTCCTAACCAACTAATCGACGATAGAAATCAATGATGACAACAGAAAAAGAAGATATTAGAAAAGAAAACGAGAAAAATAAAAATAGACAAATTTTTAACATCTCAAAAGACAAATTAAAGCTGAACATGATACTTTCGTTCAGTTACTGGAGGCACTCAGAAGGAAGACTACTGATCAAAATATTGTGATGATTAGTTGAATATATATTAATAAAGATCACTAGATAATTATTTATTTTTTATATTTTAATAATTTTAAAAATAAAATTTCAATTCAAAATTCAATATTATAAGCATATCATGGTATATACTTATAAGTAATGTTATGGTGAAATAAGTTGAAATAGTCGATCATAATAGTTCAACATCATCTCCGTATTAAAATGTGATTGGACACCAAATTGTACATTTTTTGAAAATTATTTACTATTTTTTGGAATTTTTGAAAATGAAGGTTTTTGTGCACATCTTAATATATTATTTTTCCGAAAAACCTTCATTTCCAAAAATTCTAAACATATAGTAAATTTTTCCAAAATTGTAAAATTTGGTCTCGAAATAGATTTTAATATGAATATCATGTTGAACCGTTCTAATCGACTATGTGAACTTATTTTACCGTTGATAAGCCTAAATTTCATATATCTTTTTGGTAGGATTTGGTCTCTAAATCTATCCCCTTTTTATTGGTTTAAAGCCATTTAGTTTAGATATTGCACCAAGTTCGAGATACTGCTATGCTTTCATGTATTTTCAGGTTCTAGAAGTAAATGGGAAGAATTTGGAGCAAGTCCGGACACGATCGGAACCTAGACAGCTCACTGCCACGATTCTGCACCATTATTGCGACCCGCAATTTCCATTATTGCGACCCGCAAATTCTTCACAGTTTCCGAATTTTGGGCTGCTACAGGTCCAGACCCATTCTTAAAGCCCGAACCTCCTTCCCCAAAGGGGGCAGTTCACTTTTTAGACTTCCTTCTCAGCTGGGAACGACCTCAAGAGCTAGGTTTTCAGATCTAGGGCGATTTGGAGAAGGAGAAACTCAAGGGAGAAGAGATTTGTGTTTGGATTTGCATTCTCTACTCTATTTTCCTTTCTCTAGACTTTGGTAACAAACTATTTCTCCCATTTGTGACTATTCTCGCCCTTATGAGAGGCTAATCTCCTCTCTAGGGGCGATGGCATGTAAAACTCGAAACTAGGTGCTCTCTATCTTACTCGATTTGTAGTTTTTATTGACTATTAGTGATTTACTCTTTTAATACTTGATTTATGCATGGATTGTGTGGTTTAACCTTACTCCTCCAATACATGGATTTAGGGATTTATTCAATGACTAAAAATCACTTGTGTTAACTCCCCGAACAAAAAGAGTAAAGAATAGGTTATTAGGACGAAGTACTTAACCGAGAAGTCCGAGGTAACCTAAAAGTACGATATTAGCCCACGAGGTACTTAACCGTGAAGTGCACGCTATTATCACTTTAGAAACACACACGTATGCTTTAGGAACACGAATCGAGTAGATTGAGACCCTAGTGGATAGGAATGCCGAAGCCCCTGGAACTCCAACTCTTGAATCAGACCCAAGACTTTTATTATTTGTTTTCTTTGATTTAATTAGATTAAGAAACCAACTCAAACTTTGTCTGTCTAGCTTAATGAATTGGTGAGAACCAGTACTTTACGAGTTGTCCCTGTGGATTCGACACCCGAAATACTACTTGGCAAGATTGTATGCTTGCAATCAAATTAGGTGTATTAGGGTTCATAAATAAGCTATAGAAAAACACGAACAACCGTACGATGACTTATAAGTTATAAGCATATGCCATGATATGCTTATATAAGCATCGTAGTCAGATAATTTATATTATTCAGATATTATGTCTATACACATACACCATACATCGAGTGACTTGAAATTTCAGTAGTCCGAAATTAATAATCATTAATACATCATCAAATAATATTTAAATTGCATGCTATTTGATTGTTAGGCTATTTGTACGTTCAATAACACGCCTATAAATTTACTTTTCAGCTTTAAATTGTTTGATTTATTTTCTTGAAATTGTTTATTAAAATTGTCAAAATAATTATTGGTAACATTATTTTCCTCTTGATAATAATAATGGGTACACATTTTGACAGAGCTATTTTTGATTCATGCATAGCCTGCAATAGAGCTCAAAACAGCTCTATACATAATATTTGTCCAATAAAAAATAGTCCTGTCAAAATGTGTACCCATAATAAGACAAGATGGCCTCTAAATTTTATTGAACTAGTAAAAGGAGTTCAAGTAAAAGATAAGTAGAAACTAAAATACTCAAAAAAGCTTGAGCTAAGAAGAGAAAAAAAAAATGGAAACTAGAAAAAACAATATAGAGATCTACTTTTAGATCAACTTCAAGATCCGCATTGTGATAATTCGCTGGATGAGAAAAACGGAGACGGAAATAATTGAAATGAGCTCTGTTAGCATGTTAGCGGTAGTTCTATTCTCAATGTATATATAGTGAGTGGTTAATATCAAAATGGTAGTTTCTAAGCTGTGGTCATATCAATTCGGTTTTACAATTTTTAAAGTCCAAACAGTCGATCCAAACCGTTCAACATGATATCTATATTAAAATTTACTTGAAGACCAAATTTTACAATTTTTAGAATTTGTTTACTATTTATTAAGATGGTCTGAAAATCACTGTTTTCAATGGACCATAATTTTTTTACTGTTTTCAATGGTCCATATATATAGTGAGTGATTAATATCAAAACGTTTGTTCTTAGATCGCGGAACAAACGTTTCGGTTTTTACATTTTCAAAGTCCAAACAGTCGATCCAAACTGTTTAACATTCACTCTATATTAAGATATGCTTGGAGACCAAATTTTACATTTTTTGGAATTTGTTTTCTATTTATTAAGTCGGTTTTAAAATGGTTTTTTCAATAATTCAATTTTTTTTCATTGTTTATTAAAATCAGCGATTTTAAAACTGACTCAATAAATTATAAAAAAGTTCCAAAAAATGTAAAATTTGGTCTCCAAGAACATTTTAATATAGAGATCAAATCTAACGGTTTGGATCGACCTTTTGGACTTTGAATCGAAAAACCGATTGGTTACACTATGACTCCGAAACAAGCGTTTTGATATTAGCTAACCTCTATATATATATATATGTTTAACTTGCAAGGTAGTTTACTCTCGCAGGTCCTTATAAAACATATGTGCTTTGCTCATGAGTCGTATACCAGAATAGTAGTCTTTTTATTTATATATATAGAGGTTGACTAAGATCAAAGTGGTATGACTAAGGTCTTGGTACTACCAATTTGTTTATGTGATTTTCAAAGTTTAAATAGTCGATTTGAAGTGCTCAACGTGTTCTCCATATTAAAATGTACTTGGAGACCAAATTTTACTTTTTTTTAGAATTTTTTTACTATTTTTTATGGTATTTTGAAAATCACTGTTTTTCAGATTTTATTTATTTATTTTTTATTATGAAAAACAGTGATTTTCAAAAATCCATAAAAATAGTAAAAAAAATAAAAAAAATGTAAAATTTGGTCTCCAAGCACATTTTAATATGGAGAACACGTTGAGCACTTCAGATCAACTATTTGAACTTTGAAATCGCAAAAATTAATTGGTAGCATCAAGACCTTGGCCATACCCTTTGATCTTAGCCAACCTCATATATATATGGATGGGCTACGGTGCTTTGCAAATTAAAACACCCTCTTTAATTCGGGCCACTTTTTCAATTTTCAAAACTCAAACAACCGATCCGAACCGTTCAACATGTTCTAAATATTGAAATGTGCTTGGAGACCAAATTTTACATTTTTTGGAATTTGTTTACTATTTATTAAGCCACTTTGGAAATCGCTGATCCAGTGGTCCACAGCAAAAAACAGTAAAAATTTCTGGACCACCGGATCAGCGATTTCCAAAGTGGCTTAATAAATAGTAAAAAAATTCCAAAAAATGTAAAATTTGGTCTCCAAGCACATTTCAATATTTAGAACATGTTGAATGGTTCGGATCGGTTGTTTGAGTTTTGCAAATTGAAAAAGTAGCCCGAATTAAAGAGGGTGTTTTAATTTGCAAAGCACCGTAGCCCATCTCTCTCTCTCTGTGTGTGTATATATATATATATATATATATATAGTAGAAGTAGGGTGCTCTCGAGTTCGCCAAGTCCTTGGTGAACTCAAGTCCAAAACTCATCGGATCGGCTTCAAACGACGAATCCGACCGTTGAAATCCGTCTACCTTACGAGTGATGTGTCTACATGCAAAAATTTTAAATTTTGAAATTAATTTTGCATAGAGTCAAGTGGTCAAAATTAGAAGGTTAATAAATTAATTTTAATGCATTCATTTTTTTGACGTTTTTTGACCACTTGACTCTATGCAAAATTAATTTCAAAATTTAAAATTTTTGCATGTAGACGCATCACTCGTAAGGTAGACGGGTTTCAACGGTCGGATTCGTTGTTTGAAGCCGATCCGATGAGTTTTGGACTTGAGTTCACCAAGGGCTTGGTGAACTCGAGAGCACCCTAGTTCTACTCTATATATATACATATAGATATATATAGAGCGAGAGAGAGATAGACTATGGTGAGTTGTGAAGTAAAACGTCGTTTTACTTCACGCCATATTTTAATTTTGAAAATCCAAACAACCGATCTGAACAGCTCAACATGTTCTCTATATTGAAATGTGCTTGAAGACTAAATTTTACATTTTTTGAAATTTTTTTACTATTTATTAAGCCACATTGAAATCGCTGATCCACTGTGAACAGTAAAAAACAGTAAAAAATTCTGGACCACCGGATCAGCGATTTTCAAAGTGGCTTAATAAATAGTAAAAAAATTTCAAAAAATGTAAAATTTGGTCTCCAAGCACATTTCAATATAGAGAACATGTTGATCGGTTCGGATCGGTTGTTTGGATTATCAAAATAAAAATATGAGCGTGAAGTAAAAATGATCTCTTACTTCACAACTCACCATAGCCCAGCTCTATATATATATTGGATTGCACTTCGTAATGCGCCAGGTCTTTGCTTCATTAATTAAGTCATTAACGACACAATACTATGTACAACCGCCAACACCAACATTATGCACCTCTGTTTTTTTTAGCGTCTCCTAAGCTTCATGTAGCCAACACTGGATTGCGGAAGTTTGGTCTAATGAAGGATCGATCATATGAAAAAAAAAAAAAATGCTTGGTCTCAGATTTTGAAAGATCAGGCCGTGTTATTTTTAAAATAGGTCCGGCTAGCTAGTTGTTGAAAAAAATTAATTTTTTTGGACTATTTTATGAAAAATTTAACGCATTACCAATTATAGAAAAAAACATACTGAGCAATATGGACCATACATTGCAAACAACGTGTTACTAACCCCCAACCAACCTCCATTAAAAATAGATAAACAAGAAGTGACATCAGATTTTAATTTAATCCAATGTTATGCATGTGAGATTGAGATCCTCGACGTAACATATATACGTATGTACAACGATGTTTCGAAAGGTATGGTAAAAAAAGGAAAAAAAAAAAAAGAATGCAAGTTAATTATTCATGAACTTGTAGTCGATCGGGGATAAGGTTCGTCAGCTTTTGGAGAATGTCTTTGGATTGTTAGATATTTGTAGGAGTTGGCTACACCCACCCCGTTTCTAATCCCTTTTATTAATTATATATCTCTCAACATAAAGTGTGACCATCCGCTTTTCATTTCATTTCATAAGTTTTCGTATATAATAAGTAATAGATTTTTCCAGTGATATATGCAGTAGGCTACATACGTGGTCAAGGCACATGGTTTCTGTGTGGAAGACAATGAGTTTAAAATTCAGATGAAATTTTTTTTTATTATAATAACAAATGTATTAAATAGTTAGGTGAATTGATCTCGAATTTTTGCTCAAAAAGAAAAAAAAGTTATCATAATATTAGCCTTGGATAAATTGATTATGAAATAATCCAACATTTTATGTGATAATCGGTACGATAATTTTTCATTTTTTAATGAAGTTGGATGATGCAACATCTACGATTCTTGTAATGAATGTCAATTTTGTTTTGACATGATATACTTTTTAATTAAAAATTTGACGAATAATTATATATAGCGAAGGCTTAAAAAAGAAGACCCTGAAAGGTTGCACTCGGTGGGTAACAACCATGGAAGAAAGTCAAACCTTGACATAACTAATATTCTTTTTAATATTCTTTTCAACAAATGATTAGCAGCCGTTGTCAGTTCTTAAGCAGCCTCTCAATAAACAACAAGTGCACGAATCAATAAATTGTTTATAATTACTGAAAGTGGGATTTGAAGTTGGTTGGGACTTGGGGCTGGGGAAACTGTCCTTTCCACAACACAGTAGCGCTAGCTGTTACTTTCCATGCCGACATTTTTATTAATATCCAAAGTTAATTAGAAATTAATATTTATGCTCAGATTTCGTTGATTGCGTCAAATATGCACAAACCGGTCACAAAATGGCCGGCTTCCTCAATTTTTTTTTAACCCGTAATTTACTCTATATATACCTCTTTTTTCTCTCTCCACCTCACAACTCCCTCATTTCTCTACCGAATTTTCTCTCTTCTCTAAGGTAATTTTTTTATTTAATTTAAATTTTATTTTATTTAATTTAGTGTTTAGGTTTTAGGATTTAGGGTTTAGGGTTTAGGGTTTAGGGTAATTTGTTGTAATTTAGTGTAATTAGCCAGTGTCTATCTGCAAGGCGATTACGGTGCCCGCGACAGGGTGCAAACCGATGATGGTTACCATCCCAACGGCATCAAATGGGCTCGGCAAGTAATGCACCTAAAACTACATAGTTTTCCCCTAACTGAATAGTTCATCAAGGTTTGATCTGACAAAATAATTTTTTTCCATCTTCTGGCCTCGATCAAGGAGTGCGGGCATGGGATCGCCATACTGGGAAAGAAGAACTGGAGACAACTTGGGTACCGCACCCTCAAGAAGAATGCGAATTGGGTTGAGGATTCTGGGCACGGTGGGAAGAGCATCACGATGCTGCGAGACGCCGGAGAGAACATCAACTGGTGTGTGATAGATCCGACCGAGCCCGACGAGAGCCCGGTTAGGATGTCTCAGATGCCACCTTCCCCCGATTCGCATCCAGAGTGGGACTACCATCGTTGGGTATTGTCCAACACTGGATGGACGGCATGGTACGACGAGCATGGACGTCCGGTTCAGACTCAGGTATGTCATACTTCAGTATCTGTCAGGTTTTAGTAAATTTCTTCATTCAGATCAAATTTACTAAATTATGTGTATGATTGCAGGGTCCGGCCGAGATGCCGCCACAACCACCACCTGAGGAGCTCGATGCTACGGATCTCGAGTCCCTCTCGTACAGTCTCTATGAGTTCGGGGTATACGAGGAGGAATTCATGTCGGCACCGCCAGTACCCCGATATGGTACAGAGATGCCACATGATGGAGAGGCTAGTGATAGCGGGTCTCATACCCAGCCTGCCTTTGGGACTGGGTTCGTCGAATCTATTTTTGGTACACCTCCGCCAGTACCGACAGTCCTAAGGGTGATGACAGATGCCGCCAAGCGGATACTCAGGTACGTCGATGCTGGTGTGGAGACCGAGAGAGACAGAGCCTGGTCGCGCGGGCGCCAAGCGAACGCCGGAGTACCGCCTCAGCGATGGTCCCCCTCTCTGTTTAGTTGTATCGTCGCTAGTTTTGTACTATTTATATTTGATATACTATTTATGTTTGGTATATTTGAATTATCCTATATTTTGGTTCTTTTGTGGGTGTGCTTTTCTGGTACTATTTGTATATTTCTCAGATAAAGTAAATTATCATGATAAGGCTGAACATAAAATATTAGAACATTAAAATAATAGTACAACATAAAAAATAAACAAAAAAATATTTAAAAAAAATTGAATAAGTGCTTTAAACGGCAAAATAAGTACTTTAAAAATTAAAGGCACACCAATTGGCACATCTTGAAAATAGTTTGTGTAAATCTAACACTGAAATATAGTGTAAGCACTATAAAAAATCAAAATGTCTAGGACTAAGTCTATGGTCTTTTTAGTATAGTGTAATTCAACATAAAATCTAGTGTATTTTAACGTAATTTAACGTAATTCAACATAAAATCAAAATATAATTTAGCGTAATTTAACGTAATATAGTGTAATTCAACATAATTTCACGTAATCTAGTGTATTTTAGTATAAATATGATAATTATAAATCAAAAGAAGTAATCTAACAAATAATTTAAACAAAAAATTTGAACTTTTAGTGTTAGATTTCATTATTCTTCGTAGTGTCTCAAAAAAAAAAAAAAAAATTGAGGAAGCCGGCCACAAAATGGCCGGCTTCTGGGGAAAAGGAAACCGGCCATTTTGTGGCCGGTTTGGACATATTTGACGAAACTAGCGAAATCTGGAGATAAATATTAATTTCTAATTAACTTTGGATATTAATAAAAATGTCGGCTTTCCATGCAGCTCAGAACGAATCCCTATCACCTAAGGTAACAAAATATTTCTGTTTCGATCCAGACCGTCCGAACAGAATCTGCACGAAAATTAAGAGGTCCGTGCGTTTCACGTGGGGCCGGATTAGCCCGAATTCTGATCGGACGGTTCAAATATAAACAGAACGGGTTTGCGTGATCTCCTGTACACTTCTCAGAAAGGGAGGATTCAAATTTTTGATTCTAGCCATATTTTTCTTGTTATAAACAAAGTATTCATCCCTAATCTATACCTCAAATATTTTAGTTCCAAATTTACACAAACGACCATTTCTGTTGCTCTTCTCTTATCTTCAAAATCTGAACAGTTGAAAATATTTGAAAGGTTCGATGAACAAAAACAGGTCCCTACTTTTTTTGAAGTTAAAATATTTGAACGGTTGAATTATAAAAAAAACATATTATATTAACAAACATAATTCCAAACTTTTTTTGTAGTAAAAAAGTAGCACGTGTCAGCAATGATCTACTAGTGTCAGCAATGATTGTAGCAGATCAGATATTATTATCAAATATATATATAACAAGAGGAGGGATACACTTACAACAAATTTGAGTTACAACATTCATTTTTTTTCATTTTCAAAGTCCAAATCGTCGATCCAAACCGTTCAACATGATCTCCACAATAAAATGTGCTTGCAGATCAAATTTTACATTTTTTTGAATTTTTTTACTATTTATTAAGTATTTTACAAAAAATAGCCATACTTAGACCATTGAATTTTGTACCCATCTTAATAAATAGTAAAAAAATTCAAAAAAATATAAAATTTGATCTGCAAGTACATTTTATTTAGATAATCATGTTAAATGGTTTGGATCGACGATTTGAACTTTGAAAATAAAAAAAATGAATGTTGTAACTTTGTTGTAACTCAAATTTGTTGTAAGTGGATCCCTCCTCATATAACAAATGTATGTATGTATAATTAGATAAATTAATATATGCTAAGTTATACTTTTCGTAGCAATTGCCATATTGAATGGCTTTTACCCCCACATATATAGTTTTGAAACTAATTAAGTGACACAAATTCAGTCTAACAAGGATTGCGACAGGGATTGGTTTGCATTGGTTAATAGCGTGCATTGGAAGGTTTCTTCGTTAGACAGTAGAAGAAGATCTAGAGTGACGTTTGTGCTCTCTCCTTATTTTATGTTTCTTTCCACTGAAATCAGCATGTGTCTCATTAGCATGTCCTGTTTGAGCTACGTACAGCCTACAAGTCGAGCAAGCCATATATAGCCTATATATATACTCCATTAATTTAGGCCTTCTAATTGACTGCTAAAAGCTAGTGCTCATTATGTTATGGGGGGTTTAATATAGGCAGGGGCTCATAATTCAAATTATATCTAATTTGAGTTTGCGAAAATATTGTTAATTTGTCAAGGTTAATATATCAAATTCATAACACATCTAACTCAATTGATTAAGATTATATTATGTGTGGGATCGAGATACATGTTTAAAAATCATTAGGTGGTTTTAGTCAAGTATTAAGAAATTAAAGGAACATTCAGCATTCTAATTAAATTAAGAAAAAGAGAAGTTCTCTGCTGATGTTGTTGATTCCTAGTCGTATGTAGTTGGTACGAATTAAGATTATTGAGAAATCAGCCAATCACTATATATATATATATATGGGCACACATGCCTCTATTTAAACCCGTCTTGAAAAAAGAAAAAAGAAAAGTTAAGAAACATACACTCAATTCTTTATGCAAGCATGAAGTAAAAAGAAACAAAAAGGAAAGAAACAACAGCAAATTAAGATGTTGAAGGGATATATATGGTCAAAATTTTGATCAACATATATATATATATGATGAATATATATATATATATATATATGATGAATATATATATATATATATATATATATATATATATATATATGATGAATATATATATATATATATATATATAT
The DNA here is from genome assembly GCA_011114355.1 of Carex littledalei. NCBI lineage: Eukaryota > Viridiplantae > Streptophyta > Magnoliopsida > Poales > Cyperaceae > Carex > Carex littledalei. The sequence continues at coordinate 13,257,797 of CM022091.1, read as the reverse complement.
ATATATATATATGATGAATATCTATATGGACTTGATCACCGGCACACCAAAATAAGAAATACATGCATGGTCATATATATATAGTACACAATAAAACAAACTAAAAAGATAGAGACATACCAATTTTTCTATATATAGTGTTGCATGTTCCTCCTATAGTAAAACTAAATGTAGAAACGAATGAACATTAACTATAATATTAATTATTTTGTATCTATTTTACTCTCTATCAAATCAATATTTTAAGTTTTCATATGTGAAAAATGAACGACTATAAAATTAATTTATAAGGCGAACATCGTTAACAATACTTGAAACTTATATTTTATATAAATGTTGTTTAACCATAATAATACACAGTTAGGCATTTTGGAAGCATATATAGTTTTTTAGTAAATATTGGAGGTCAAGTCACCCAATTATTTAATGCTCTAGTTATTACAACAAAGGATTTCCCCCATCCGTGTTTCGAACCTATGATCTCTCACACGGAGGTCATGTACCTTTGCCACTAGACCAAAGACTAGTTCTTGGAAGCATATATAGTTAATTTTTATAACTTAGAACGCACTCACAGGAAATTATGGCAAATTAACCTTGCAAAACTTGCTGTTGAATTTAAACAGTCACATGCCTGGCGCGTGCATTCACTGTGGGAAACATGTGGTTGACCTAGTCACTGATCAGTCTCTCTCATATCACTTAACTAAAGCTCATTAACAACTATATAACCAAGCAAGGGGTCACTTAATGAGTACCAGCCCCAATTCAAAGCAACGCTAATAATCAATGGGGAGGTCTCCATGCTGTGATGATAATGGGCTCAAGAAGGGACCATGGACCCCTGAAGAAGATCAGAGGCTAATTGATTACATCACCAAGCATGGCCATGGCAGCTGGAGAACACTGCCAAAATTAGCTGGTAAGGCCACTATACATTTCATTAATTACCAACCCTAAATAAATTTAGTTTCTCTCAGTTTTTATTCAATTAATAAACTAATTTTTAGGAAATGACTTCAATTAAACGTCTAATTATTTTTCAATATTTTTCAATATGTTTCAATAATCTTTGTAGGGTTGAATAGATGTGGAAAGAGCTGCAGGCTAAGATGGACCAACTATTTGAGACCGGATATAAAGAGGGGCAAATTTTCACAGGAGGAAGAACAGACCATTCTCAACCTTCATTCAGTCCTTGGCAACAAGTAATTATCATATTTCTTTTAAAAAAATTGTATTGGATAAGTGATTAAATTTCTGATCTGAACTTTTTTTTATTTTTTAAATTAGATGTGTATTTGCTAATTTGTTGATACATTTTTCTACATCGTATAGATGGTCAGCAATTGCAACGCATCTGCCGGGAAGGACAGACAATGAGATAAAGAACTTCTGGAACACACATTTGAAAAAGAAGCTCATACAAATGGGATTCGATCCGATGACCCACCGACCAAGAACAGATTTCTTCGCAGCATTACCCCAGTTGCTGGCTCTAGCTAGTCTTCACGGGCTTGCCGACCCGTCCATTCGCCTCCAAGCCGAAGCTGCACAAGCTGTAAAGATACAATACCTACAAGGTCTCCTCCAATCCGCAGCAGCCATATCAACAAGCACAAGCACTAACAGCATTAGCAGCATGGCGGGTGGCAGTACTGATTTAGATAATATTAGTTGTGATTTGGGCTCACCCCTGATCAGCACCTTTCCTTCGGTGCCTTCACCGGGAAATGTTCAGCAACCGTTGGGTTTAGGCGAGGAGATCGATATACCGTTCTCTCTTTTCGACATGTCCATGAACAATGACACAAATGAACATGGTTTATCTTCATACTGTACCGAGGAAAATAAGATACCAATGACACCGCTATTTTCTCAGTCATCTTTGCCACCTCTCACTGATATGTCAATTTTGAACCAAGGAGATGGATGTGGCACATCTTATGAGAAGAGTGCAACCCCTTGGCCAGAGTTGTTGTTTGACGACCCTTTCATGACAGACTTTGCTTGACTTTCATTGCCTTCTATTGCTACGTTCTTTTTTTTTTTAATTGTTTTGCCTTAATTTTTCTTTGAACGTTTACAAGGCCTTGCATTTCTGGATCGATCGTAGTATGGGGCCTTGTAGTGTGTTTTATAGTTGCAGATACTTGTACACCATCCATATACGTATTAAAATTAGTTCCTGTACATGACTCTATATATATAAGTTACATGATTTGAAGTTAAAACTAGTTCATCAAGTTTGCCTTACTTTTCACCACATGATATATATAGTTAGTTTTTCATTCACGAAATTATATTCATACATTGTTGAATAAAGTATAGCATACGATTAATTAAATCTTTTATATATCTTCTCTTGCAAGAAAAAACAGATTCAACATTTATTTTTGCATGGTCCATATAATAGAAGAGTTGAATGATGAATAGTTGAATACAACACAACATTTGAAATTAGCAGGTTTTTGCTTAGGTACTAGGTAGCCAACGTTTCAATATGAAGACAACATTAATTCTGGCGTATATACATATATATATATATATATATATAGTACATAGAATGTAAAGGGTAAATTAAGAAGAATAAGATTTTAGCTAGTAGATCAGTAGTGTTAGCTAGAGATGACACCTGTGCATGTTTGAGACCTAATTACCTAACTAACGAGAACATATTATAATTTTAATTTTTAAAGTAAAAAATATTGTGAATTATATCAAATAGATGTTCAAACAGAAGCTGCAGAGAGCTTTTTGGATTTAAATCCTTGCTGGAGATGTTTGATTGATAGTATGCTTGAGGTGTGGTTTGACCAAACAAAAAGCAGAGAGCTTTCTTTTAGGTGCAACCAACATGATCAACATTGAACGTAACTACATGCATCTAAATTGACTGACATAATTTTAGATCTTTTGTCAATATGAAATATGATTAATTGTGGCGCCTAAAAAAGCTTATGCTTTTATGAAATTATAAAGTGCTTTTTGATGAGGTCTTGCTAATGAAGCTAGGGTCGTTCAAGATATATATAATTTTGTGGGTTATATTATTATTTAATTATTAGGTCAAAAGTGGAGTTGGTCATGGCTACCGCAGAGAAATTTGGAAGAGCAGACATCAATTGAAAGGGAAGTTTTAGCACCTAATCCCTACCCTAGTATGTCTGGAGACCATCCCATACATGTTTCCTATCTGATTCATTGATTCATGGAAACAGCTACAAGAAAATTTTGACAAATAACGTACCATAACGGGTCGGGTGTAATATAAGTTGATTCTAGTTGTGGGTTAAGTGATGGGTTGTTCACAAGGAATCGAGAGACATTTTGATGGGTCCTCCAATCGGGCTCCATGTTTTATGAGACATTGACATATATATATATATATATTGGATCTGTCGGCATGCTTATAATTATGGTATCAGGTAGACTACATCTAGTTGCTTTGCTTGATGTTCCAATATATCGTAGAGAGGTTTAATTTGGCTGGAGTTCAAGCTAGGTTTGAGTGAGTCAGATTTTCTTTTTGTTTTAGGCCATGAATTAAGGTTCTATTTTCAACCGAGCCCCTTGCATTGCATATCAAAATTTTTGCCTATCAAAACGCTGTTGCCAAGACGGAATCTAAAACTGTTCCGATGAATTAGTCAACTATACGCAACCTGAGAATCAAATAGCTAGTAATTTAATAATACTATAAAGGATAATACAGTAGGAGACCAAACATAATTTTCTCAAGCACAATTAAAGGAGATACAACATTACAACTCATGATCAAAATTCGTAAAAAAGAGACTGTTCAATTGTTTCCATATAAACCTATCCGTGTCTGGCTATGGAAAATATGAAATCCAGTCCAACTACCTCGCACTCCAGTCATCAGATTGCTTAATTTCGCATATGACATGAAGAATTAGGGGGAAACCTAATTATTTTTAGCTTTAGAAATAAATCGACTGTTCAATTTTGTTACATTGATTTCTCGCTTTTTGCTTGTCCATGATCTTTTAGAAATACTTCAACTCTGATTTTTTAATGTGAAGAAAAAAGTTATGACGGTTAGTCCTTCAGGTATTTTTTATGGATCATTTTCTCAACTTGAAAACATAAAATTTCTACGATTTCCATAGATATATAGATCTATCAAAGATATTTCTAAAGAGGGTTGACTCATAATTTTTTTTTTTTATAAAAATCAGAATAGATGATGATTGAAAATCAATTGCCTGGATTTTTTTTTTAAAACATATAATCAAATTCCAAACAATAAACCCATCTATTATGTCGGAAAGGAAGCTTAAGCAAAATCCGAAAGAAATAGCAGAGTTGAAACCAGGTATTTGCCTCATCAAGCTAGCCAAGAATCCAAGATGGGAAAAAAAAACTGCAGGGATGATTCATCGACTGTACTTTCCATGCCAACTGAAACATTTGATGGGGCTAGGTTCAATTATGAAATATGCAACTTCCAGCTCCACGAGTAACCTGGATAATTAGTAGTGTTGGGTAAAATTTTTGGGAAGACATAATTTTGTAATTATTTTGAATACTAAATATATTTTTATATTGTTTTTTAAGAAGGGCATAAATTGAAGTATATTAAAAAAAAATTCAAGTCAAGAGTAGACAGGTGTCCACCTTTGACTCCACTTAGCTCCGCCCCTAAACTTGCCATAAATAGGAAAAAGAAGTATCTAACAGTAGGAGCCTTGATGAAGAGTAATAACAAAAATAGCTCAGGTGCTAACAAGAATATGCCTGTTTGTTCTTATTTTTACAATTTTAATTATTTTTTCTCCATGAAATGAAGTCCAATAACAAAAATAAAAAAATGTTGAGCTCTACTGGCAACTTTGATGAGTACATGTCATATTATGCTTCTCCATTGGTTATCCAGCTTTTGCCACCAGTAAGATGCAGTTTTTTCAGGACAAGGTTGCACCAGCCAAAGTGTGATTTGTAGTGGCAGCTCTCTCCCACGCAGCCCTTCACCCTTTCCAGAATAGAGATAAGAGGTATAGAGACAGGTCCCTGACTATTTTATTTTTTCTAATCATTTTTGTTATTTTGGTCTAATCAGGTGTTCCTTTCTTTTGTGGTGTAAGCTTTATCTCCCATAGATTCTTCGCCGACATCCATGATTACATCAGGGGCTGATTTTAACCTATTTTCTTGCTGAAGACTGAATGTGGATCCATTATGCTTTGAACCCAACTTGACTCGCAAGAAGAGAGAGTTAGCCATAACCCCAACTGAGCTGAAACCCATCAATGCACCAGCTATGGAAGGTGTCAAAATAGTACCTGTTACAGGTAGCAGTGCCCCGGCAGCAACTGGAAGACCAACCTGAATAAAAATAAATTTCGAGTCATTCTTTTTTTGAAAAACTTGGCAGCGGCTGCCAAGGTCAAATTTTGAGTCATTCAGAGCTAACAATGGGGAGGGTGTGTGTGTGTGTGTGTGAGAGAGAGAGAGAGCATACAATGTTGTAAAGAAATGCCCACCAAAGATTTTGCTTCACAGTTTTCATAGTCTCTTTGCTCAACTCTAATGCATCTATTAGCTGACACGGGGAAGCAATATCAGTTTTCATAATATTAAAAGGCCACTGTTGTTTCCCCAATATACCCAGAATAGAAACCAAAGAAGTAGAGTAGGTGCATCTGAAATCAATCCTTATTTCAGGTTTGATTAAGCCATATTCCCATGTCACAAAATGTATTTAGACGTCCCTCTTTTCCTAGGGTTGAAACAAGTTCATGTCATTCCTTACAGTTTATTTTTTCTTTTGTTGTGTAACTACACCTAATGATTTGCTGTTCTTGAACACAACACAAAAATTTTCTAACATTAGTGATGAAAATCTGACTTCTTTTGGTTGCAAATGACACTCAAACATCAGACAATAGATGAAAAAGATGGATTTTGTCAACAACACAACAATTTTGCTCCTATTCCAAGGTTGGCTTCCTTTGAATGCAGATTGAACTAGGACTGACCTTACAGCATATTGAAGCTGGAGGTCCAAGGGTCTAAGTTATTCACCAATTTTACTTCTTTTAGGGGCAATATGGTCAGTTATTTACAGTTTAGTCAAAAAGTATAGGTGTAGGATGCAAAAATCTGTAAGAGTTGGTTGTTTGCTGCCAACATGAGAAATGTTAGGTGCTATTTGGATATATGTAATTGGCTTTATATGTGAAATACAGTCCAAAGTAAAATAACTAAAGCAGTACCTGCGATAACCTATTGCCCATAAGAACAACGGGAGAGACGTCGCTCGCAGCACCAACACCTTCACCCATAGCAATTCCAATATCTGACAAAGCTAATGCCGCAGCATCATTAATGCCATCACCAACCATAGCTACCACTTTCTTTTGTTTCTGAAGATCTGATATGAACTTCTTTTTCTCATGTGGTTTTACTCCTGCTATCACCTATAATTACTTTTTAGTTATGCTTTGCATCCAACCAATCAGTCAGGACAGAAAAGGGGACAGCAAAGCGAGGATGCCCTCCAGAAATGGAACTTTTTAAAATATATAAAATCTAATATACTCTAGTTTGGCCAGGACAAACAGGAACAGACCTAGATGCTGTGGGTCATGACATTTTTTGTGGTGCTTTTGGTCATATTAATATCCTTGTAAAACAATGGAACCCCAGCTAAGCAATAAAAAGGACAACTCTAAGAAGAAAACAAAATAATAATAAATTAATAATGACAACTTCCATAACTGAAACAGTACTGAAATCTAAGAACGTGATCTTTAATGATAGCAGATAATTTCTTTGTAGTCTACCAGTACCGTCAGCAGAAAGTTACTTAAAGCAGTTATCTAACCTTGTCTTTTGGGATACCAACAATTGAGGCCACATGTTCTGCTGTACTCCTGTTGTCGCCTGATAACATGTAAGTACTGATTCCTTGCTTAGACAAGGTGTCTATCACTTGGCATGCATCTTCCCTTGGTTTATCCTCGAAATAAATAAGCCCTGCTAATACCCCATCAACTCCTACATACACAACAGACTGACTATTGATCTCAGCATCTGGAAACGGGTTATCCACCACACCATGCCTGCAAAGTGATTGTTGTGATTATGCCAGCAATACAATATGAAAAATTAAATCATTTAGTGATATTTTATTTTTACGATCCTATACATAAATCCATATAATATCTGTGAACCACTTTCGGTCAGTCAACTACTCAAGACTTCCCTCTGACCGTTGTCAGTATCAGCATTACAAACAAAGGAATTGTACCTTCACATGATATTTTACAAAAATATCCCAGCTGCAATTTTGGTTTTCATTCTATTACATATTTATATGCTATCAGATATACTGTAAATTTCTTCATCACCACCATCAGTGTCAACATTGTCATTAACATCACTATATTTATTATTTATTTATTTTCTGCATAGCGTTAGGGTGGCTTCGAAATGATGTTTTAGTCCAATTAGGACTTAGATGTGGCTTCTAAGTGAATCAATGACCAATAGAACCCATATAACTTTGGCACTGTACCAGACTATCAGTAAAATAAGGCATTGGTCATAGTCAGTGACAGTATATACTGGAAAACTATGCTTCACATATATGTCACATCTGACCCACATTTACATGATAGACACATCACATGGCGTACTGTAAGACTTCACATACACGCCACATGTGCATGATATGCATCCGACATGCCACATGACATATCGTAAGAGTTTAATTTAAATTTGGGATAAATACAGCAACAGATACACTTGGAAATGCACATCTGACCACAGAAGACCCCTATGAGAGAGGCCTTCTGTCTGACATGTTCTATTTCATGGCCCTGGGGGGTATTATTTGGAGTTAAGCATCTGGTTCTCACAATACAAAAGATATGTGGGATAAAACTTGCCCTTTAGTGCTTGGGCTTCCATCAAACCGGGGCTTTACAATCTCTAACCTACAAATTTTATATATGTTTCCAGAGTTATCCTCTTCAATTGCCATCTTCCAGTTCAGTCACCATCTTCTATCCACAATATATAACATATATGCTTGTATAATTCGCAAGATGCACATGAAACTAAAATTTAAATAACTATTGCATAATTATCCTTTTGCATTGCTTATGTTTCTGATGTTTTAGAAATGTTTTCCACATATATTTTCCAAAAAGCTTTTTCCATTATGCGCAAAAAAATTATATATATGTGGACTGTGGATTGTCTTAGGAATTTTAAAATGACTTAGCCTTATTATATCAGATATGATATTCGCATCTGTATCCATGAAGCATAGCTGGAAAGTACATACTGATACCAACACGGGTCATCATGGTGATGGCATGGAATTGCATAATTGTATTATCATAGAAACAAGTACCTAGTTGGTCTAACAGTTATACCTTTGAAGCCAATCAAGTGTTCCAACTGTGATTTCCTTTTGGCCGACAAGTGCAACAGCACCTGACCCAGGTTCCTCCTTATATGTTCCTTCTTTGGTCTGTGAATAAAAAAGTGTAATCACACAGATGCCAGTATGAATGTAACAGGAACAGCCAATTATCAACAGAAACTCACCTTAAGATTGAGGTAATTGGAGGCACGTGCTGCTTCCAGTATCGCTTTTCCAAGTGGGTGGTTTGTATTTGATTCTACTCCAGCAGCTAAACTTAAGATTTCAGCTTCAGTCCATGTGTGACTTGATCCATCCCTGTACGAAAAATGATGATTTATCAGAATTCATATGATATCACTGACTTCAAAAATTTATTTTTCATTAGCTCAGTAATTATTATTGTTTGGTAAATTAACATAAACTCAAAACTCCTTGATTTTTGTCAATCGGCTCTCTAAAATGAAAACAGTACAAATAACATATTTGGGTTGAAAAGGCCCAAAGCAGACCAAATCAGACCTGAAATGTTTGTCAAGTAAATGACCTAAATTTGAGCCCACTTGAACCAACATCAGTAGGTAATCTGACTGGCTTTGAAACAGGTCTGCTTGAATAGATCAAGACCCGAAATGGACCTGGAACTCAAAACTGGATTTGACATGTCCCAAGTCTGAACATCCCAATTGCAACCCATATCATATAGTTCCCAAATTTATTACCACAATCCATACTACAATACTTGATGAACAGTTATATTACCTAAAACTTGAGACAATCAGGTAAGTTTTGTAAACTAAAAGTTGAAATACATAGAACATCATGTGAAGTTGCTGAAAGGACATTACAAACATAAAGACTTAACTTTGGAAGTTCAAGCGCTCACCGTGGAGAAGCCATGACTTTGGTCACAACAGGCTTTCCAGTAGTCAAAGTGCCAGTTTTATCAAACACGACAGTATCAACTTCTGAAAACTTCTCCAAGACATCCCCACCTCGCAAAAGCAACCCTCTTCTTGCTCCTAGAGAAGTCCCTACCTTTAAAAACAAGCATTGCAGGAAATATACTATTTTAACCAGAAGTTTTATTATAGAAAACATTATCAGGATAGTTTTGGATTATACCAGCACAGCAGTTGGAGTAGCTAGGCCAAGTGCACATGGACAAGCAACAACCTGCACAAAGTAACATCACCAAAAAATAGGTTAAAGTTCAACTGCTCATAAATTTTAGAGCAGCCTCAAATGTAATCACAATGTATAGTTCTAGAACAGAATATATAAGTCAGACATAAAAATAAATGACAAATCATCATACCAGGACACTACAGGCAAGTTGCAAAGCCAAAGACACTGTACTAGCTTGTTGGAAGGCAGCTGGTACAAGATGTGAACCAAAAAGACTCCAAAACACAAAAGTAGCAGCAGAGAGTGTCATAACTCCATACGTAAATTTTCCAGCTACCTGAGTACATAAATTTGGGCACTCAGAATTGGCACATGAGAGTGACAGAAAACATAGAACAACATGTTGAAGAAAAACCAAAAGAGGAAATGTTACTAGTCAATATCTGCATCTTTAACTAAAGCCAAATTTCTAAAAGCTAGTATTATTAAGAGTAAAAGCAGTATAAATAGGTTAATATAGTCCAATCCACGAAGAGCGTATATAAACTAATTACTTATGTCGACCTCCACAGATATAATCTCTACACAGAATATACCTTGTCAGCTAACCTCTGCACAGGAGCTTCCCTTGTTTGTGCTTCCTCAACCAAGCGTACTATGTCCGCCATTACAGTCTCCCCACCAGGCCTTCTTATTTCAATTGTAAGCTTACCATTCAAATTTATGCTACCTGCAGTCACTTCAGCCTGGAGGAAAGATTAAAGGAATTTAAAGTGGTGGATTAGAATTATCCTCAAGAAATTACTCACAAGTGATTGAAAACGAAAATTATTACCCCAGGAAGCTTTGCCACTGGCATGGCTTCTCCAGTCAAGCTCGATTCATCCACTGTACTTCGTCCAGTTTTTACAACTCCATCTGCTGGAACACAGTCCTACACAACAAAGGTGCCCCAAAAAATCATGGTAAAGAGGTATAATAATTTTAACATTTCCAATAACATTGGAAATAATCACACATATAGATAGATAAATGTGTTTTCTTAGAGCAAGGTTTAAGGTAGTTTGATGAGAACAAAAACAGTGTGAAGCGATACACAGATAGTTAGCTAATTACCAGGATAACCACGGCCAATGGTAGAGGTAGGGTGTACTATGCCTGACCAGGACAATTAAAGCCAGTACTACTAACCTAATAAACAGCAATTCCCTTTTAAACTTGTTTAGGCTCAAATTAAGATTCCGTCTAAGCACTGAGCAAAACAAGGTGAAGATCAAAATTTTAAGAAAAAAGAACAATCATATATTTATAGAACCACTTACTCCTGGGAGCACAACAACAATGTCTCCAACAGAAAGGCTATTACAGGAAACCTCTATATATGATGAATTTTCAGAGGTGCTGTCAACCAAAAGTCTTGCTTTTTTAGGGAGAATGTTAAGAAGGCCAGTCATATCACTGGCAGCTTTTAGTTTTGCTCTGAGCTCCAGGTTTTTTCCTAGAAGAACAAATGCAATCAGCATTATTGGCTCTTCAAAGAATGTTTGCCATCCCTGCAAAGGAAGAAGTACAAATTATTCAATATAACAGAATCTAATGGTTTAGTGATAAACAATATTTAAAATAATGTCATAAAGCATGATAGTATGACAACTGAAAAAATCAATATGGTACAAGCAGTCCTCATACTGCAATGCACCAAAGCCGTTAACATGGATTATGTTCACAAGTCCTCAAATTAAGGGCCATTATTACAGCATCCTTAATTCAAGACATAGAAATGTCAAAACAAAAGGAGAGAAAGGAAGACCATATAGACGTGCAACTAAAATAGTCTTGTATTGAAAACAGCATGGTTATACTTTGATCAAATCAGTCAGTCCCATACTATGCCAAATTCCAGACTGCACGTATATTTGACCTTTAAAGGTCAGAAAGAAACAAAGAGACAGACACATTAAGAAAATACCAGTTTTGGAATTAAGGCTGCCACTAAACTGACAGCAAAAGAAGACAAAGCACCCAAGCCAACCAAAGTGTTCATGTTTGGTGATCCTTTTACAAGGCTCTTGATCCCATCAGATATAAGCTTTCGGCCCGGCCCAATAAATGTGAAGAGTGAGAGTGAAAGATGGAAGCCAGTCGAGTGCAACATGTGCACCCATGGAGGCAGGGTAGCCCCAAAAAAATGAGAGAGGTGCCCCACTAAGCACACTGCACACAATGCCCAAGATAAGGCAAGTTCTCGACCTGGAAGTGAATTAAGTCAATGGAAATTAAATACGATTAAAGGAACTTCTTTTTCAATATATGTACTCTTTATGGATTATACCACTTTCTTTCAGAAGCTGAACTTTCTGGTCCATCTTTCTTTCGAAAACCTGATATAAGTCCTTCGTAGAATCTGCAAGTGTTTAAATTTGCTGAGATCAATTCACACACATAGGATAGTTGAAGTCTTTATATGGTGAATGAACATAACAATTCTGTTCTTTCATAGGAGTGACAGAAAATGCTGACTTATGAGTGGCCTAGCAATCAAATTGCACTCCAATCAAAATAAAATATTTTTGCATGTTCTTTACATGTAAATTAACAATTACTCCAAAACCAAAAACTGATACATACTGACCATACAAGCAAACACTTGAGAATAAGATTTACAAGATGTAAGGAATAAGGAAATTCAATAAAATGCTTTGAATAGAAATACCTCGAAGGTTGGACTTAAACCCTGCTACAGTCAATTGACCTGCCAGCTTTTCCCCCAAGTGTTTCTTCCAATTGTCAGAACTCCTTGCTTCAGGCAGAGCGGATACTACTGCTGTTTCTGTAGCAAGGTTCACTGTGGCCCAGCGCACTTGTGGCTAAAGAACAAATGACAATCAGAACATTATTAAAAGCCATTTCCAAAAAATACATTAACAGACTATCTATCACAAACAAGCAGCTGAATACAAACTGCATTAAAATTACTGGCAAGTTCAGGCCTCTGTTTGTTTCGTCTATTGTTTTACACGCAGAAGGTGATAGCCAACAGCACTTTCGTCTATTTATTTATTTATTTTTAGTGGGACAGACCTTTGCTAGACTGTGTACATTATTTTACATAAGATTCAACGAATAATACCTGGCTTTCCAAGATGCGCTTCACACTGGCAGCACATCCACCACATGACATCCCCTGATGCATAATTAACTTAATTACAATCAAATGGACAAAAAGAAAATTGGACATAAGAAATGTTCAAAGGTGCCCCTTCAATCATTTTTGAACCATTAAAATATAGCTCCAACATCAAAGCAAATTCCAAACAAACCATACTATCTATTAACAGAATGCCACTAGTAATGTTGTACTAGCAATCAGTCTTTTGTGATTTCTATGTGATTTTCAATGCACATTGGGACCAATTTTGGGTCCAATTTGAAGACTTAGCCATCTGATTTTCAGATGTAGTTAGCAGGACCTGGTTGGATAGGAGCCAAGCCAACCCATAAATCAGTTTTCAATTAGATGGCCATTAATGTCGTATTTTTCCCTGCCTAGAAATCCCACTAGCAAAGGAATAATAAAAAAACGAGTCAAAAAAGAAGCAAAATAATAATAATAATAATGTTAAGATCAATCCAGTACCCCCACAGGCTTACACAGTGATACCTGATGCTACCGTACCAGTATGGTCTCAAGATGCAGTTCTATTGGATTGGCGCAAATTACAAATTTAAACTGCCACGAGCAAATGCATGATCCAAAACCATCCATTAGTCATTACAGAAAAAAATATTGCAATTCTGATAATACCAGGGGCATACAACGACAAACATAGTCCAAATTAAGCCGTACAATTCTGGCAAAAAAAAAATAACAGTACAGGCTTACTCCAACGTCTAGGATTATGACATCAGTATCAAGAGAAGACGCATCTTCAACCTTTGTCCCAAGACCTTTCTCCCCCGAAAATCCATCCCCGCCATTTCCACCATCACCACCTCCGTCCCCACCGCCTCCGATTCCATTTCCACCGCCCGAGGGCCCGTATAAGGAGGAACTCGAGAGGCTTGCAAATCCACGAGAAAATGAAGCCAGAGAACCCGAACTCTGGTTTATCACACTTCTAGTGAATGAGGCGATGAACACCTCTCTCGAGCTGACGGAGAGAGCTCTTGGGAGAGGAGGACGGAGAGAGACGAGGATTTGGCGACGCAGAGAGGATTTGAGGCTTCTGGACAAGGCAAGGAGAGGGAGAGTAGGGACCGCCATGGCCGATTCCATGGACAGTGCTGTTTTTGCTGGGAGCTTAGCAAGAGTAGCAAAGTTGCAATTAGTAAGGCGTGAACGGAATCAACGGATCCAACCTCAAGCGTTGGATCGTGTCGGAATCAATTTTACTTTAAACCACTAGCAAGAAAGAGCAGATCAGGAATGCATTTCATATTCTGCCTGACACGACTCACGACTCACGAGGGTTGATTTAATTATTTCTCACGTGGTATCTATCAAGTTAATGCAAGATTGGAAACGTGACTCACGATGTTCAAAGGTCAAAAGGGAATTATATATATTATACATGTTTAAATTTTTACAATTTGACAAGTAAAAATATCGATCTTAGTTCAATTAATACGATTTTTTATACATATTTTAGCCAAATTTAAAAATTTATTCTAAATTTTTTATAAAAAAATTAACAATACACGATCCATTAGGTATTTAGTTTTTGAAGATTTTACTAGATATATAATATACAAAATAAAATGTATATACAAAAAGAGCAGGATTCAGTCAATTCAAACTGCTCAACATGATCTCTATATTATAATATGTTTGGAGACTAAATTTTATATAATTTTCTAAATTTTCTACTATTCTTTTAAATAAGTACAAAATTATTATTTTTCAGAATATCCAGGACCATGCAAAAATAATGATTGTGCACCTATCTAAAAAAAAATAGTAAAAAAATTTCAAAAAATAATATAAAATTTAATTTATAAATCATGTAGAGCGATTCTAATTAATTGACTATTTAGACTTTAAAACAAAGAATGTGAGGTGCAATTAAGGCACGAAACACATAAGCCATTTGAACTCTACTACACAAATACTCTTTTAAGAATATTTACAATTAAACATTTTAGAAAATACATATTAAAAAATGTAAAATTTCTCCCTTGGTGTTGGACGCACATTGCAACATTCCATGTTATGGGAGAATATTATTAATTGAGGGATTCAACACAAAATAATACATTCAGAAAATTATCAAATAATCTTATAAAACAATGCGATTTTCATTCGTGGATATCCCCCAACTATTCTTTTTTTTTTTTAAAGTAAGTCCTCCAAATTTAAGAAATAATTCTTCAAAAACTGTAGTGATGCAGAAAATAAACATAACAGTACCTTGAACCAAACATTGAGGTAGGCAAAAATACATTGAGAGAGGGATATATGGAGATATTTACAGGACGCTTTCCAAAACCATTAATTACAAGGTGGTTTGTAATGTAGTTGAAAACGCTTCCATTTTGGACTTATAATTAAAGCTATCAAGGCCTTGTGCTCTAACATGCATTCGTATTTTAGTTATGCTTAGTCACACAAACACTTTCAAAATTTTAGATATTTGACTAGTCCAACTAATGTTTTTTTTTTTTTTATAAAGTGAGATCAATGTTTCACCGATTTCATTAAATTAAAAGAACCTTTTCTTTTGAAAACTCTAATGTTGAGACACTGGCCATGCCAACTCCTCAAAACAACAGTCTCCAAGTATGTATGTTTCTTCAGTAATTAATCCTGGAATCCATATAAAACCGAGAGCTCTAGTAAAAGTTAATGCTTTCAAGTTTCAACCCATCTTGTGTTTGAAAAAATTAAAGGTGTGACAAAATTATATATATACTTATGAAAGGAAATATAGATGCATTCAATTTGGTAAAGAAACATATTGTTTTATCACATTAATTGTCATCAGATAATCAGGACATCCTCTAATATTTATAACCAAATGAAGTAAATTAACCACTAGAGCTCCATTTGCAGTACAGGCATATACAATTAATTAATGCTGTTATGTTTTACTTGGAGCAACCACTGGGTCCCCCATATATAATAGAAGTGTTGATATCCAGGTTTGCCAGAATCAGTCCACCAACGAGAAGTGCTATAGCATTCTGGTCTATCTGTAACTTGAATAGGGTTGTAATCGTCCTTGTATATAGTACCATCATAATCGAAGCCAAAACAGTCATAGAAGTAAGCCGCTTTTCCCTCACCCTCACTGGGGAAGTGCCCACTGCCCATTGAAGGACTCGTCTCGTTGTTCTGGTAGTAGACCTCTCCGGACCATTGAATTATGTTTGCCCGGTTGGATAAACTCCTGAAGAGACTCTGCGGCCACCTTCCTAGTAATGTCATCTCACCAATAGCCCCCCCTAGATCTTCTCTGTATAATGACCAGTCTCCGGTTTTTTGGTCCTACAATTTTTAATTGGTAATTAATTTCTACATTTTCTGTAGCTTAAATCTTTAAAAATGAAACAATTAAACGAACCTTTTTTATCCTAATTGTTATGTATCTCATCTCCCTGTCATATTTCGAGAGTGGAGACAATGCTTGCCCAGGTAAAAGGTTGGAGCTATTTGCTATTACGAATCCTGGACAGTCATCATTGTAGCACCCCTTTAAGTCGTCCCTGCTAGTCTGCAACAAATTTGTGCATCATAATTTGAATATTTTGTTTGAAACTTAATTAAGGAATTAAAAATAAGGTCTAATTGGATTTAGCCTAAGGCCCTTGAGCTGTCTGAACTCTGAACTCTGAACTAATAATAATGCATTTTGGGTTGAGAAATGAGAACCTTGTTGTTTAAGTTTAAGCTCATATACATAAATATTTATTACATTCTACTGGTTTAGTGAAGAAGATAGCTTACCCTCCAATACGTGAAGAAACGCAAATCGCTGTTGTTATACATCAGAGGGTATACCTAAAATTTTTTTCAGAAAAATAATATATATATATATAACTTGTTAGAATTAAACAAAGGCAAGAACACAGAATGATCTTAAAGCTTAGACATGAAGTGGATAACTTTTAATTGGTGGTAATATCTAATATGTTTGTGTTATATCTAATGGAGGACAAAAGCAAAATGTATGACATACATGAACTCCGGCCAGAAGAATTTCTTGCCCCTGTAAATTGTTGTACTACTTGCATTTCTATATGTCCATTTAAACTCATTTCTATATATCCATTTCAACTCATTTCTATATATCCATTTAGTTGTACTACTTGTATTATATTGTATTAGTAGATTATTTGATTGTAATAATTTTTCTAAATTTTTTTATCAATTTTTTTCTATTTTTTTAGTGTAAAACAAGCTTTTGCCAAAAAAGTCCGATTTTCCGATCCGATTCGGCCGATCCCGACCGATTTTTCCGATCCGGATCGGGATCGCTCGGTACCGATCCCGATTCCGATACCGATTTTTCCTTCTATGGTCAAATACCTACTAGCTGTGTTTGCAGCCTTGGTAATTGTACAATTCTGTAATTATTAAATATCTTTGCTATGTAAAATCTCTTATGCTCTTAACAGTTAACACTGTATTTCCGTACTTGACTTCTAAGTGTGCCATGAAAAATTAACAACTTAGATTCTAATGCAACTTTTTTATCATTACAGACAGTGCCGGGGCTTGATATATACAAATTTGTAGAAGCAAACTGAGCACTACAAATTGTAGATATCTGGGCTTCTGTGGTGCTAAATGAACCACTGGTAATTAATTTCCAAAGCTTGACAGGAAGCCCCATAATTTGTGGCATTGCAGTCCGCAAAGCCCCGGCATTGCCTTGTAAGTTTTGTTTATTAATTGGGGTAATTTTTCATTTTTACCTTTGTGGCATTGCAACACAAGAAATATCATGTATACCCTTATAATACATAGACAAACCCTTTATAAGATGAGAATGTCATATGTACTGTTACATGTTACAACGGTTTTCAATCCAGCTTAATAAATAGTAACCAAATTCCAAAAAATATAAAATTTGGTCTCCAAGCACATTTTAATATAGATCGAATATCTAACGGTTTGAATCAACTGTTTGGACTTTGAAAATCGGAGAACCGAATCGTTTGTTCCTGAGTCCAGGAACAAACGTTTGTATATTAGTCATTCTCTCTCTTTATGTATATATGTATTCACATAAAAAAAATGGGAAAATTAAGAGGAGTGAGGCTATGGTGCTATGCATAGCACGGATGGCTAGTGTACTTCGGCTCAATATGGTACTTTTTAAAATCCTAACGGTCGATCCGAACCGTTCAATGTAATAACCATATGAATATGTACTTGCAAACTAAATTTTATATTTTTTCAATTTTTTTTACTATTTGTTTAAATAGGTAGAATTTTGATGGTCCAGAATTTTCAGAAAACACTGATTTTTCTATCTATCTAAAAAAATTCAAAAAAATATAAAATTTAGTTTGCAAGTACATATTCATATGAATATCACATTGAACGGTTCGGATCGACCGTTAGGATTTTAAAAAATACCATATTGCGCCGTAGTACACTAACCATCCGTGCTATGCATAGCACCATAGCCTCACTCAATTAAGAGTCTTAATTAAACGAGAGACAGAAGTGTAACAAAAACTGGCCTTCCATTAATGGATACATATCATTATAAAAATGCTTTTGTTTAGAGGCGCAGTCTACTGTCAATTTGGGATTTTTTTTAAAAACCATAATTAAAATAATTAATTTTAAATAAACAACATGATTGCGGCCAGATTTACAAAAACCATCAAAACCGAATTACAAATTCGGTCCGAAGGATTTTTTTTTCTCTGGACCGAAATGGCAATTCGGTCTGGCTGTTTTTCACCGGTTGTAGAAAAAACACCACAAAAAATCACAAAAAATCAAAAAAACAGGTCCGAACTGGCAATTCGGTCCAGGTTTTTTTTTTTTTGTAGAGACGAGCAAAATAAAGAAATCAAAATTTGATTTTTAAATTATTTGATAGATTACTTATTTTGACATATTATTAGCATATTCATACTAAAAGAGGAGGGATCAAGTTACAACAACCATTTTTTTCATTTTCAAAGTCCAAATCGTCGATCCAAACCGTTCAACATGATCTCCACAATAAAATGTGCTTGCAGATCAAATTTTACATTTTTTTTAATTTGTTTACTATTTATTAAGTATTTTACAAAATAGTCATATTCAGACCATTGAATTTTGTACCCATCTTAATAAATAGTAAAAAATTCAAAAAAATGTAAAATTTGATCTGCAATCACATTTTATTTAGATAATCATGTTGAACGAGTTGGACTTTGAAAATGAAAAAAAAGATCGTTGTAACTCAAATTTGTTGTAACTTGATCCCTCCTCATACTAAAATACGCTAAATTACTTGAAATTATGTTGAATTACACTATATTAAGTTAAATTACACTAAATTACATTACATTAGGCTAAAATACGATAAATTACGCTAAATTACGCTAAATTACATATGAATAGAGACAATATCTTTACTAAAAAGGCGAAAAACAACAGTGAAACTTCAAACGGCGCTCGAGTGTCTGATTTCAGCAAATGACACTAAATTGCTATGCCGGATTCCAAAATTCAGAATCACCAAAAAACAAAGGGAAGAGCCTCAAAACTTGAGTTGAAGTTTCCGATTAAGATTTTTATTTCTATTATTCAATCCAAGTAGCTCAGTAAATTAGTTACATAATGAACTTGTAGAATATCAATTTTTACTATTTTTTATGATTCATGAAAGATAGCACAAAATCAGTCTAATGTAGCGTAATTTACCGTATTTCAACATATTTAGCGAAGTTATTGTAATTTAGTGTAATTGATAGTACGGATCAATACGTAATATACTTGTTACCATAGATAGTAGGTGTTTTAATTCGGACTCCACTTGTATATATTGCATGGTATCCATAGATAGTAGGTGTTTTAATTTACAAGGGATACAGACTTACAGAGTAATGCTTGTTGTTATCAGGAAAACATATATTCCGGTTCATGGCAATTGGCATTAGGGTTTGAGAATCAAGACTTGTCCCGTACGTGGACCTGTTCCTCTACCATCATAGGTACTACATAGCAGACAAAGAGGCCAATTTTTTGTGGGCCATAGCAAGCGATATCTCTTACCAACAGAGATACGATACATACATGTTGGTACGTGGGTTTTGCGTGTCAGAGGGTGATACGGCACAAGGTGACAAGGATCTTGTAGCCTCATTTCTAATCCAAAATCCATTCCGAGACTTGACTTGACGATGCCCCGTGATTTTTATGTTTACCCAAAAAAAATATATTTTACTATAAATAACTACGTTTTTAAAAGAATTTTATTTCTACCCAAACCGCTAGAAATATTTGCGGTTTGAATTAACAATTCAAACTGCAAGGAATATATGCGGCTTGAATTATTAATTCAAGCCGCAAATATTCCTAGCGGCTTGAATTAATAATTCAAGCCGCATATATTTCTAGCGGCTTGAATTGTTAATTCAAACCGAATAATGAAAACTTCATTTATTATTTTATTAAATGGTAATTTTTCACCGATAACCCTAAAGTTATTTTTATTACAAAGAATTATATTATAAAAACTTCATTTATTATTTTATTAGATGGTAATTTTTCACCGATAACCCTAGAAATTTATTCACCGATAACCTAAAGTTATTTTTATTACAAAGAATTATATTATAACAACTTCATTTATTATTTTATTAAATGGTAATTTTTCACCGATAACCCTAGAAATTTATTCACCGATAACCCTAAAGTTATTTTTATTACAAAGAATTATATTATAACAACTTCATTTATTATTTTATCAAATGGTAATTTTTCACCGATAACCCTAGAAATTTATTCACCGATAACCCTAAAGTTATTTTTATTACAAAGAATTATATTATAAAAACTTCATTTATTATTTTATTAAATGGTAATTTTTCATCGATAACCCTAAAGTTATTTTTATTACAAAGAATTATATTATAAAAACTTCATTTATTATTTTATTAAATGGTAATTTTTCACCGATAACCCTAAAGTTGTTTTTATTACAAAGAATTATATTATAAAAACTTCATTTATTATTTTATTAAATGGTAATTTTTCACCGATAACCCTAAAGTTATTTTTATTACAAAGAATTATATTATAAAAACTTCATTTATTATTTTATTAGATGGTAATTTTTCACCGATAACCCTAGAAATTTATTCACCGATAACCCTAAAGTTATTTTTATTACAAAGAATTATATTATAACAACTTTATTTATTATTTTATTAAATGGTAATTTTTCACCGATAACCCTAGAAATTTATTCACCGATAACCCTAAAGTTATTTTTATTACAAAGAATTATATTATAACAACTTCATTTATTATTTTATTAAATGGTAATTTTTCACCTATAACCCTAGAAATTTATTCACCGATAACCGTAAAGTTATTTTTATTACAAAGAATTATATTATAAAAACTTCATTTATTATTTTTATAATATAATTCTTTGTAATAAAAATAACTTTAGGGTTATCGGTGAATAAATTTCTAGGGTTATCGGTGAAAAATTACCATTTAATAAAATAATAAATGAAGTTTTTATAATATAATTCTTTTTAATAAAAATAACTTTAGGGTTATCGGTGAAAAATTACCATTTAATAAAAGGCAAATTCTTCTATGCACCTAAGGACCTATTTGTAAAATGAGCATATTTTCATTTTCAAAGTTCAAACAGTCGATCCGACTGTTCAACATTATCTCCATATTAAAATGTACTTGGAGGTCAAATTTTACATTTTTTTCAATTTGTTTACTATTTATTAAGATGGGTACAAAATTCAATGGTCTGAATTTGACTAGTTTTGTGAAATACTTAATAAATAGTAAACAAATTGAAAAAAATGTAAAATTTGACCTCCAAGTACATTTTAATATGGAGATAATGTTGAACGGTCGGATCGACTGTTTGAACTTTGAAAATGAAAATATGCTCATTTTACAAATAGGTCCTTAGGTGCATAGAAGCATCCCTCTTAATAAAATAATAAATGAAGTTTTCATTATTCGGTTCAAGCCGCTAGAAATAATTCAAGCCGCTAGAAATTATTCGGTTCAAGCCGCTAGAAGTTTTCATTAATAATTCAAGCCGCATATATTCCTTGCGGTTTGAATTGTTAATTCAAACCGCAAATATTCCTAGCGGTTTGGGTAGAAATAAAATTCTTTTAAAAACATGGTTATTTATATTAAAATATATATTTTTTTGGGTAAAAATAAAAATCACGGCTGAATGCCTCTTAGTATACATATTTATTTTTAAAACAGCCACTTGTGTGAAAGAAGAATTTTCATATTCACGAGAACTGAGAATTTATCTTATCCGTATCTTATTTTCCGAGATTTTTATTAATATCCAAAGTTTAATAGAAATTAATATTTATGCTGAGAATTTTAGATTTTCGTCAAAAATGTCAAGCCGGCTACAAAATGGCTGGCTTAGGGAGAGGAGTAAGCCGACCAATTTGTGGCCGGCTTACTCGGTTTTTTTTTTTAGAGACTACGAAGAGCAAATTAATAAAATCTAACACTGATGTAGGGCGCAGAAAGTTGCACAACGGGATGGAAGGTGTGTGCAAGTGTTGAATGTCTCATGGTTCAATGCTCTCGGTTTTTTAAGACATGGGGAGAGAACATCGAATTTGAAACATTCATTTTCTTTCTGCAATTCCTTCGGTTCACTCTCGACAGACCTACAGTTCATAATCAGTCTATCGAGAGAGTTTATTGATTGTGGGGACGTTTAACTCCCAGCGGGCGCAAGCCCCCGCTGTTAATTACATCATATGACCCTTCCAAGCCATACTGAATACCTCGTCCATTCCGGGATTTGTGCCTATTTAAGAGAATTGAATAAAGGGGCTAAAATGGGGACTCATGTATTGACTTTTGGTTTTGATTTGGCTTTCCATACATTTGGACATACGTGTGTGTGTGATTTCATATTAAAATAATATTTATTGTGTTTTAAAATAGGAATTTGGATATTTGGAAAGTATATATACATCATTGATTTATATTTGATTCATGGCATGATTATTTACATTTTATTAACAAATAAGATCATTTAAATTTGAAGAAGGGGTATTTTGGTTATTTCAGGACTCGGCTGATGCTTGGACATGTTCAATTTTGATTTAGAAACATGAAGAATTTAATTTGGGTTCATTTGGAGGTGATTTGAATCAATTTGGATTTGAAACGAGAAAGTTATAACTAAAAGGGACTTATTTGTGAAGGTTTTGGGCTTGCATGGACTTATTCGCAGGGATTTTTAGAATCTGAAGACTTGTTTATAAAATTCCAGGGTCTACGCTGGTGATTTACTTCAACTTCAGGGTTTGATGAGCAAAACTGGATTTAGATTCGGTTGGGACTCGGGTTTGGCTTAGCTGATTGAGTTTGACTTGATCAACTAGGATTTGGGCACCGATAAATGGGGGCCCGAGGTCAGGAGCCGTTAAGGCTTTGATCCGACGGCCTGATTTAAATGGTATCTTAAGATTTGTGCATCCTCTTTAATCTTCGTGCAGTCTGCTTCGTGTTTCCGTGCAAGGCTAATGGAGGTTTAATTTCTGACCCGATAAGGTGGACTCACTTTCTTCGGTGCATTTCCAGCCACGGCGAGGCTAAGAGACAATACCACTGTGATCTCCTCACTTCGGAGAGTTCACTGCACCTCTTCCTTTCCTCCGACGGTCATCAGAGACATTGGTTTAAGGTACCGGTTGGCACATCGGTACCGATTGGGATTTGATTTGTTTTCTTTACCCTTTTACTCAAATTCTTTCATGGTTGAACTCATTTTTCTATATCGTGGAACATGATTATAAACTCAATTTGGGGTTTTGAGATTGCTGATAAGATTATATGAGCTTAGAGGAAGCGATTTGAAGAATTAGTTTCAAGCACCAACTCTCAGTTAATTGACTAATTTGTACATGAATTTGAGTTGTCCAACTGCCTTTTTTTTCTTTGATTTCAATTCATAGCTATGTTCTCTGTTAGTCATGCTACAGATATAAACGGCTTTCATGGCCTGGAGATGATCTTAGATGCACTTAATCTTCATTTTAAACCTAACCTTTTTGGTAGACCAATACTAGGCCAATATTGCATGGCTTCGTTTTTGTTCTTTTATATGAAATTAAATATTGCAATGAAGATTTAAGGCATCTAAGGGTTTGTTTTTAGTGATTGGGATTTACAATCTGGTAGAGTGACTGACAAAGAGTATGTAGGAATTGAGTTTGGTTTATTTACATTTATACCCTTTATTTCATCAATTTTGAAAGGAGAGTACTTGTCAGTATTTTCTGCAGTGCAGTTCATGAAGCTGAGGGCTCAAACCTCAATCTAATCCTCAATTATTTCTTCATGAGTACTTGATTTAAGTGCACAAATGCCTTCTTTAAGTTGTTAGGCAGTCATTGTCCAGATTTCACATTTTTATTAATTTTATTTCTATTTTTCCACTATGATTTTCCAGCAGAAGGGCATCAGTTTTTTTTATTTTGCTGCTATTAATTTGTGATTTTTGCTATGAGCAACCGGCTACATGAAATTTTGATTTCTTTATGTGGAAATGTTCGTATTGGTCTCTACTACATGCATGATTTATTTAGTGACCTCATGATCTTTCTTCAATGTGCTGGTAAGGGGTTCTAATACCACAGTTTTCGGTACCAGCAGCAGAAAAGAAGCAGAATTTCGAAAAAAGCTGAACTTTGGGGGATCATCCTGAGAGATTGGCTGAACCAAATTTTCTGTTCTTTATATGAAAATTTTCAGGAAATGATACTCTACAATCTGGTAAAATTTCATGGCATTTGGAGCTTCCTTGATATACTAGAATGGGGTCTAAACACAGGGGTAAGCTGGAAAACAATGCTGGAATTCTGCCGTTTTTTTTTTTTTATATTTCGAAAGCTGAACTTTAGAAAATCATAGAAAATGCATAGAAAATGCTACAGATGTAAAATTTGGGTTTAAATTGTGTGTTTTTGAGTCCTCTATCTAACTGTGTATTTCATTTTTCATTTTGGTCCTCGTACCAGTCTGCATTGACTATTTTACCAGAACAGGTCATTTGTTTTGCTTTCTCTGTACCAGCAGCACCCATGATGTGTTTAGCTGCTGAGTTCACACTTGGTACCATACCAGGGGCTGGTTAGAGACATTGACAACATAGGGAGAGACTTGGTTGAGTATGAGACATTGCCAAGACTAGTTCATGTCATCATTTAGTGTACTAGTTGACAAAGGGAGAGAACCAAAGCTCCAAAAACAAACTCAATCAATGAATTAAAGCATCAAAAGGCTGTCAGAATTTGAATTTATGCAGGGAAGTCCCTGATTTGTTTGAAATCATGATTTAGATGTTCTTTTCATTTGATTATTGGACAAATCATCAAGATATCATAGGATTAAGAATGTAAATGGCATGGTGCATTTATGGCTGCTGCCTCTTTACATCTTAGCCCTCTATCTCTCATTGTTTGCAAATAGGTCCTCAAATATGCATGTTACTTGGCTATTTCAGCATTATAACATTACATTTTCGAAATTTCCTCTTTACAAACAAGTCCTTTGGGTCATTTAAGAGGGATTGATAGGAAGCTAGCTAGCTTGACCTTCTCAGCCCCTTTATGTGCATTTTTTTATTGTCACTTTTAATTCTTTTTAATTCTACATAAAATAATCAAGTAGCTCCAATATGAGAGGAAGCTAGCTAGCTCAACTCTCATATTTTTACTATTTAATTACTTTAAAAGAATTAAAAAGAGTTGATTAAAAAAACATCAAAAAGATCAAAGAAAGAAATATCAAAAACTTGCAACTTTATGTTTATATATTTTTGTTATATGCTAAAATATTGATAATTTTTAATAGAGACAGATCCTATTAACTAAACCGAAATAACAATTTGTTTTATATTTTTATTTATCATTTCATTAGAAAATGTTAATTAACGGATAGAACTTACAAATTACTCCGTTAATATTCGTGCGGAAGCGGATCTTGCGAGCGTAGCAGTATCACTGGTTCTGCAAGGAATCACAAGCCGAAGCCGGAAGCCTTGCGTTTTCCACGACCTAAGACCTTCAAGTGTTAACAGAGTTTATTGGTGCGTTTTTCTCTCTTTATTTTCAGTCACTATTCTGTTATGATATCTTAAGAGAGACAGAGGGATAGGATGTAGTATATATAATACTAACACACCTCTTCATAAAGGGTCTGCACCTCTTCATAACGGGTCGGGTTTTGGATTCAGGTTTCCCATAACGGGCGTACCATTTAATAAATCCAACATCTCCCACTCGCACAAAATGGGATACCCGCTATAAACTAAGAGAACGTAATCTCTTAACTCTGTTAAAATTCATACAAGGAAATAGGCCGTGACCAGCATATTTTAATTTGAGAGCATATGTTGTTATCCAACTGTTAGGTATGTATAACAACATCTAAGTAGAGTAAATATGCAGTACCCCAGATCATCAAGTTACATTTTTTTAAGTATTACAGGATCTCTTTTATGTATTGATACAACCATACTTATATATTCACAATTATGTTACATAAACATAATTGGTGCACCAGTGAATATAACCTAATGTAACACTGAAATGATCTTTTTCTTTTATCTAGAATCTCTCCATTCCAAATCAATTGCTATCCAGATATGTTCCATTAGATCGCATCATTCATGATCATTGGCAACATTCTAAAATAACTAATTGAAAAGAAACTTCAAGTATTTAGTAAAAAATCGAAGAGTACTATGAGATCCTTTTTATCTCTCGGGTCTCACACAACAAAGAAGAAGAGATCATATCTTCTGTTACCCTGTTGGTCAATTGCACATATGGTATGAAACATATGTTACGGTATTATTCTCCATTTCTTATGGAGCGTATGTCTAAACTAAATTTTAATACCGTACAAGTGATAGTTCAGATATACACAATATCTAACTTGAGTCCACATCTCTACTTATCATATAAATCCAATAACAGGACTCCCACTTGGCATAAGACAGTTAAGGTAAATAGTGGGTATTTCACCTTCGGTCATAATAGTATATTCATATGACCTCATCTTGATTCTCTATCAAGGCGATATATATTTTAAGCACTTGCTCTCACATTTTGTATCATGTCTAGCTTAAAATCAATCTCATTTCTATGTCCTACTAAGACATAGAAGCGATTGCCTGTGTGAGAAGGCCAATCAACTGTCTGACATACCTTTCATTTTATATCTTATGTGTTATGCTAAATATATTGGTATTAAATAATTTGTAACAATTATAACATAAATGAATAAGAAAATAGCATTCATTGCATTTATCCCACAAATACAAATATACATAATATACTGTTCAATCAAAAAAATATAATTACAATCTACGTAACCCTAGAGACTTAACATGGCCAATAAACACATCTCTAGGTATTGCCTTTGTAAAAGGATCTGCCACCATTTTGTGTGTAGATATGTACTGCATGAAAACTTGCTTTTTCGCCACCATGTCTCTAACGAAGTTATACTTAGTATCAATGTGTTTGGTCTTTGAGTGATACTTGGGATCTTTTGTATAAGCGATTGCTGCTTGGCTATCGCTGTATACCAACACTGAGTTAGTTTCATTCTCATCGAAACCCAAGTGATTCAAAAATCTTTTAAGCCAAACTGCTTCTTGTACTGCTGCTGAAAATGCTACAAATTCAGCTTCCATTGTGGATAAGGATATGCAACTCTGTTTCTTACTACTCCAAGAGATAGCTCCATTACTAAGTAAGAAAACATAGCCTGAGGTAGATTTTCTTTCATCTAAATCTCCTCCCCAATCAGCATCTGCGTAACCCATGAGTTGCAGATTTTCTCCTTGAAAACACAATGAATAATCTGCAGTACCTTTCAGATATCTAAGTATTCTTTTTACTGCTTTCCAATGGGATTGTCCTGGATTGGCTTGATATCTACTCACCATCCCAACGGCGAAACTGATATCCGGCCTAGTACACATCATAGCATACATGAGGCTGCCAACAGCACTTGAGTAAGGAACTTTTTCCATTTGTGCTTTTTCATCTGGAGTCTTTGGACACATTCTTAAACTAAGACCTTCGCCTTTTGCTATCGGAGTATCAATGGGTTTACAGTCTTGCATATGAAACTTTTCAAGTACTTTCTTGATGTAATGCTCTTGCGATAGAGCTAACATCTTCTTGGAACGATCTCTTTCAATCTTCACTCCAAGAATGTATGCTGCTTCACCCATATCCTTCATATCAAAATTGGAGGATAACCATTCTTTAATGATTTTCACATACTCTTTATTGTTACTAGCCAACAGTATGTCATCCACATAAAGTGATAGAATCACAAATTTTTCTTTGGATCTTTTGACATACACACAATGGTCTTCATCAATCATTTCGAAATCAAATGATATGATTGCTTGATGAAACCGAATGTACCACTGTCTGGAAGATTGTTTGAGACCATAAATAGATCTCAACAATTTGCACACTTTGTGCTCTTGACCTTCAGCAACAAAACTGACAGGTTGTTCCATATATATCTCTTCTTCCAGATTGCCATTTAGAAACGCAGTTTTAACATCCATTTGATGCAATTCCAAATCTAAACTGGCAACAATAGCTAGTATCAATCGTATAGAAGTAAATCTTACAACAGGAGAGAAAGTCTCTTCATAGTCTATCCCCTCTTGTTGTGTATACCCCTTAGCAACAAGACGTGCCTTATACCTCTCAATCGAGCCGTCAGCTAGACGTTTAATCTTGAGAACCCATTTGTTCCCAATTGCCTTGCGTCCTTTAGGGAGATCAACTAATTCCCAAACATTATTTGATCTCATTGACTCCATTTCTTCTTTCATTGCTTTCATCCATTTCTCTTTAGCAGGACAAGTGAGAGCCTCTCGAATATTTCTTGGCTCTTCTTCATCTTGCATGACAATCATGTAAGATTCATTTTCGATTGGAAAATGACGTTTAGGAACTCTAGCACGATTGCTATGCCTAATTTGTGATTGTGCTGAACTTGGCTCAGCATCATCTACTGACTTGCTCCCACTTGGATGAGATACTGTTGGAGGTTCAGGAATATGCACCAAACGATTTGCAACAATCAAATCATCTTGCTCCTCTTCTTCATATAGAGAAAATTCCTGACCTATCTCACCCTTTCTTGGAAATTCATTTTCCAAGAAAATGACATCTCGGGACTCAAATTCTGTTACACTCCCACTCGATTGTTCACCAATGAACACATAACCTTTGGAATGTTCAGAGTATCGTATAAATATACTCTTTTTACCTCGTGGACCCAATTTACCATGTTGATGAGACGAATCATGAACAAAGGCTGTGCATCCCCAAGGTCTCAGATTACTAAGATCTGGTTTTCTATTATTCCAAAGTTCGTAAGGAGTTGAAGAAACAGATTTAGAGGGTACTCGATTTAGAATATAGGCAGCAGTCAATAATGCATCACCCCAAAAATTGATTGGCAGATTTGCTTGAGCCATCATTGACCTAACCATTTCCAAAAGAGTCTGATTTCTCCTTTCAGCCACTCCGTTTTGCTGTGGAGTATATGGTATGGTTAGTTGCCTAAGTATTCCTTTTTCTTCGCACATTTGTTTGAACTCATCAGACAAATATTCGCGACCGCGATCCGTTCGTAAGGCCTTAACCTTTCTGTCTAATTGATTTTCAACCAAGGTTATAAATCTCTTGAAACATGCAAGAGCGTCAGATTTATGAGAGATCAAATAAACGTGACCGTATCGCGTATAATCGTCAATGAAGGTGATAAAGTATCTACCTCCATGTCGTGCCCTCACATTCATTGGTCCACATATGTCAGAATGAATTAATTGCAATGGAAATTCAGATCTGGTTCCTGTTCCAAATGGTTTTCTTGCCATTTTTCCTTTTAAACAATTTTCACATGTTGGTAGACTAACCCTTTCAATCTGGCCTAACATGCCTTCTTTAGCTAATCTATCCATTCTTTGCTGTCCAATATGGCCTAATCTCATATGCCATACATTCACATCAACATTTTCATCAGCATATGATGTAATTAAAGAAAAATGGATATTAGAAGAAGTCATTATATTAATAACATCCAAAATAATAAAACCATTCGATACATATCCATAACCATAACACACATCATCCAGATACAACTTAATACTAGTGCCACACATGTTCAAAGTAAATCCAAATCTAAGAAGAACAACTACAGATACAAGATTTCGTCGAATGTCAGGTGCAAAGAGAACATCATGTAAGAGGAGGGTTCGACCATCACGCATATCCAACTTGCATGTGCCTATACCCTTGACTGGTACACGAGAGTTGTTTCCTACATAAAGCCATTTTGAACCTTGCGGAATTCGACGAAAATCCACAAACAAGTCACGATCTTTGGCTACATGGTCTGTTGCCCCTGAGTCTACAGTCCACAAAGGATGAGAATCAGCAATAAAAACAGAACTGGAAACATATGAAAAATTTGAAAGTGTTTCTGTAATTTGTACCTTGCGGGGCTCTTTGCATTCACGAGCATAGTGACCCTTATTGCCACAATTGAAACACTTGATCTTGGCTTTATTATGCTTCTTAAAATTGTTCTGAGAAGCCTTTCCCTTGCCACGATCCTGCCCCTTATGTTTTTTCTCTTGTTTGCCCTTGCCCTTGTGACCATAATTTGACTTACGCTTCTGGCCTTTCCCTCCATGAGAGCTTGAACCAGCCAAATGCACAGCAGTTTCATTTTCTTGAGGCTTTGATGCCTCAATACGATCTTCCTCAAGTTCCAGATGCCTTGCTGCATCGTTGAGAGTTGTAATACTCTCGTTGTGGGTCAGATTCACCTTCATGTGTTCCCATGTATGAGGAAGTGAACGAATCACTGCTTGAAGTTGTTGTTCATCAGTCAAAACATGGCCAGCGTCCTTCAACTCACTAATCATATTTGACATCTCCCTCAGATGTTGCCGCATGCTATGATTAGGACGCTTCTTGTAAGTGTCAAACTTGATGGTGAGTTGTCTCAGTTTTGTAACAGAAGTTCCACCGAACTTCTGCTTTAAAGCAAGCCACATCTCTTTGGCAATCTCATATTGCCTAAACTCACGCATCACATCATTGTCCATACTGCTCAGCAATGTAATGCGAGCAATAGAGTTCTTCTTTTTCCAGGACTCATATGCAGCACTGTCAGTAATGTGCTTTTCAGTGTTACCTTTTTCTGGTTCGGTTAGGATATGATCCAGGACCGTAAGAACCTCTTGTTCTTCCAGGACATACTGAATTTTCATGGTCCAAATCTCATAATTATCGCCATTCAGTTTTTCACCCTTATTCAGTTCTGCCACAATATTCCTAGATGCAGATGCCATTTCACTAAGAAATTACAATTAAACTAAGTTAGGACATATCACAATTCTGATGGCTTAATAGAAATTATTTAATACCTAGCATAACACTTCCACTTTTACAACAACTATGAAATAATTTAATAATAATAATAATACCTATAGATTAAAATCAAAAGATCACTAAGTTTCACAATCATCTTTTAATTCCATAAATTTTATTATCAGTAATTATTTCACTGTGCAAAACTCCCACTTTAAATTATACATTAAATGTATAATTTTAACAAAAAAAAAATTTAACAAAAAAAAAAAAATTCGGTACTGAATTAATACAGTAGCAAATAAATATAATGGAAATTCGTACCAAAAAAAAATTTGGATTAAAAATTTGTACTGGAAATTATACTGTTTTATAGTGTATATAATATATAGAATCAATATAATAGTATCAAATTCATTGTGGTATAGTGGAAAAGGTTTTGTCTCTTATTCCCCATGACATGGGTTCAAACCCCAGGGGCTACAAAAATAAATTTGAGTTGGGGAGAAAAAATTTGAGTGTGATCTCTCCATTTCCCACTATAATGGATCCATCCATTATCTAACTTTAGAAAGTAAAAATGGATTTCGTACAATCTGGAAGTATAGAAACCGTCCACACCAAGTACTAACTATTTGGAAAAAAATAAAATTCGGCAAGTTCTGAAAATTCTGTACAAAAAATGGTTAATCGGATGGTTGTCATTCATTTGGACCAAAAAACTGTCCAACCCAATTGTACAAGATCCAAAAGAATTAAAGATGATGGGTAAGAAATCTCCCCAAAAATACTTCTGCTTTCACTGTTTCGCATCTCCAAAAATGTATTTGAAGATTTATTTCGCATCTCCAAAAGATATATTTAAAAAATCTTCAAAACAGTGAATTGTAAACTTAATTAAATTAAATCTAATAAAAAAAATTCGTATTTAGGTTTATCAGATTTACAATAACAAAATAAATTTTCCAAATTAAATTTGGAAATTTCCATACAATTAAAAAACAAATTGCTTCCAAATTCTTTGTTTCGAATTAAACATTTCTGATTCATGAATTTAATTTTTTTTTTTTTTTTTTTTTTGAAAATAATTCCGTAGTATGTATTAAAATACAAGAATACAAGAAATTAGTTTTTCAAAAAATTTATTCTCATGTATAAACAGATTCTTCCTTTTTTTTTCGAAAATATTAAATTTAAGCAAAAAATAATTTGGAAAAAATTTCGTGATTATTAAAACCAGAATACTTGCCATTAACCTGGCTCTGATACCAATGTTAATTAACGGATAGAACTTACAAATTACTCCGTTAATATTCGTGCGGAAGCGGATCTTGCGAGCGTAGCAGTATCACTGGTTCTGCAAGGAATCACAAGCCGAAGCCGGAAGCCTTGCGTTTTCCACGACCTAAGACCTTCAAGTGTTAACAGAGTTTATTGGTGCGTTTTTCTCTCTTTATTTTCAGTCACTATTCTGTTATGATATCTTAAGAGAGACAGAGGGATAGGATCTAGTATATATAATACTAACACACCTCTTCATAAAGGGTCTGCACCTCTTCATAACGGGTCGGGTTTTGGATTCAGGTTTCCCATAACGGGCGTACCATTACAATAAAGAAAAGGCACACTTTTATTGGTCATTAAGTTAACATATCTCTTGCTCATCATGAGATGAACCTAAGCATCATGTAACTCTCCCATTTTTGCTATTTCGTAAGCTCCAAACAAAGAAGCAAAATAAACAAAGAGCAAGGCAGCAAAGAAGAAAGAAGCAAATAAAAGTAAACGAATTTCGAGTAAAAAGCTCCAAAGGAGCATGCTTTTTATTGATCCATAATAGTTGTACATGAAAACGAAGCCTATTGAGAAGTCTACATTGCAAAATCTGATGCCTTTTTGCCTATTCTATTTCTGTTTTTGATTTTTCAGAGGAGTTGAGGAAGAAGAAGAAGCTTCCTTTTTGCTATCTATTTTTGAGTGGTTTCGGTTCTCTATTGTATTGAGGCTCTGGGTATATGGCTGTTTTTCAGAGGAGGGGTGTTGATTTGGGTATGATTTTTGCTATATTTGGGGTTTCTTCTTATGAACCGAGATATGTTGGCGTCCTTTCTTCATTTGAATGAGGTGTTTTTATAGCTTCAACATCAGACTTTAGGGTTTGAAGAAGGCCTTTGCTGGCTTGCATCTCCACCATTTGTTTGTGTCATATTTCATCCAGCGGCTGAGGCGTTTTATTTGGCCTTTAAGCCTTGGTCTACAAGGGTTTCATCCAATCAAATCCAGCCATGTTGGCAATCCTAGTGAAGAAAGATGGTGGCCATCGGATGCTAGACTTTTAGAAGGCCGAGATGCATCTGGGGGAGTCATGCTTTCCCACAGCTTGGAGAAAGCATCTTCTATTTTGGCCTCTTGTTTCATTTTCAAACCAGGTGTCCATGGGGACCGTTGCAGCTGGCAGCAGCTTGCTCCTATTTCGTTGTGATGTCTTGCCGGTATAACACTTCTTAAAATGTGCCAACTCAATTACATCAAATAGATAACTTGATTTATTTTCTTCGGCCCAGCTGGTTTACTTGATTCGGCCCAGCCAGTTTATTTAAACTTCGGCCACGCAGCATGTATTCGACTTGGCCATGCTTTAATCACTAGTTTCGATCCAGCAACTCAATCTTTAATCATTCTTCAATCAATTGCATATGGTTTGGCTGGATTACTTGAATTTCGGCCTTGACCAGTTAATTCAAGTCAAAGCTTAATTATTCATTCATTCTAATCCGAACCATATGTATATTTCCAAAGTTTAACCTTTGAATTAATGAATATGTTCAATTTCTCCATTTATCCCTTAAATGGCATTCTCCATTTTTTCTATTATCTTATTCATATTATTTTTTAAATCCCGACTTTTTAGGGTCAAACAACTGAAAATTTGAATTTTTTGTTTAGATTTTTTGTTAGATTACTTCCTTTGATTTATAATTAGCAATAAAAGTTTGTGTAATTTATTAAAACATAAAGTTCATATTTACCAATAATTTCATTTTTTTTCTAATACTGTACTGAAACATGTCATAGCAATACAATTTTTTCTAATACCTGCGTCTGCTAGCCTCGATCTCATCTATCATTCCTACTATGGAATCGAAAAAATTCATAAATATATTGAGCCGTGCTATTTTTGATGTTCCAAATACTATATTAATTGATTAGAAGAAGATTTCTTTCTTTCTAATTTGTCCCCAATTAATAGCTTCTTATTTTGACATCATCAAATTATTTTGACATCATCGTAATATACTTGTTACTCTGTAAGTCTGTATCCCTTGTAACTAGAGAAGCGTGCAATGGAGATTGAAAAACTCAGCATTCATTCGGACTCCACTGCAAAAATTGTAAGCCAACTTTTTATTTAACACCCAAATAATTAATCCTAGTAATTAAACAAGAGGTGGATATTGAAAAAAAATAAGAATTAATTATCAGTGGATATTGAACAAATTAAGCCAACTTTTTAAATGAAGTGGCAGTATCCTGTAAATTTCCAAAGATTTATATATATTAGAACGTAAACTCTACTCTAATCTGTTAAAATTGAAGATATTAATTGAGATGGATGCTATATGAAGCCACTTAAAGACGCCTATAAAGTATAAACCAACTTAAGGTTTGCTACTATAAATAGGTAAACCTATCCAAGAAAGAGACACCTCCCTCTTTATTCTCTTCTAAACTAGGGTTTGCTATGGCCGAAATCAGAGGCGGACCCAGTGTATTCCAGGGATTTTGAGTTTTAGTAGAAATTTATGGGTTTCGATCGATTTTGCCCCCCCGGAATTTTTTTTGCCCCCCTCTGGACGTTTAATTTGTAATTCGAGTTAAATTTAGGGTTAAAATTGAAATAAATCTGTTGAATTTTTATTGGTAATTAGAATTATAAGTCAGAGCATTAGAAATTACAAGTCAAAGCATTGGAAAGTATAAGTTAAAGCATTATTTTTTGTCGAGTATCCAATTGGTTAATGAATTTAAACCCGATTAGATATTTAAACTCGAGCCGTAAACATTCCTTCTTTTATAAGCTCCAGAACTCCAGGATCCACCAAGCGCCCTTTCCCCGGTGTTGTGGTTGTTGTGAACACCCAGTGTTTGAACAAACCCATGCTTGTGTCACGTAGGAGCTCTTACCAGAAGATCCTAGCCTTGGAGAAAGAAGGTGCACATGTTGTGGAAAGGGATATTAATCTACCTCTGGATCTAATTTTCTCAGCTGGAGACTGTCTTGTGTGGTATGAAACTGCCGCATTTGGGAACATTAGCAGAAACATGACAGATGGAGCTTCTTGCATTCAGATGTTCATGGAGAATATTGCAACCGATGTCCTGATATCTCTTAGCTATTCTTTCAGCAGCTGTATCATGGTAAAACTAATGTTTATGTATCTTCTCATTGTCAATACAGCATATAATTTTTTAAGGTTGGGAAACTGGATCCAACTGTCGTTTCAAGAAGCAGACGACATCTTTGGGGTTTTGGTGTTTTTTTGGGTTTACAAAAACCGGTCAGCATATAATTTTCTGTTTACTTTTGCACTTTGTACAAAGGAAAATGCTTCTACCTGGATTGATTCCTCAAGGAGCAGAATTACTCCTGTACAATAGAATTTCTTCTGCTTGAACTCCAGTTTATCTTTATTCTTTTTTCTGAATCATTTTAATTGTCTGTTTTTCTTCAGATATTTGAGGGAGAGGCTAACCTTCTTGGTGTCATAATGGGTCAATCTGACACTCTATACTCGGCCACTGCTAACCTGAATATTAACCTACAACTCCTCTGTTCTTACAACCCTGAATCAACTGATGAAATCATCTTGACATGCATCACCAAATTCACAGGCCCAACCCGGTGTCTATACCCACCCATGCCCGAATCTGAAACACTAGCTGAATATTTCCTGACAAAATTTCCATCCATTAACCCACTCTCGATTTATCTTATGCAAATGACAGAACTTGATTCGCATTTTATTGTTCCAATTTACGGTTTTCCCGCTAAGATTTTCTTCACATAAATCTATTAACTCCCAATAAAGCTAACTCGTCCATCATAGTTTCTCTTACCATTAAAATACTGTCACTACCCTAACGGATTAAATTAGATCATCAATATTAGGTGAAGGGATAATAAATTATAAAAGCATTTCAATCAAACAACAAGAAGTCATAATTAACAGAAAATATATATATCAAAGCATCATGAGTAACAAAGTTTATGACATTGATATGGACTTCCTCACATTTTTAATTGGTTGATCTATGTTTTTCATATTTTTAATTTCATGGTTGATGAGTTGCCCATTTTATAGAATTGGAGAAATAAATTATCAAAGTCTATTTCTTTTATTGAGGAAAAAAATTATAAGTCATTCTTTTTTTTTTTTTGATAAATTAAGAAGCAAAAGTTCAAAGAAGAAACAAAGAAACAGAACAAAGCTCAAGAATTTGGGCAATGAACAAAACAATAATAAAAATCAATAGAATGAATACAAATGGAAGTACCAAAAATTTAATGAAATATTCACAATGAAATTTTTTCTTGAAATATCTTCACATATTTTTAACTTTTCAAGGAAAAGTAAGAATCGTCAAGATTTCCATAATTTCTTTAAGATATTTAGGAAATTGGAAATTGAAGTCTATTTCCCTTTTAATTTTTTGTTAGTTATGTGTAACTTTATAAATTAATTGTCGTCATACTTTCATGATACTTTCTTTTTTTTAACAATACTTGAGAGTTTTTCTAAAAACTAATTAAAGAGAGAGGAAAACATTGTAGAGACTAATGCTAATCAATTTAGGCGCCAAGCAGACGATTTTCGCACAAAATATTTAAGGTCAAGTGTTCTTGAGTTGTCAAATAGTAAAATGAATTCAATACACTATAGTGTATGTGTTGTTGTATGTCTCTGTCCAATAGAAATTATGAAGATTTTGTTATACAAAGTAGAGTGAGTCTATGGTACTATGCATAGCATGATTTGGTCTGTGATACAGATCAATATTTTCATTTTCAAAATTCTAATAACAATCCGAACCTTTCAACATAATTTTTTATATGAATATGTACTTGCAGATTGAATTTTATATTTTTTAGAATTTTTTGTTATTTTTAAAGATAGGTAGAAAATCACTGTTTTTGGATGGTCCACAATTTTCAGATCAAGTGATTTTCTACAATCTTAAAAAATAGTAAAAAAATACTAAAAAATATAAAATTCAGTCTGCAAGTACATATTCATATAGAGATCATATTGAATGGTTCGTATTGACCGCTAAGATTTTGAAAACGAAAATATTGATCCGTATTACGGACCAACCCCTGATATGCATAGTACCATAGACTCACTCTACAAAGTATTGTGGAAGTTTGTGACAGAGATTTAGCTAGGGTTTCAAATTATGAGGATCAAATTATATACAAATTTTATACTGTGTATGAGAATCAATTTTACACTAACTATAATATTTTACTCTAATTTATAGAAAATAATGTATAAATACAAGTACCTTTTTAATGAAGGTCTGTTAACTCTTATTCTTTCAAGTTTGAGACGTGACGTAAATTGAGTTGTAAAATCAATCAAATATATAATGAGTAAGGCTTAGGTGCATGCTATGGATAACATAAGGCCTTCCATGCTACGTTCTAACAATTCTATCATATAAACTTTAAATTTCGATCTAAGTAGCTCAGTAAATTGGTTATATAATGAACTCTTAGAATATCAATTTTTACTTTTTTTTTATTATTTATTAAAGATGGCAAACAATGATCACCTAAAATATTGGCAATTTTTTTTAGTTTTAAGTTTTTTGCCATCTTTCATAAATCATAAAAAATAGTAATTTTTTTTTACAAAAATAGTACAAAATAGTATTCTACAAGTTCATTATATAACCAATTTACTGAGCTATTTAGATCGAAGTTTGAAATTTATACGGTAGATTTTTAAGGCCATAGTACGGAAGGGCCTTATGTTATCCATAACACCTAAGCCTTAGTCATATAATCTCACCGATAAGTGAGACTATGGTACTATGGATTAATATTTTCGTTTTCAAAGTTCAAATAGTTGACTTGTACCATTCGACATGGTTTCTATATGAAAATGTACTTGCAGAGTAAAATTTACATATTTGTAACTTTTTACTATTTTTAATATTGGTAGACAATTATTACTTCTAATGGTCTAGAATCTTTAGATCAAGTGATTTTCTATCTATATAAAAATATAGTAAAAAGGTTTTACAAGTGTGGCTACCCAAAGATTAAGAGTTTGAGCTTCTCTCACGACTTTGCAGTCTCTGCGAAGATTTGAAAAGATAAAAATAAAATATAGTAAAACAAAATTTAGAAATATAAAATTTGATCTATATATAAATATATTTTCATATAGAGATCATGTTGGACATTTTAAATTAATTATTTGATTGATAATACGAATCAGTATACCATAACCTTACTCATAGAATCGTGCAATGGAGAAGTCTGTAATGAATAATCAACGATGAGAAG
Source organism: Carex littledalei (assembly GCA_011114355.1). NCBI lineage: Eukaryota > Viridiplantae > Streptophyta > Magnoliopsida > Poales > Cyperaceae > Carex > Carex littledalei. The sequence continues at coordinate 13,219,080 of CM022091.1, read as the reverse complement.
TATATTAGTATAGTATACATGGGTGTAGCCATCAGATGCTGCTTTCATCAGAGAGCCAGTAGTTTTTCCAATTGACATGTAATATGATTGGGGACCTCCTAGCTGCAAAAGATCAACCATTCCGCTTATTTCATTTTTTCATTGTTACATTTAAAATTTTAAATCCCACAAACCAATAATTCATCTGTAAGCAACTATGCAATTAATTAGAAAACAGATAGAAGGATTATTGATGCCACAGCATGATGTCTTGAAGACTATTTTATGAGTAAAACTAGGGTATTCTTAAGCTCACCAAGCCTCTTGGTAAGCTTAACTCCAAAATATCTATTGGATTGGATTTAAACAACGAATTCAAGCCGTATAAATCAATTTGTTTCACAAGTGATGCATTTATATGCAAAATTTATAATTTTTTTAATTAATTTAGTATAAAGTCAACCGGTCAAAAATCGATGAAAAATAAATGCATTAAAATTAACATATAAATCTTCTTGTTTTGACTGCTTGACTTTATATTAAACTCATTCAGAAATTTATAAACTTTGCATATAAAAGCATTACTCGTGAAGCAGATTGGTTTCAATAGAATAGATTTGTTGTTTTAACCTAATTCGATAGATTTTGGAGTGAAGCTCACTAAGAGATTTGGTGAGCTTAAAAATACCATAGTTCTACTCCTATTTTATTGTGCTATTTAGGTTCTTTTTCTTTGTTCCTTTATTTAAATGTTTAAGCCTCAATAGCCACCTACTGCTGATATAAGTAAAGCCAACACTAAAGAAAAGTACAAACAAGCTTATACAATTGCATTGGAAGAACGAAAATTTATATATATACGATATACCTTGTATTCATCGTGTGAATGCTTTGATAGGTCTCGTCCTTTTATTGCCAAATTGCTGCATACATGAAAAACCACAATGGCTAGAACTAACAAGCTGTTCTTTGAAGCCATTGAAAAAAAAAAAAAAATTGTATTCCCTGAGAAGGAAGATATATCCGTGCGGCGCATATATATATACAAATATCAGACATCAATTAGTTAATTAATTCATTAATTAACTGCTCCCAGATAATAAATCACCAGGAAAAAAAAAAAGGCAAGATAAGGATGTCGTTTTCCAATGATTCCTTACAGATGTTAAACAATCAATGAATCCACTTAATTGTTACCATGGGTAAAACAATCACTGAATCTACAATTAATGATATCATTAATTACCAGGAAAAAAAGAAGAGAATGGAGTAGCATCAGACCTACTTTTGGATCCAATGAGCTCCAAGACCGTCCGATCCGTATTAAGATCTATGCGCATGAAAATTAAAGTGGATCACACTCATCTTAATGCGGATCAGACGGTGATTAGCCCATCGGACCAAAGTAGATCCGATGGGCATTGGACCTACTCTTCTCTGAACAAAAAAAAGAAAAAAGCAACATAATTAAGGATGCCGTTTTCTAATGAGTCCTTGCAGATGTTAAACAATCAATGAATCTACTTCATTGTATTTTTTTTAAACTTGGTAGTGGCTAGGGTTGAATCCACTTAATTGTTACCATGGGTAAAACAATCACTGAATCTACGTGCTATTAATTTTCTGATTGAAATGCGTGTATGCTATGTGTGTCTCTTTTTTTTGTTCCGAGATGTACTAAGTGCAGTGTTTTAAAATTCAGTTATATTCGGTGAATATACGACCGTATATTTCTATTCAGTGTCCGGCCGAATAGAAAATAGCTATTCAGACTGAATATTGAATTCATACTTTAAAAAAATTAAAAAATATTCAAAACTCATTAAAAGAGTTCCAGACCCGAATCCATAACTCATTAAATGAGTTTCAGACCCGCCAAGTAGGTGTTCTCTTCAAGCGTCCCACTCAGAGGTCTTTTATAACCTCTCTACATGCTGTCTTATTGTATTTAAGTACTGTGAGATTAAATATTTAATAAAAAATCTACATATATAAATCCGAATAAAAATCCACATATTTGGTCGCATACTGTATATGCGATATGCGGTGGCCTTCCGAATACCACACGAAAACCGAATATTAAAACACTGACTAAGTGTATCTCCTTAAAATCAACAATAGATTTTATTGTGGAACTACTTCAAATATAGAAAACATATGATATTTATTTATTTTTTGATAAAAAAAAAACTATCATATGGTATTCTGCTTTCTGGATTGTAGACATTGATCTTTATTTGTCAAATATGAACAGCTAGGATTGATTAGTGTATCTTCTGAAAATCAACAAATAAATTTAGGGTCTGCTTAGCTGTCCCCGCCTATCTTTTCCCCATTTCATCCCCGCCCATTAATAACGCTAATTAAGTAGGGGACCACAACCGCCATATGCTAAAAACGCGTTCACTTCCGCTAATCAGTAGGGGACCACAACAGTAATCGCTAAAAGACAAAAGAAAACACGTTTAAAGGGCGTTAACTACCTTGGGGGGCAGTAATTAAGTGGAGGGGACCGCAAAAGCAGTCATAACCGTCAGCGCAATTCCAAAATTTGTAAAAACAATATTCATCTTTCACAATGAAAGTATTCACACCAGTTAAGTAAGGTTCTATCATCTTTGCAATAAATTATTTATGGAAACATTACCACATCGTGCGCATTGAGAAAGTATGGGACCACAGGTGGGGTAACCGCTAATGTCTCTTGAAAGGGACAAGGAGAGGGACCACACGCGAAAAACAACCGCAAGTGCAACAATAACCGTATCAAACTGCAAGAGGTCTATTGGTAAGAAAAACAAGTATTCATCTCTGCCCAAAGAATTGTAATTTTATATGTTGTATAGTATTCAACTAACAAAAATAATGAAAACGAATACGATCATTAAATATTGGCGGGGTCCACATCATAATTTTTGGATCAAAATTTTTGAAGTATTCAAACTTAAGAAGAAAATTATGAATGTTAATGGTTCAAAGTATGAATACTTATGAAGAGAAGTAGGACAACTAAATTTAATATGAGAAGTATTCATTCTTATGTAGTGAAGTATCCATTCTTATGCAGTGAGGCCTATTGGTAAAAAAAATCACATGTATATTGTGACTAACAGTTTTTACTATTATCCTAACTATGACAGGAAGAGTTGGGTTCTTGTATAGTTATGAATACTTGTTGTGATATTGTGACTAAAGCGAGTGTTTTACTTCATGTCTATATCTTCAATTTCAAAGTTCAAAATGTCGATCTGAACCGTTCAAGTTGATCTCCATATTAAATTGTGCTTGGAGACCAAATTTTACAATTTTCAGAAATTGTTTACTATTTTTTTGGAATTTTTAAAATCACTGATTTTTTATGGTCCACGATTTTCTGAAAAACAGTGATTTTAAAAAATTCCAAAAAAATTATAAAAAATTTCTCAAAATTATAAAATTTGGTCTCCAAGCACAATTTAATATGGAGATCAACTTGAACTATTCGAATCGACGTTTTGAACTTTGAAATTAAAGATATAGACGTGAAGTAAATACTCGTTTTACTTCACGAAGTACCGTAGCCCAGTATCGCGTCCTCACACCGTTTTTTTTATTAATACCCCTAAAAAAACAAATTAGCAAATCTGCCCTCCCCTCCAAATTTTTATTAAAACTACCCGGACCGCTCCTTCACTGGGCGGTCCACTGTTCATAGCAAACCGCCCCACTGTGAGGCGGTTTGCTAATTTTTTTTATTTTTTTTACTGTTCATACCAAACCGCCCCACAGTGGGGCGGTTTGCTATGAACAGTAATTTTTTTAGAGACAATATGAATATCAAGATGCTGAATTCTAACGCTAAAAATTCGGATTTTTTTAAATATTTGTTAGATTACTTCTTTTGATGTATAATTAGCATATTTATACTAAAATACGCTAAATTACTTGAAATTATGTTAAATTACGTTGAATTACACTAAATTACGTTAAATTACGCTAAACTCTAAACCCTAAACTCTTATTTTGGACAATTTCTAAAACCCTAAACCCTAAACCCTAAAAATTACCGTACACGTTAGGATTTAGGGTAATTTTTAGGGTTTAGGACAATTTATAAATATGCTATATGAAATTGTAAATCATTTAATGTACGGTAATTTTTAGGGTTTAGGGTTTAGGATAAGAGTTTAGCGTTTAGTGTAATTTAACTTAATTTAGTGTAATTCAACGTAATTTAACATAATTTCAAGTAATTTAGCGTCTTTTAGTATAAATATGCTAATTATACATCAAAAGAAGTAATCTAACAAAAAAACCCAGCTAACGTGGGTATATTTATTAATAAAAATGTCGGAAACTAGGGTTTAGAAATTAGGGTTTAGGGTTTAGGTTTCTTTTAAATATCACTAATTTTTATAAATATGTTATGTGAAAATTGTAAATCATTTAATTTATGGTAATTTTTAGAATTTAGGGTTTAGGGTTTAGGGTTTTAGAAATTGTCAAAATAAGAGTTTAGGATTTAGAGGTTAGCGTAATTTAACGTAATTTAGTGTAATTCAATGTAATTGAACATAATTTCAAGTAATTTAGCGTATTTTAGTATAAATATGCTAATTATACATCAAAAGAAGTATTCTAACAAATATTTTAAAAAAAATCTGAATTTTTAGCGTTAGAATTCAGTATCTTGATATTCATATTGGCTTAAAAAAAATTACTGCTCATAGCAAACTGCCTCACAGTGGGGCGGTTTGGTATGAACAATAAAAAGAAATTAGCAAACTGTCCCACAGTGGAACAGTTTGCTATGAACAGTGGACCGTCCAGTGAAAAAATGATCCGAGTAGTTTTAATAAAAATTTGGAGAAGAGAGCATATTTGCTAGTTTTTTTTTGTATTAATAAAAAAAGCAGTCCCCGCACATAATCAAAATCACAATATTTACTTTAAATTGGTAACAGTAGCCTGTGCAAACGTCAAATCTCTTATTTACTTTATGTCTTTTCTTCTTTCTTTATTTATGTTTCCAACAAGGAAAGAGTTCCAAGGAGGAGAGATCTTTTGAGATATTATTCAATTTTTTAACCTAAAAAGTACAATTATAAAAACGCCAGGATTGTACGCTGCACACTTCAAAGTTAATAAAAAAAAATAGGAGTTCCAAAAAAGTTTGAGCAAAGTTTGTTGTTTTATTTTATTTTCAAAATTAATGTATCAAATCAATAAACATGTTTTTTTTTTATTGGGAGCGACTAACAGTCTCCTCCATTCTGTCTCATAAACGTCCTCTGGCTAACTGATGCGTAAAGTACAACGGGGACTACTAACTACCTGGGGGACCACTAACTACTTGGAGGACCACTTATATTTGAAAAAATTTACAACTGACATGCACATGTATGGATATTTATGCGCACAAGTATTACTATATAATATATCAAGTATTCATACCTAAGACATCAAATATTTAAAAAGAAAAAACTAGACATCAACTTTCTTTTCTCTCTAATCATGCACTCATCTTTTGTATGTTTTTAGAAGTGGATTAATTTTTCTCCGTTTAATCTCGTCAATATTTCTGACAATCTGTGAGAAATTTTGCGAATCTAAAATCACGAACGTCTTCTACGTAATTTTCTCTTACAAGTGAGATTCATGATGAAATACGTTCGGGTTCTCTGTCGTTTAAGTATTCATACCTCGTCAAGTATTCATCTCTAAAATGTCAAGTATTATTCTCTAAAATGTCGAGTATTTATACTTACGCAGTAAAGTATGAATATTTATATTGTAAAGTATTTATGTTAAATCCACAGATGTATCTTGGACAATAACTACCTGGGGGGACCACAAACGTCGCTTGAAAGTGACAACAACAGAGACCACACGCGGAAAATCGAATGACAAGCGGATGTGTAACGACCATCGCAAGTGTCAACACTGTAATTGTTGTAAACAATATTCATCACTAAAAAAACAAGTATTCATACTTACATATTGAAGTATGAATTTTATGTTGTAAAGTATTACTGAGAAACCCCTAAACGTGCTATGTGCATTAACTAACTGGGGGGCCACTACCTACATGGGGGACCGCAGACGTCCCTTGATAGCGACAACTACGGAGACCACAAGCGCAAAAGCGAATGCGTAACCACCGCACAATCACCAACATCATAGTTTTAGTAAAAACAAAATATCTAAAATTTTAAGTATTCATACTTACGCATTGAAGTGTAAATTGTTATGTTGTAAAGTAACTTAAATCAGTTAATCTGTTTGGTGCTTGAACGTATTGGTAAGTACTCAAGAAGATATCCATACTTATAACTGAACATATTTATAAGTACAAGAAATATATTTTGTTACGAATCTCTTTTTGGAGATTGATGGTATTAACATATAATCAGAGAAATATTCATACCTATACAAGAAAATATGAATATTTATATTGTAAAATATGTTATAAAATAATACTAATATTTAACAGATCAAAATTTCATACAAATACTAAACACAATTAATAACATAACATTGAAACACATCTACTACAAACTTCATAACCATCAAATACAAAGTTTCATAAAAATTTACAAAACTAAATTTACATAACAATTTATGTCTATTGCCTACCATATCTTATGCATATCAGATATTCATATCAAACAAATCAAGTATTTACGTTGCACAAATCAAACATTTACACCTATACAACAGAAAATACAGTTGTCTTATGCCTATCATATGAAATCAAAACTATCAAGTATTCACACCTAAAAAATAAAACATGTACACCTTATAAAATAAAAACATACTAATCTTTATTATCGACTTCACTCTATAACTGAGGCCTAAAGAACAAAATGTATATTGCTTGAAATTAAGGTTTGACAAGTAAAATCACACATAAAAAAATGCTATGACAAGCACCTAAATAAAGACACATGGGTACATTTTTTTTTTTAAGAGAAATGAGGGTCATACCCATATTTGTATTAAATTGAAATATGTTCTGTTACACAACGGTGGTAACCACCAAAATATAAGAAAGAAAGAAAACATTGCTCAAAACATTTGAGCTGAAATTTTGTCAGAAAAAAGTTGACAATAAATAGAAATGAGACAATAAAATCTAAACAATATTAACTAAGTAGGAAAGTAAAAATTTCCCTGGTACGTCAGCACCAGACTCTCATCCGCCCAAGCTTTTCATGGAAATTTTCTGTCCAATCCCTGCATTTTGTGTAATTTTAAATCAAAAAATTAAGGGGAACTGCTTCCTTATATTCTCCGATCATGTTGTTTTGTATTCTCTGACCCGGCCTCCACATCGTGTTGGTCTATTCATAACATGGTAAGCTACCACAATACTTTCTCCTTGAGTTTACTTACACTACGGATATTTGCCCACATGTGATTAATAATTTGTAGGTACTAAGTTTGTACTAGTACTTTGTCTTCCAGTATCAGTAGCTCATGCTGAGTATTGGTGGATCCAGACCAGGTTCGTACCGTATCAGTGCTGGATTGAGTACATATCAGTCTAATTTCCAACAACTTCCAATACCAGTACCGGGTTTTTCCGTACCAGTTCATCACTCTGTGTTTTATTAGCAATTTCTATTTGTTTTAACACATTTAGATTAAGTCTTCTTTGTTTAAAGTTAATATCAAACAATTACTTCTCGTCAAAACTTACGCCATGGCCTCCTTCCACCGTTTAGGATTGGATGTAATCTACAACTAGCATAATACTGGAGGTTATCTGGTCTAGCATTGTACCAGTTGGGTATCTACAATAGGCAACAATGTCCAATTTTGATTTCATTCCATAAAATCCTAAAATGTGAAAGCAAAAAAAAACCACATATAATATTTCAGCTTAGCTAACATATGCACACTATTAGTAGCCTAAATCAAATCAAAACTTAATTTTGCATGACCTGCAGGGGACCTCACTCAAATAAAAACCAGAATCAAAGAATTAATCCAATGAATAACACTCGTGTCTGGGTTGGCGTATGAAATCAGAGAAACTTCACATGAAACTTAGTGCGAGATGAACATTTAAGCAAACCTTTCGAATCAACAACCTAACCTGACCTAACTTAACCTTAACAACATAAAAAATAACAGAAAAGACAAATTATCACACTCACATATGTATTAAGCTGGTGAATGAAGCTGGAGAAATTATTATGCTTGAAATTGGAAGGATCATCTATCATTTCGTAAATTTTGGGGAAGTGAAGAAAATCTTGACAGCTTTCATGAAATCGAGGTTTTCGAACTGGTTGTACGCATCTCTCCTCACCTCAGCGGATCGCCCCGTTTCCAGACCCTCACCATTGACGGCCCTCGGATCGACTCCATTACTGTAGCAAGGGTTTTAGATAAAGCCCGCAACTGCACCTTCAATTGCTCTAATGGGCTGAATTTATTCTCCATTCTAGATCCACTATTTCATTTTTCGAAGATTTCTAAAATTTTTATTGTTTCCTGATCGATCGAATTGGTCTAAAATAGACTCTCTATCACCTTTTCAAGAGGCAGGGCGAAAATGAGAGAGATGAAGACAAAATGATTTGAGAGAGATCGAATTTTTGTTTTGTTTCCTGATCAATTTTTAATTTCTAATTTGGTACTCTGACTGTTAATTTAGTACGACTTGTTGGAGCTCGGAGAGTTTAGGGGACAGATGAGCGGGGGACGATATAATTACTCTTTTTTATTTGTTTGATCGTAAATCTTTAATATTACATAGTGGCGTTAGCGGCCCGTTACTTTCAATCACATCCTAGGTAAAAAAAATTTCTATCCCGACTTTAATTATATAAATTTGTTAAATGTTTAATATAATTATAATTAGAAAAATTAATTATATTTTGATTCATTAATTGTCAGGGACAAATCCGCATTTTATACGAAATTATTTCTGACATTATTATGTAGTCATGTTAAACAAAAAAAACCAGCTATTCTTCTTATGAAGCAATTATGTAGAATAAGAAAAAAAAACTATCGAATGAGTTCCACATTATTTTCGTAACAATCTGATATACAACAAGAATGCTCGTATTATCGGTGTTTTTGGATGGTCCGGGATATAAGAAAACAAATATTAAGTTATTTTTCTTGATACAACTATCTATGTGTGAAACACTATCGGATACATTACGAGTACCACGAGAAATACACACCGTATTTGATTTGATTGGGCTTATACCAGATCGCAGTCATGTCTGATATCGCCATCGATGCGACGCTTATACATGGACTTGTCGAACAATGACGTCATGAGACACACACCTTTCATCTTGAAAGGAGAGATGACAGGTATTAACTACACTAATTCAAATAAATTTGTTATTTTTAATATTTTTTAATGACAATTCAAATAAAGAAATTGTTTATATATATTTTTAAATAAACTACAGTCACGTTAGAGGACGTGAGCTGTTTGTAGGCTTTGCCTATTACGAGGGCTCCAGTGACGGGTATTACAGATGGGGCGAATGTACAAGACCGGCTCTTCAATTTGTTTGGGATCCGTGATGATGAATAATCGATATTTATGAAAAAAAAAGTCTGAGGGAAATGAAAAAATTTCTGACTAGATTATGCTGAAAACTAAGCTCTGTCAGCGATTTAAAAAGCTGCCAGCTAACGCCAATGAACAAATGCTGAAGTGGTAAGTATTTTCTATTTATCAACTTATTCGTACTTTACAGACAATAGCGGATTTAAAAAGCTGCCAGCTAACGCCAATGAACAAACGCTGGTCCGTGGATTTATCTTGGACCTATTCTCGATTACTCTGTTCCCAGACAGTAGCGAAGATGGGATACCCTGTGGTATCTCAACTTGATCGAGAATTTGGACCAGCCGACATACTACAATTGGGGCGGAGCTGCTCTCGCATATTTATATCGACATCTATGTCTGGCATCCATTCTCGAAGTTCGATCTATGTATGTTCCGGTTATGCTACTGCAGCACTGGTCGTGGACCCGATTTCCAGTTCACTGACCGAAACCAAAATCGAAAGACTAGCAACCTTCCTGGGGCGCGCCAACATAAGCAAATTGTACGAGTTCTCCCAACTCCCAAAAAAATTTGTAATAGCAATCTCACGGCCTTGCCATAATTTATTGTACTTAGGAGTTACCATTGGGTATGTTACCTTGACGATAGCTCGGACATGATTTATACTCGTGCACACATCCTTTCTAATTTTCTCATCAATTGCAAGGGCAACTATCCCTACTGTAAGCTGACAATTATCAGTACGTGATGCCGGTACTTTGCATGCATGAGAGATTTCTTGTTTCCTAATAATCCAATGAAAAACCATTAGGCTTCGCACATAACTTGAATTTGCATAAATCATCTTTGCACACCACAACTAAACGTCGAGGTTCGCTTTTAGAATCCTTACACTCAAAATTATTCTTGATATGGAACTCATTGATTGCTATCCTTAGAGCCGTTTTCGACTCATACACTTTGCCTACGGCCAATAGGTTATCGAATGTTCTATTTGTGCTATCGAAAAAATCGACATCCGCAGGCCAAAAACTAAATATGTCATGAAACTATCAACCGAATGTCTCATATTTTCCCGGCCAGTTATCGGGTACTGTGCTTGGCGGGACCATGAACAAGACTGTGATTGTGACTGTCTGGACGGTCCAACATCATCGTTGGAACCCGATGACTCATCTGAGAGCATCTCATCCCGCTCTCCTAATTGTCATCATCAATTGTATCCACAGGTACATGCAAATAATCATGGACCGGTACCGGTCGATGGACCTGAACATTTTTAGGTTGAGTTATGGGTTCAAGGTTCCGACTGGTACTGGTTTGGGATCGAGATTCAAGGATCTAACTGGGTACATGGGCCTGACTTTTTAGATTCAATTGGGAATTAAAACCGGCATGGTTCGATTTCAATTGTACATATAACTCCAGAATTGGTAACCTTTGTGTAAAAAAAGCCATAATTTTTAAAATATTTCGAACGATGCTTGATTTGTTACCCGTACTAATTGGTAGTCACGTTGGTCATCGGTAGACATATTAAACCTAGCTTGGATTTCTAGATTTGTTTCACTAACAGTATACCCAACCAGTTTAAAAATCTCATTCTAGAGATAATTAAAATTATAGTTCACAGTTATCGGTAATGAGTATTTAGGACGGGTACTGTAAAAGACACTGTCATCATTGTATTAGATTTTCCCTCTAACAAATTTTTTCCCACAAATCATTTTTTGTTTTGGTTGGTCTGAATAACAAACTACAATTTAAAAAATAATAAACCTATAAGTACAACATAAATTAAAAAATTAAATAAAAAACATTTAAACTTAACTAATTATTTATTTTAAAATTAAAATAAAATTAATATAATAAGAAAACTTACAAATTTTCTCTCTTCTAAGTCGCAAATTTTGTTGTGTGAGAGGGAGACAGGACTGTGTATTTATAGAACAAATTGTCCAAAACCGTAGATAATATTTCTGGATCTGAAACCGCAAATAAATTTCTTGGTTCTATCTGAAAACTGCATATTGTTTTCTGGTTTCAGAACCGCCAAAAAAAATTCTCATTTTAAGATGGAACCGGGATATTTGTTTGCGGTTTCAGATCCGGAAAACCAGGAATAAAGTTTGGAGAAAGTAAGCTTGAACCGGGAATTTAGTCCGTGGTTTGGTCACTTTTGGAATTCCAGCGCAAAGGGGTGCAGTTTTTGAAATTATTTATTAATTTTGGATATTAATAAAAATTTCGGTCAAAATTTTGTAGCTTTCTTTTTATAAATGAGTACCTTTATTTTATTTTATTTTATGTCATGTTATGGTTATTTTTTATCGATGCCCCTGCAAATATTCACCGATTATCTCGTACTTATCATTATTATAGAATAGTTCAACTTCTTAATAATTTACCAGCAAATTTATTCTTCTTTTTTTTAAAAGAAAAAATATTTATGAATATAATTAATTGAATTAATAATTAATCGGATTAATTTTTTTAACTTCTGGGGATTCAATTAGTTTATTTCACAGTAACTAGGGTTGATGAAATGAAATTGTTTGCATCAATTAAATTCAAGAGACCATAACACTTATACATTCATATTATTTTTCTTTTTAATTCGTCCAAAATCCAAATATAGCTAATAATTTTAATATAAACAAATTTTAAGAGAAATAAATTGTACCATAACACTTATAAACAAATTTTGATATAGCTAATAATTTTAAGAGAAATAAATTGTTAAAGCACCAGATGGGTGTCATAATTTTTGTTTTTCAATTATAAAAAACCAATCATAAATTTTTCACATACAATGTACCAATATTTTGTTTTACTACGTTTATTTTCTTAAGTATCGATTTTATGTGTGAATTTTAGAAATGATTCAAATAGTGAGTGTTAAAGTTTGAAATTGAGGGTCCGACTATAAATCTGGATTGACAACTTTCAAAAAGATGTATAGCTCTCAAAAGTTGTATTTAATTGAAACAAAGAAGTATACATTTTCCCATGAGTGAGCCTATGGTGCTATGCATAGCACGGATGGGGTCCGTGCTACGGCTCAAAATTTGACTTTCCAAAATTCTAACGGTCGATCCAACCGTTCAATGTGATAACCATATGAATATGTACTTGCAAACTAAATTTTATATTTTTTTGAATTTTTTTACTATTTTTTTAGATAGGTAGAAAAATCAGTGTTTTCTGAAAATTCTGGACCATCAAAATTCTACTTATCTAAAAAAATAGTAAAAAAATTCGAAAAAAATATAAAATTTAGTTTGCAAGTACATATTCATATGGTTATCACATTGAACGGTTGGATCGACCGTTAGGATTTTGAAAAGTCAAATTTTGAGCCGTAGCACGGACCCCATCCGTGCTATGCATAGCACCATAGCCTCACTCTTTTCCCATACTCGAATGTGCATTGTAAGGTATTTATCTGACCCGTTTCTTGAAAGACTAGCTAATAGAATAAAAATAAAAATATTACTATTATTATTAATCACACACAACCGAAATCGTTTATTTAAAACGAATTTAGTTTAGTAATTGCTTGAGATCTCGCATGGGACCCACACTTGTCATTAGAAACTCTTGAAATATTCTTAAGAACAATATTAAATTAAAAAAAAAATGGTTTTGAAACATCGGTCCCGGTTCCAATGCAAAAAGTTTTGAGTGAGGCTACGGTGCTATGCATAGCACAGATGGGGGGTGTACTACGGCTCACTTTTTGACTTTTTAAAATTCTAACGGTCGATCCGAACCGTTCAACATGATTATAAAATGAATATGTACTTGCAAATCAAATTTTACATTTTTTCGAATTTTTTTACTATTTTTTCGAAAATCACTTGATTTGAACATTGTGGACCATCCAAAAACAGCCTATCTAAAAAAATAGTAAAAAAATTCGAAAAAATGTAAAATTTGGTTTGCAAGTACATATTCATTTTATAATCATGTTGAACGGTTCGGATCGACCGTTAGGATTTTGAAAAGTCAAAAAGTGAGCCGTAGTACACCCCCCATCTGTGCTATGCATAGCACCGTAGCCTCACTCAAAAGTTTTTCCTGTATCATATAGCCTTATAAAAAATGCAATAATACCGTGAGTAAACTAGGTACTAGCAATAAATGCTAACAACAAAGCCTTTTTTGAGTTTTGAAGCACTCTTCCTATATAAGATTTCATGCTCATCTTCTTTTCTTCTTTCCCCAACTACTCTCTTTTCCCGTGATTCACAAGCTGCTCTTTTTGATATTGGAGTTCTCTTCCTACGTTTATTTTCTTTGACATTTGAGTCTACATCGTCCTCAATTTCTATTTTTGAAAATGGATGAGCTTTTAATTGCTACTTTTATTTTTTTAGACACATATTCCTGTAAGCTTTTATTTGGAAGATTTTTTTTGGATTTTTTAATGGATTTAAACGGAGTTTTTTTTTTATACATTTATTTGATTTGATTTGATTATATATTAAAGTCCTTAGCCTCAATTTATTAACTCCATAGTTAATTTCCTATATTTATTTTATAGTCTCTATGCACTACAAATTCGGATCCCCTAAACTAGCTCAATTTTTTTAGTTTTGATCCTGGCCGTCCAATACGCTATAACCCAAAAATTAGTGTGTTCCATGCATTCCACCACAGGCTGGTTTGGCCCGAATTTATGAAAAGACGGGCCAATTTTTTTGCAAAACTTTTAGGCTTTTCCTCTGAAGCTGTGATCAGGAGGCCTTATTTTTACACAGAAATACCAAATCAAAGAAACAAAGATTCCTCTGAATCAAAAAAAGAGAGAGAAAAGAGATGGTGAACAGAAAGGGAAAGGTGATTGGCAAGTGGAAGGGGATTGGCAAGGGGAAATGGAAGTTGTCTGAGGTCAGAAATTAATCCAATATGTTTTAAATCTATTATTGCTTAGTTTCAGATCATATGATCTATAGTTCTTGTTGTTTTTTAATTTTGTTTTGTCAGAATCTAAGGTTTGACACTGATCTAACATTTTAATACTATTATTTTTGATTTCCTCTAACATTTTAAGTACGTTGTGAAAAATTCACAACAAGCTTTTTGCTGAAAGTAAACATTTGGAAAAGAAAATACAAAGTGGAAAGAAGAATCACAAATAAAAACCAAAGAACAATCAAAAAATGTTTTACAAAAGTTTTTAAGAGGAAAGAATATTTATGAAGTAAAGTAGTATTTGTTTAAAAATATTGAATGACATATATATAAATAATAGAAATTTCAAATAGCATGATTTAACCATACTTTGTACATGACAAGAAAGATCATGTAATTAGCATTTTGATGCATAAACATTTTATGCTGCTTTTTTTTATTAATATCCAACAAAAACAAATTAGTAAATCTACTCTCCTCTCCAAATTTTTATTAAACTATCCGGACCGCCCCTTCACTGGGTGATCCACTGTTCATAGCAAACCGCCCCACAGTGGGGTGGTTTGCTAAATTTTTTTTTACTGTTCATACCAAAGCGCCTCACAGTGGGGCGATTTGGTATGAACAGTAATTTTTTTTTTTAGAAACAATATGAATATCAAGATGCTGAATTCTAATGTTAAAAATTCATATTTTTTTTTAAATATTTGTTAGATTACTTCTTTTGATGTATAATTAGCATATTTATACTAAAATACGTTAAATTACTTGAAATTATGTTAAATTACGTTGAATTACACTAAATTACGTTAAATTATGCTAAACTCTAAACCCTAAACTATTATTTTGGACAATTTCTAAAATTATAAACCCTAAACATTAAAAATTACCTTACACGTTAGGATTTAGGGTGATTTTTAGGGTTTAGGACAATTTATAAATATGTTATGTGAAAATTGTAAATCATTTAATGTACGGTAATTTTTAGAATTTAGGGTTTAGGGTTTTAGAAATTATCCAAAATTAAAGTTCAGGGTTTAAAGTATAGCGTAATTTAACATAATTTAGTGTAATTCAACGAAATTTAACATAATTTCAAGTAATTTAACGTATTTTAGTATAAATATGCTAATTATACATCAAAAGAAGTAATCTAACAAAAAATCCAGTTAACGTGGGTATATTTATTAATAAAAATGTCGGAAACTAGGGTTTAGGGTTTAGGTTTCTTTTAAATATCACTAATTTTTATAAATATGTTATGTGAAAAATGTAAATCATTTAATATACGGTAATTTTTAGGGTTTAGGGTTTAGGGTTTTAGAAATTGCTCAAATAAGAGTTTAAGGTTTAGAGTTTAGCGTAATTTAACGTTATTTAGTGTAATTCAACGTAATTTAACATAATTTCAAGTAATTTAGCGTATTTTAGTATAAATATGCTAATTATATATCAAAAGAAGTAATCTAACAAATATTTTAAAAATATCCGAATTTTTAGTGTTAGAATTCAGCATCTTGATATTCAAATTGTCTTTAAAAAAAATTACTGTTCATACCAAACCGCCTCATAGTGGGGCGGTTTGGTATGAACAGTAAAAAAAAAAATTAACAAACCGCCTCACAGTGGAGCGGTTTGCTATGAACAGTGGACCGTCCAGTGAAGAGGCGGATCGGATAGTTTTAATAAAAATTTGGAGGAGATGACAGATTTGCTAATTTTTTTTTTTGAGTATTAATAAAAAAACGGGTCCTCACAGGACGCTATACCGAACATAAGTCTCCGCGAATAAAAAAGAATTGAATAACGAGACGCCATATCAAACCGTTTTCCATAAAAAAAAACAAAAGAGAGGGACGCCATTGGGACCGACCAACCCACCTTTACTCTCAATTTCTCCAAAGATTTCACAGTTATTATTTCTTAGTTTAGCATGTTTTTAGGGTTACAATGTCAGTATTTTGAAAATAATAATTGAAGTTGAAGTCACAGGTTCATTAGAGAAATTGCTATATTAAATTGAGGCTGGATTGGACATCAAGGTGAAATGTAAACTAATGGGCTTAATTTGGGCCTGGAAGCAAAATTGCTTTACCTTCTATATAGTTTCATAAGCATAGAGATTTAAAAAAGTTATGGTGTGACCGAATCCGTTACGGCACGGTACATATGCCGATCACGTATCTTGATTCGTATGTTCCGTATCGTGACTATTTATGTGACATGATCATTTTTAGAAAGTTTGACACGGCATGACACGTCACGCTATTTTACGGCACACGGTCACGCCATCATGACCATCCCCTGTATCTCCGGAATTCGGATCCAGTGAAGTAACCAATCTTTGGATTTTGGATCGAGACCGTCCGATTCGAAACCGTGAAAATACATCTCCGAAATGAGCGCACACATTCTGACAACGAATTCAAGTCCCGAAACGATCCCAAGCGACGAATTCGAATCGGACGGTCTCCATTCAAAACCCAAAGATTGGGTTACTTTAGGGGATCCGGACCCGTATCCGCGCCACCCTTTGCATATTCTTTGAACTAATTGCACAAGTTAGGTCAAATTTGCGTGTACATGCACTATTTGCACAATTTCAACAATCTAGTTGAAGTATTCACAATTTACAAATTCTCTTACTCTTGTGAACAAATTGCACAATTTAGGTGAAACTTGCATAATTCTTGATTCAGATATGATAGCGACGGAGCCACATGAATTCAGGACTTATCACCCTCCTATTTAAAAAAATATATATATATTACAAAAAATGTGTTCCATATACTCAATTCAGATTCTTGATTTGCATCAAGGTGATTGATTGGACTATAAACATTGCAATTGAGGCATCAAATTGTGAATTTTGTATATGTTATGATTGTGGCAATAATTACTGAACTAGTTCACTTTGACATTGTGATTAGGCCAGGAAATAGTGTACTCGTATTTTGGCATTGGAACAGCTTTACCCAATTATCATCTCAAGTGTGTCTTGTTATGTCTATTTAAAAGATATTTTACATGTTTTCTTTTTTACTTGAATGATAACGGTAAGAAAAATCAAGGAAAAATTCCATTTAATTTAAATAAAAAAATGACTTGACATGTACTAATTAATTTAAGACCAGAAAAGTATCCTTAGTTTTTGTCAGAGCAGCCGCCAGGTCCGCCATAGAAGAAATGACTACCGTCGGAATGTTGCGAGTAATACAAAGAAGACACAGTATAACAATCATCTCTGTCCATGAAAGGAGTTACCTCATTAGGCTCAAAAAATACTCCTCCGTGTATATTGAATGCAAAAATTTGTTTGAATGATGCGGCTTTGCTGTTAAGCTCGCTTGAGAAGTGCCCGCTGCCCATCGAAGGACTTATCTCTGTTTCAGGGTGGACGACAGTTCCGGTCCATTCAACTATTGTTGCATGGGAAGATAAACTGGTGAAGAGCGTCTTCGGCCACCATCCTAATAATGTCATCCCACCAATGGGGCCGCCTTCATCTTCTCTGTATAATGACCAATCACCCCTATCTTCATCCTAAAATAAATGCATTATTAACCTCAATTCCATCATCTATAAAATTTTCAAGCAAACATGTATTTATCTAAGTTTTTTTTCTGGCATATCATCAGAAAGAGACCTTTTTAATCCTAATTGTAATGTATCTCTCAGGCCCGCCATAAGTCGATAGCGGAGTCAACGCTTGCCCTGGATAAAGGTTCGCGCCATCTGCTACTACAAACCCGGGGCAGTTAACATTGAAGCAACCCTTCATGCCAGAATTCTGCAGCAATCAATTACATGATTAGTTTGTATCCTCTGTTTAAATTTTAAAATCATACCCAAACATGACCCAAGTTTCATTAAATTTAATTACTGTTACTCTTTTTTGAAATCCTGATAGAGGCTATAAGGTTAATACAGCAAGTAATATGGGATGAAAAGGGGCTCATTGCTCTTGCTTAGCAGTTGTGCTCTTACCCAATATGTGAAGAAACGAAGATCGTAGTTTTTGTATAGACCTGGATCCACCTGCCATTCAATAAAAACTTTAGAACCTACTGTTAATTCTAAAGCATAAATCACATTTTGATCAACTGTTTGTTAAAAAAGAAAAGGCAAATTTGGCACACATGAACTCCTGCGATGATCGTTTCTCCCCCATTTTCACCGAAGTTGTGAGCTGCTATATAAGCTGAACTGCTTGACATAGGTTGTACATCTGCAATTTTCCATAAAGTTACTTTCGCTCTCACACCGTGCAATTCTGAATCAGTCTCACTGAATGAGTAACTTGCGAACTACAGGAACAAATATGTACAAATTTCAAAATGAATGCATAAATAAACAACAAAATATGACTAACTAATGATAATTTGTTAAAAAGGGAGAATTGTATATATATATACATGGGAATACGTTTGGGATGGTGTTCCAATGTTTAGTACAGATGAATTTCCTGAAGAATTACTGGATCGCTGACCTGGTACAAAACCTACCTGAAAAATAAAATAAAAATCTCTTCAAGTCAATTTTTTCACATTATAATTTAAAGGAAAAATACAAATATCTTTTTCCACCGTTGGCTATTACATTGTACTTTGTATGAGACGTTGAAGGTTCTAAATTTAATATATGTATTGAGATTATTTGAGGATCTTCATCCACATATCATGCTGAAAAATATTTTTTTAAAGGTTCAAATATCTTTATTTTTAAAAGTTTAATTAGCACCCTAAAATTTAGAAACACAAATGTCAAAATAAAAACAACTAAGTTTAATTTGTATCACTTTCAATATTCACACATTAAAACTTGTACATATCAATTTCACTTTGTTCTCTCATACTCTTAATTAATTAGTTGTTGCTCTTAATTTTGATGACATTACAAATTTAAAAAAAATTCAGTGATACTACTAATTTTTTATATTGTTGTTTATGCTCTTACTTCATATTCAAATGAAGAAGAAATGTCTATTTTTTTGTGCGTGGACAGAGAAAGAGATATCCATAACCTCAAACAATTTATCGAAAATGGAAGCAAAAAATAAAAAGATACTTGGACCATGAGGAAGATAAATGCTATCGATTAAAAGATTAAAAATAATGCATACGATATACCTTCCACTTATATTCATAATTTCCTCTAATTTGGAGGATGAAAGATGCACAAGAAAGAAGCAAAAGTAAAGCGAAGGCACCCTTGGAAGCCATGATTCAGATTATAATATAATTAATTTATTAATTCCTGTTAGACAGTATATTGTGTGGGGGTATATATATATATATATAGAGGTAGGTAATAGATGTTGAAATTTCAAATTTACGACAATAATCTGAACCAATTAATTATATTTCTACGTACTTTGGGAAACAATTAATTAATATATATATATAAATGCAATGTACGCATTTATTAATAAATATATATGTGTCTGAATTGAATGATCATAATAAATACAGATTTAGTATATCTTTTGAAGGATACACTGGACAGCATATATAATACAGATTTAATTAGTATATCATATTGTTAATCTAGATATCTTTTGAAACAAATTACAGACACTGTACTTTATTAATATATACTATTTTTTTGATAAGTCCTTGAAAATGTTAAATTTGTACTAAATTCGTTTAAGCCTTAATATCCATTAAGAAATTAATTAACATTTTAATCCATCTCGTTTGGCATAGCAAATACAATTCACGCAGCCGTATAAGCAATACAAATAACATAGATAGATAGTAATATAAAATCACGCATCAATCAAATCAATGTTATATTGAAGTCCATGTGATCCTAAATTAATTAATACAATATTTAGATCATAACATTGAACTTTAATCTATTTTTTTTCACTTTGACCATTTGAATGCAAACACAGGAAATCTTTTCGTACTTTTAAGAACAAAAATGGAATTCGAATGATATACCTTGGGCCCAACGCCCAACGGAAAGTTTATACACATCATAAATAATCTTCAAGACCTATCGAATACTTCTTAAACGAAAAATCTAAACCGTTCAAATTCATCAATCTCACAGAGTGATGTGTTTATATATAATTTTTTTTGAAGTCAAGTGGTCAAAAATAATGAAAAATATATACATTAAAATTAACTGAAAACTTTCAATTTTCATTATTTTTTTTAATGCTTGACTTGATACTGTATAAATTTTAAATTTTAAATTTTTTATATTTAAATGAAGCTCTTATGAAGAAGATCGACTTGAACAGTTTGCATTGTTCGTTTGATGCCGATCCGATAAATTTTAAAATGTCAAAACTTTTATTGAAATTCTAACGTTAAGGCACCAGTCAAGACTACATAAATTATAATATAGCAGTGTTGTAAATAACGGTATGCGCTCGTCGAACGGACATGGTACCGCCAAGCAATTAATCAGTATGCGACCAATTAATCAAAATTATGCAGACGATTAATCGTGTTTATTAAAATTATGTGAATATACTCATAATTTATTAAAAATAATTTATTTAATTCATCAAACTTATAAAATAAACTTACTTTAACTTAGTTCTATTATTATAACATGATACGTATTATGCTTATTTCTTCTTAATAACACATACGCACTTTACATGTGTAAGTAACACATTTATTTAATGAAAAAATAATTTCGAGAATTAAGTTTTTTCAAATACTAATAACATATTATTTGAAGAAAATGAAACATTCCAACATAAAATTACTAAATTTAGTTTCTGATAAAAACTTAATTTCATATATGAACATGTCGTACTAATCGAAAAAATTACATTCGTAAGTAAGAAAAATATAGGGTATATAAATAAAAGAATTAATCAATTCCAAAGTAAGAAGAAAAAACATATATAAAAAATATTAGATGTATATCCAACACAAATAAAACTACAATACAGAATTTATGAAACTTATTAGTACACATAGTGCCAGCAAAAAAAAGAAGGCAATGTGAAAATAAATATTTACTGGAATAAATGAAAATAAACGGACGATTAAACAGGAATAAACGGAATAATCAGGAATAAACGAGAATAAACGGCTGATTAATCAAAAAAATCCACAAATAGAATTCCGATTAGTATATTCATAACGGTTTGACCATCGTTAACAATTAAACGGACGTTTAATCAGCCGTTAAAACCGTTTTTTACAACACTGTAATATAGTAACTGTAACTCGGGATTGTGGGTTTTTGGTCATTGGTCTTTGATCCAATTAATCCATACCAGCCGAGTTATAATATTTTCAAGGAGTAATGCACCACACCCTACCTCCACCACCTCCCAAACTTTTTAGTTATGACAATCACCTCTCGTAAAATTTTACTGGTAACAATTATCCTTTCAAACTTTCAATTTGTGACATCTAGCCTTCTGACCGTTAAATTCAATTAACACCACTAACTTGTATGAGCCCTATTTCAGTTAGTTACTAACTAATCAAAGTTAAAAGCCAACAATCTATTCATTTCTAAGCGGTGGGATTAGGTTTTGCATGTCTATGGATTTTATTAACTAAAGCAAATTTTGATATGATAATAAAATTAGTTAAGCTAAAATATAATGAAATGTACAGGAGCCAAAACGAGTCATATTGAACTTGGGGTGGAGCTAATTAAAAACTAATTTATACTGTTCAACAACGATGTTTCGGTTCCGACAGTAGTTAGCAATTCATAAGATTTTGGAGAAAATGACTAGACTGAAAAAATCAAAAGAATTGGATGGTCACAGGGACTACCAAAATCCAATAATCTAGTTGTGACAACTGACATGGACTTCAGTGGCATCCCAAGAAATCTACTCTCAAAACTTTCTTGACTTTTAATTTACAAACCAGTTACGAGCACATAATCAGATATCTAAACTACAGTCTTTCAGATCATGAACATTACATCGAATCCCATTGTTCAAGTGATAAACAAAGTTTAGCTGACACCTGATTTCACTAAGACCTCCAGTGAAATAATAGAAAAGTTTTTAGCTCTCGCCTGATGGAGCAGTAGCAGACTCAACTTCTTTGTATGTGCCAGTTTGTTCGTCGAATGAGTACCTACGAGTTAAAGAAAATGCATGGTGTTTTATTTAGAGATGAGAAATGGAGGAACACAAAAAATCTCCCCCAACCCAAAATAAATAAACATTTATAATAACAAGCAGTCATAGCAGTAGTAATAATGATGAAGATGATGACAACACAATAATTTATACCAATGCTAAAAGATGATGATGACAGAATAAGGCCCTGTTCCGACACACAGGATTTGGTGGGATTTTCAATATAGTTAGAAAAATTTCCAACATTCCGTTCGGATGTCATTTTTTTGGAGATGGAATATGATATAATTCCCAACTTTATTCCCATTTCCTTTGTTAAATTGTAGGAAAAACAATATTTGATCGGACTGAATATTTTTTTTTCCCGCTTGTTACTTGTTGCCTCTCTCTCCACAAATTTAATTATATAATTAAGAAACAGTACTTTTATTATGTGATAATTAAACTGTGTACAGCTTGGATTGATTTTAATATAAATACCTTTTTATAAATATATTTATTTTAAAACAAGTCAGGATTGGATAATCAATTTACTAATTTAATTTTTAAATTTTTTCAGAGATTGAATAACAAGTTACGGGCAAAAATTTCATTATGAAATAATGATTAATAAGTATTGTTATTTAATTGTTTAAATCATTTTATTTAATTACATTAATAATTATTAATAAGAATAATCGTATTAATATCAAGCAATTTAGAAAGAAAATTATAATTTTTCACAACTTTTCTACGGTACAACCGAACACTCCTTTCAGTATATTCTTGTAACCATTCCCCTGCATACCCATGAGCATGGGTTCCCGAAAATTAATTTGTAGGTTCCCGTACCCGTAAAATCCTATCCCGCGTAATCCCGTGACATCCGAACAAGCCCTAAACATTTTACCCAGTAGCTTTTGTGATTAGAAGGAACAGTCAGTACATGAATAGAAGGATGGAAATATACAAATATAAAGACAAAGAAATGTAAAATTACCATATCCCAGTTGAAGCACAGCAATAAAGCCCAGAAGCAGCATCAAAGTAATAGCCCAGACTGCTGCTGTAATAATATCTACATATGCACCACCAAAAACTCAATCATGCCAAAGAGAAGAATTGTTGCTGGGATTAGCAAGCATTTTAAATGCTAAAGACACAGAGTACATAAAACAATGGACTAGTTAGGACCCTACCCAGATGACGGATCGTAAACATAATCTGAGTCTGCTGATCCTTCAGCACTTTCTGCATCAGACACAAAAAATGATAACTACAACGCAACAAGTGAATCAATGCTATGACCAATCCAATGCATGGGAATATGCAACAACACTATTGCTTTGTTCAAAACATATGGCTGATTATAATAATGTTCATTATTATATGGGTTCAACAAATTAAGTTCCACTACAGAGTGGAACATGCATATGCCACTGTGCATTGTCAGTATAGATGCCAAATTGATCAAAATTAAAGAGCCAATTAGCCAAATGTAATTTACAAGTTGTCATTAATTCATCAGTATAACACATGAAGTATGTCACATCGTCAAACCAGACAAATCAAGAAAATAGATGTGCTCATTTCGTACCAGTTTGGGCTTTATTAGGATCAGTATTTTCATCTTCATCCCCAAACATATCAAGCTCCCCATCATCATTGACAGAAGATAGAGGAACAGCAGATGCAGTGGAGGCTGACAGACCTGAACCCACACCCCAGATGGATGACCCATTTCTTTCAGTATCACCCTCTTCAGCAAATATATCTTCTGTGCCACTGCCTGATGCACCTCCTCGTGCACGAGCTAACCGTTCATATCCTTCTGCAATGATTAAAAAGGAGTGTTTGTTGAAAATAAATATTATCTGAAAATAGCACCCAATAGTAAATGAGTTGGGAAGCAGATGAGCTTCCTTTTTGCTCAGTTAACCAAAAGTGAAACATGAAAAGTATTGAAAACAAGAAAATTAGTTCAAATCTGTATCCAGTTTAGAATAAGCATGATAAAATCACAGCATAAGAAGATAACAAGTCGTGACAATTTTGAGTAAACCTAAGTTTATAAAACTAGTTATAAAATGATTTGGTTAAGTTTATAAAACAATTAGGGGCAATTAAGTGATACTATGGTTGGACAATTTTGCAAGTTATTAGCAAATAATCCAGGAAAAAGATATCTTGTGGAGACGCTGCTAGTTTTAAACCCACAATATCTATGGTGCAACTTGCAAATAATTAAAATAATTTCTGTGGTTTGCGAAAAGAACCCACTCATACATCCCATACTCCCATTTCTAAATTTGAGAATATATGAAAACTGACCTGCCTCCCGTTCAAAAGTCTCTTTTTCTTCATGGTAAACATCTGTCATAAGAAAATACAATTTATTCCTTAAGCAAGTCTGAAGATGGGGCACTTGAATTAAATGCATTGATATAGATAAGCATATTAAATAATTACAAGCAAAAGATTGCCATGCTTAACTGTATTCTCCATTCTCCATCAGTTTCATGGCTGATTCGGTCAATTGATCAAATATTTCTTTTGTTTCTTCTGACATCTTTGTTTTGTTATCAGTTGTACCTTTTAGCCTTTTTAAAGCTTGGATAATCTGTAATGCACAGAAATTACTAAATTTTAGTTCATATGATATTCTAATATACATTACTAATCCACCACAATAAAATATTTACAGAACTAGCAAGATTACTTTCTCAATATTCTTCTAAATATTTATTTTTAGAAGGCATCTCTAAATGCATACTGGCAATTTTTTGCCCATGTTCCTAAAAATTGTTCTTTCGTATTAAATGAAGCATATTGAACAAAAACCAAGTGATATGATGCTGGGTTTCAGCTATGGTGAACAAAAGTCTGTAGCCATATTTCCTCTTTTTGAGGTCAACTTGGTCAACTCACAGTTGACCTAAACTTGTATTCAATGTTTGAGTGATATGGACAATAATTTAGATGTTGGGTGTAATTCATGCATTCAGTA
This sequence comes from Carex littledalei, assembly GCA_011114355.1. Taxonomy (NCBI): domain Eukaryota; kingdom Viridiplantae; phylum Streptophyta; class Magnoliopsida; order Poales; family Cyperaceae; genus Carex; species Carex littledalei. Next base: position 13,193,593 of record CM022091.1, on the reverse strand, counting down.
AATTATCAATGTAATTTGAACAAGTCAGAAAATCATTATTTCTTGCAATAGTTCTGATGTTGTACCATTTTTAAGAAAACAAAATACTGAAAGGACCATACCGTTTCACCTGGTTGCAGTATATCAGCTATAATTCTTTTAATCTTCCCAACATCATCTGATGTAAGGTCTTGAAATACTTCCTCTTCATCTTTTGCCTTTGCCTTCAATTTTGCAGCAAATTTTGTATCTACCTCGGCACTGTCCAACCAAGCATCCTATATTACAATGACAAACAGATCAAGATCTACCATTATAACATGGTTGGTACCAGGTCATCCCTATTATCAGCACTGTACCGCGACAAGCCAAACCAAACAAACCAAAACATTGCCATTTTGCTTCAACTTCATTCTCATTTTGCTTCACTGGAAGAAATGAAAATTTAAACCCAAACTTCATTCTCATATTTGTTAAAGCTCAGAGAAAACAATTAAAATTACCTTCATTTCATTTCCTCTTGCATATTCAACAAAATTTCCGTTTTCATCAAAATACCCCTCCTCCCTCTCCTTATTCAAATTGAATGGTTCTATCTCGATTCCATCTTCCACAAAGTTAAAATCTTCCTGTCAAAGATCATATCATGTAACTCACCAGATAATCACAAGAGCTAAATAGATACTGATAAATGAAGAATCGAACAGGAACCTAACCTCATAACGGATCTCGGCCTTGGAGATGTCAATCTGAACCTCCTCTTCTGGGACCACCACACTGCGGTCCTGCTTGCGACGCTTGGCTCGCAGCTCTGCGGCCTTGTCAGGTTTGATAGAACTGCCTTGTTCATCACCTTTGGACGTAAATGCCTCCTTTATCTTCCTCCCCTTGGGAAATCGAACCTTTCGTTGCCTGGAGAAAGAAAAAAAGGTGAAGTGTTAGTTGGGCGAAAACTGGAGAAAACATAAGAGGGTTTCAGGTAATAGAAGGAAGCATGGTACTCGGAAGGGCGTCGGGAACCGTCGTCGCCCTCCTCCTCGTCCTCCTCCTCCGAAAGGGGACGGCGGCGCTTATTTCCTATCGCTTCCATATATGGAACTCGGAACTCGGAAGAAGGTCGAATTCGAGCGTTTGTCTCGTCTCGACTCAAACTCGCAAGGAGCATGGGTTGCAATACTTGCAACTTGCAAGTGTAAGAAAGAAATCATTATATAAAATTAATCTTTCACAATAAATATCATGACTCCGTGGCCCAATGGATAAGGCGCTGGTCTACGGAACCAGAGATTCTGGGTTCGATCCCCAGCGGAGTCGGTTTATAATTACTCTAATAGTAATGATGAAATTACTATTACTATTATATTTATTAACCAATATAATATAACCCAATACTGTTATTTTCATCTTTATCGTATATATTATATTTTATCATGTACCCTGTTTATCGGTTCATCTTTATCGTATATATTATATTTTATCATGTACCCTGTTTATCGTTTCATCTTTATCGTATATATTATATTTTATTCACCAATATAATATAATATAATCCAATACTGTTATTTTCATTGTTGATATTTACCATTTATTTTTGTTGCCTTAATTACTAATAGTAATGATGAAATTAACGCTAAAAACAGCGTTCAACAGTTTTAGTAGTAAAGTATGTTATCTCATTTGTTTTTGACAAACTTATGAAATTATAAAGTTATATGCAACAAATAAAAAAATGAACAAAAATTTGTCAATGTTAGAAGAAGAACATCTTTTTTTTATAGCCACAGTTGTTAGAACTGAAAATCATTTGAAAAATCACTATGGTTTAGGATTAACTTTCTCAAATTCATTAAGAATTATAATGAAAATTCACACAATCAAAGTCATGTCTTCATTTTTTTTCCATTTGTTTATATCATATATAAGGAATGTTATTTGTCATTTAATGATCTCATTTAAGTAAACATGATTTTATTCTCTATTTTGAATACACAAATGCATATAATCATAGAGAGAGGAGGATATCATAGTATGACAACAGAAGGAGAACAACAAATAATACAACTTATTTTGATAATTTTTTTCTCTTGTTTACTTGTTAAGCAATATAACAAAAAAAAAAAAAAAAAAAGAGAGACTGTTATGTACTAGTAAAAGAAAAGCTCATAGTGTCATTAAAGAATGATTTTTAAATTTGTATGAGAATATATTGGTATATTTTTTATTGTTAAATAATTATTCTTTTCATTGATCTATTTTTTTATGAAAATATGTTATTTTGTATAAGAATATTTTTTTGTTCTCTTATAATATGTCTTCGTTACAACTCATGGGCACAATATATTTTATTGTTGAATACATAAAATATATATTTTTAATCATTTAATTAAAACCAAATAATTAATTGTAGAATTCATATATCAAATCAAATTAAAATTTTCTAATTGGTCCTTTTAGTCTACGTGCTTCTAGAAAACCTTTGATATATATTGTATCTAATTGGAAGTTAGTTCTATACATATGATCACCAACTAAAAAAATAGAGGCAAAAGCTAAAGGTCAGCAGGTGCAATTGACATGAACTCGGCCTATTTATAAACAACAAACTATAAAATTGCAAGCAAATATTATCATGGTTTATCATAATAAAAGTAATAATTGTAAAGGAAAAGAAAAATAACAGTGAAAGCAAGAGTCGACACAAATTAAGGAGGAGGCGGCTCAGGCAATGGTGCAGTGCGCTCAAGTAGTGCAGCTAGCAGTGTCAGAATCAGGCATTGCACGCTGAGGCGGAGGCAGACAGCTCTAGCGGGAGGAGAGTAGGAGGCACCTCAAGCAGCTCAGGTGAGAGGGCCGTTAGAGATCAAGGACATGTACGATCCGTACAAATACGCTAACACGTCTACAGAGCAGATCGAATGCCAAGTTTTCCCAATGGATACAAAATGCAGAGTCCACCTTCATCGTCGTCATCAGCAGCATTCCTCTCATCTGCTTGCGCACCAGCTTCTCAGCATAATACATTCATAATACATTTCCACAATCCAGTTATCATTTCCAACAAAAACAGTTAATCAACTGCAGGGACCAGCTTTGCAGCTGGCTGGCCCACTCCTCAGCCTTTCTAGATTCCATTTCGGCTCCTCCCATGCCACGCGTCAATAAATCACAATGATACTCCAACCTTCTCTCCCGAAACTGAAAGAAATGTGTTTAAACAATCCCCAAAGAACTACAAGCAAGCTGTATAGCCAGTTCAAGCACCTCACCATGATTTGCGACTGCAGAAAACGTACCAGAATAAGTTGCTAGATGGCCCAACGCACGGACAGCCACCCTTTGCTCGACCCATGTTAGGCGACCCCTTAATAACTCAACCAACGGCGGTACAACCCCAGCCTGTACAGCCTGCTCAGCAAACTCTTCCATGTTCATAGTGTACGAACCAATGATATGAGCAGCATAGTACGGAATGTAAATGTTCTGATCCTGAGATAGCCACCGTCTGTTTTTAAGACCCTTCCAGATTAGAGCAGCCATGCATTCAAAACTAAGATATAATGGTTAGCTGTAGTGTAAGTTCTGAGTTAGAAACAGATGCTGTAAACAAGATGGGACATCGATCTCTGGCATTACTGAGTACTGACTTCCACCAACTCATTTGTCATGAAACAACTTTAAGTGGATTGGGTCTAGCTCAACTCGGGTCGTTGTTGTGGGCTTGTGGGCTTGTGGATAATGGAAGTCCTGAAAGAAAAGGGCCTTAGGCCCAGAGTCTTCATCGGTAATATCTTCGCTCTCGTATCGGAATGATTTTATGTGGACTGTAAAAGAGCTGTTTAAAGAAAAAAGAACAAGCATATTTTTAGAGTTCACTTAGTTCCTATAGTAAATATTGTCGAGATTGACATTTTTTTAAGAGTGAACTTAAAAAGTGTCATATTGGTTATTTTTGTGCTACAGTTTGCTCGTACCAGTGAGTGCTAGTGCTACAAAACTATGCTATTGCATGTTATATATCTCTTGATATTGTGTAATGTTTATTATTGGTTCAATGGAAACAAGGCACAAATTATCATGTTTTCAGCAAATTGAGTAGTTCATTACTCAATTTATATGATCATAAATACAAAAGATTTGTGTTCCAAAAAAAATATATTAATTTCAATTTACAAAAATATACTAAGATACAGTCATATTTGTAAAAAAAAAAAAAATAGGAAGAAAAGGCCCCAAAAGGGTAACTTTCCTCAACACTCTCTCTTTCTATATAATGCGTAATAAGTTATATATAAAGGCCATTTGTATCTAGGTATTTGTCGACATATTAGATATTGACATATAGTCCAGAGAGAGCCTGCTCTTTTTGCTCTTACATATATGGCTTATTACAAGCAAATGTTAGCATTAGCTTTGGTATGCCTCTCTGTTTTACACCATAATTGCATTGAAGGAATGAAATTTGTAGAAGTTGAAGGCGAACAAACTGAAGCTAAGGTATGTAGAATACTCATTTTGGAATATATATGTTATTTGGCAAACTCTTAAGTCAGTATAAATTTTACCCATTTGCCAATTGTAATAGTGATTATTTAACCTGTTTTTCCACAGGAAGGAAGATCTATTGAAGCCGATCACATGGGAATTATTTCAACTTTGTTTTCTGATGTTATTACTGACCAACCATCAGATTATCACGTACATGTAAATACCATAAAATACATTAGATTTCAATTTACATAGATGTGATTTACAATATCGTTAACTTAAAATTATACAATTTAAGTGACTCATCAAAAAATTTCTGTGTTGGCTTAATTTCTTAGCATGCTGGCTACTTTATTCCAACCTTTGAGTACACGGGTACACGAGCTAGAATATCAGTCTGGGACATACCGAATGTCGATTACAATTCAGAAAGTGCGGTTTTCATAGCTGTTTTGTACGAAAATGGATCAACAAGTTATTCTATGGTTGCTGGATTTCATGTACGTATTTATTTTCACCCTAATTCAGTAGCATATGATTTTTCTTTACTATCAAAGATTTCTATATATGTACTTTTCAGAAAATATATAGGAGATTTGATTTCCAGTATATTAGCTGGTTTCTATATGCAAAAGGTTGATTTAATGAATTATAGTATCTTTTCTACTGGTTCCTCAATGCTTGTTTTCTTAACAAATAAAAAGAAATGAAAATTCATTCAATCTATTTCTTACTAATTAATAGGCTTGATTCCATGAGGCACGCTAATTAAACTAGATCATGTTGTACGATGAAGTGTCTTTTGCAACAAGCTTGATTAATGTTTGATTTTCTATATATAATGCATATATATATTAACAATTATAATATAAATATACATAGGTATATCCAAGTTTATATTCTGGCAGCACTGATTTGCGACTTTTTGCTGGATGGACGGTACGTACACATCAAAACTATATATACCGCGCGCTATTTTCAAATCCAATTTACATTACAAAACACTATATATGCATACTATATATATATATGTTGTCTATGCAGACACAAAATGACGGCATGGGGTGCTATAACACCGACTGCCAAGGCTTTGTTCTTTCAAATGTTTCTGGGACACCGGTTCTAGGAGGGAAGGTTGCACCCCTCTCAACCTATGATGGAAAAGATTACTTTGTTACACTGACTATAAAGAAGGTTAATTTGTTCTTATTTTGAAAATGTAGCTGGCTTGTTTTGCATTCCTTTAAATTAGGCCCAAACAAGTCCATCTTTAATTTTTTTTCGTTTTAATTTCTTTTACAGGATCTAAAAACCGAAGACTGGTCACTGTACCGCGATGATAACAGCGAGCCCATATTGATTGGGTGGTGGCCGAAAGCTCTCTTCAACAACACATTCGACTATGCAACTAAGATTATGTGGGCAGCTGGTGTTCACTATCCAAAAAATGAAACAAGTCCTCCGATGGGTAGCGGACATGCTGCTACAGAGGGTGCAAACAAGGCGGCGTATATCAGCCACATTAAAGTCTATAATCACTTCGGTTATCCTTCAAATCCTTCTTCATATCCTTCAGATGTCAAAGTAGAAGAACTTACAGACAGATACGATTGCTTCTCAACAGATGGTTTTCAAATGCCTCAGTCAAGACACAATAACTTCTATTATGGCGGACCTCCTGGTTGCAAAAATTGATAGATTTAATTAATTTGCATGAATATTATAACTTGGAAACGTACTACAACAAATTAATCCTAGATCTCCAGTTGAATTATATGAATAATATATTTGTCCTTACGTGCATGGTTCTGTTTTCTTTTCTTCCTCTCTCGAGCCCCCAATCTAGCTATAACAAAAACAATATATATATACCAAGTTTAATTTGCTCAAAGTTCAATAAGTGAGAAAAAAATTCTTAAGGTCACATCCTCAAGTGTTGTTATCAGACAATAAATAGCCGACCCTGATGTAGGATAGTATCAAGATCGGTCAAATTAATAGCCGTCTCTGATTATACTTTAACAAGTGGGGTGCAGCAGCGCAACACACACATGTGATGCAATTAGCTAGTGATCTTGTTCTAACGAGAAATTAAAACTATTTTTTATATTTGTGCACATTTATAACTAATTATAGAGAATTCAAACTATTTTAAAATTGGTGATTTTGACATTAACATTGCTTTTCAAAGTCAGTTTTGAGTTCGATTGAATTGCTTTTCCACAAATGAATTAGACTACCAAAACTATAAAGTTTAGTTGAATAGTAAATTTCATTAAAAAAACATCATTCACCATCTTTTATTTTACAATAAATCCATATATATACCTATCAAATAAAAATTAACTAAATTAAACTACACTATTATCTTTTGTATAAGCGGAGTCCTCTAATGGCCAACTTAATTTGTCTCTAACTTCAATAATTAATAACATGCAGTAGGTCATTCTGGATTCACTTCATCGTACTTGCTTTTGAAGTAAAAATTATTAGGGGGAATTTGGTGTATATTCTTCAAAAGTTTCAATATTATATTTTTATTTCTCCAAAATCAGTAATTACATATTTATCCTTAAAAATTATAGAAACTCACATATTTGTCCAATCTAACTCTATAATATATCAAATATCTCGAAAAATAATTAAATAATATTTTCTAAAACTTTAAAATTTATTTTACAATATTAATTAATAATATGTTGACCAATATGGCACTATACCCTTACTTCCTCTCTCTTTATTCTCTTTAATATGTTGAGTTCTTGGAGCATCAAACCTCCCGCTCTTCTCTCCAAACACGTCAAATCACAACCTCCCGCCTCTTCTCTCCAAATGCGCCAAATCACATATTTCTCCCTACCTTCTCTCATCGCCTACCCTCTCACAGGTTTCTCTCGCCCCTCACTGCCTTAATTTTTCCGTCTTTGTCTCGCCCCTCTTTGATATGGCATCGTTTGATAGAAATTTTATTTTATAAATTCAAAATTTATATAAATAAATACTATTTTTTATGAATTATGGAGCTATTAATTTCTTTAATCCATTGATGCACAATTAAATGACATTTATTCTTTTAAGAGGAGGGTTCAAATGCCTCCATTTTTTGTGCCTCCACCATGCCTCCATTTTTTAAAACTTTAATAACTCAAAATTTGAAACTTAAAAGTCAAAATAAAACCGTTGGATATGATCTATATCATTTTATCTATATACGTGTAAAAAATTATGACATTTTAATTTTGTTTTAGTTGTCATCAAGAGCTTGTAAAAAACGTGCTAATGTGGATAATTTTTAGACGTTGATTTTTCAACTTATTGATTCACATAAAAACAAAATCAAAATGTGATAATTTTTTATGAGCACATAGATAAAATGATGTAGATCATATCCAACGGTTTTATTTTGACTTTTAAGTTTTAAATTTTGAGTTATTAAAGTTTTAAAAATGGAGGCATAGTGGAGGCATGAAAAATGGAGGCATTGGAACCCTCCTCTTCTTTTAATTGCCATTATTTGAAACGGTAACATAACGTTCATTTCTTTGGTGTACTGATTTCACTTTAATTGTCATGAATAGCTATTTACTTCATTTTATTTCTTTGTTTCGTTTGATTGATTGTTTTCGGTCCACATATTTGAAATATAATGAATAGCTATAATTTGAACGTTATTTTATTTAATATGTAATAACGGTAAAAGAATGAATAGGAAGTTAAATGTCATGAATACAAGTTTGTCTTTAAATAACACATGACATTTTGGAGATCAGAGATACATCTAACAGTTCACATTCTCTTCATCTTTCTCTTAGATGTATAATTCATAAAATTCTATTTCTATTCTCCCACAAACAAATATCTTCTTAATAATAAAAATATTATTTTGCTACCATTGTTGAAAGAAGCTACATCAACCTCTACCACGGTTGCGCCCGTAGGCAGAGGAATACCGGCGTAACTTGGGGCAAGCTTAACTGATTATTCCTGCGCTTAGAACGGAAAGTTACCTTAGGTCCACATTTTGCAACTCCGGGTAATAAAGTTTTAATTATATTCTTGATTATTTTTTTATATAATATTATTTATTTAGTGATCAAAATTCAGATTTAAATTTAGTTGGTTAGTTAAATTTTTCCAACATCGTTGAATCGCCTCTCTCTCTCTAGACTTGGCTGCCAGAGATTCCTCAAGACCTAGATGGGAGAACATGGTCGAGTCTCCCGCAATCGAGTAAGTTCTGAAACTAAATATATCTAACTATTGTTCTCCGTATGAGAGATCATAGGCTCAAAATTCTAATGAAGAATCTCTTGTGAATATTAAATAGTTGAATGGTTTGACCATCAATCATCAATCTTTACAAGCGTAGAAATTATATCTAATCTTATAAAAAGGTCAATGAAGAAAATAGATCTCTAGAAATCTCACAACTCAATCTTGACTATTGATAGCACTTGATATGATCTAAAAGGCTTTTATTTTGAAAGAACTCATGGCTTCATGGTAGAGATAATATCAAGAATATATATATATATATATATATATATATATATATATAGAGGGTTGGCTAATATCAAAATGTTTGTTCCGGAGCCGTGGTGCAACCAATTGGTTTTCTGATTTTTAAAGTCCAAACGATCGATCCAAACCATTAGATGTGATCTCTATATTAAAATGTGCTTGGAGACAAAATTTTACATTTTTTAGAATTTTTTTACTATTTATTAAGCCAGTTTTAAAATCACTGATTTAATAAACAGTGAAAAATTTCTGGATCATTGAAATCAACGATTTTAAAACTGGCTAAATAAATAGTAAAAAAATTCCAAAAAAATGTAAAATTTGGTCTCCAATCACATTTTATTATAGATTGAATGTTGAACTGTTTGGATCGACTGTTTAGATTTTGAAAATTTAAAAACCGAAGTGTTTGTTCTACGGTCTAGGAACAAACGTTTTGATATTAGCCAACCTCTCTATATATATATATTACAAAAAACCAATTGGACCGTTGATTGATTCCAAACCATAAATTAAAAGGCATAAAGAGATTTATATTTCTCCTGATACAGTAATCAAGAGAGAAATCCTTGGTTTGATTGTTTCAAGCTCCAATCACCAAGATTTCAAGAGGTGCATCCAAGAACACCAAGTTGATGTGGTAAGACGAGTATGAATAAGAACTTTTTCGAGTTAACATGGTTAGGTTATGGATAAGAAAAATTCTCATTGGTTTATCGGGTAAGCATACATAAAAGAGATTTTTCCGTACCGTTACACACCATAGGGTAATTGATAAATATAAAATTATATATATATGATATTTTTTTATTTGTATGTGTTATATAATTTTTATGATCATGAAACTGATCGATACAACATTTATATAATCGATCTTTTCATAAATTAATTTATATATGAAAATCATTTATTCAACATTTTCTATATTTTTTCATTATGACAAATTGATTTATAGCATATTCTATATCATTTTATTTATTAACTTTAAAATAATGAGATCAATAACTATAATTATATATTTAATGATATTACGTATCTGCATGTGTTTAATGTATTTATATTTTTTAGATTAAATTATATAAGCTATCATTAATCGACAATTATATGTTATCTTTTTATTATTCATTTATTTTAACGGATACGTAGAGGTAAGGATAAGACTAATTTACACAGGTGCGGATACAAATTAAAAATGTCTCCATTCAATCCGTACCATATCCATTGATATATATACCTACTCTCAACGGTTCCAAAAATCATCAAAACCGAAATGCCAATTCGGTCCGAGCGCATTTTTTTCCTCCGGACCGAATTGGCAATTCGGTCTGGTTGTTTTTCACTGGGTTATAGAAAGAACGCCACATAAAATAAAAAAACAGACCAGACCGAATTGGCAATTCGGTCCAGGCTTTTTTTTTTTTTATAGAGACAAGAGAAAAATAAAGCAAAATATTGTAACATTAATAATAATATAGTATTATCATATTGAATTGTTTTTAATAATATTATAATATAAATATTGATATCAATTATTATTATCAAGATCATCATCCTTATTACTTTTATCATTATTATTAATACCATCGTCATCCTTACTGCTACTATTATTTCTATTTTTTTTAGTGCCTTAAAAATATTAACAAATAGTTGTAGTAGTATTATTATCATTAAAAATAATAATGGTAGTAGTAGTATATTTTGATTAATAATATGATAATATCGATTTATTGTTGTAGTTAATATACATTTTTAACTACCAATTTGGTGTAGAAACACTGAAAATTTGAATTTTTTTGTTTAAATTATTTGATAAATTACTTCTTTTGACATATAATTAGCATATTTATACTAAAATACGCTAAATTACTTGAAATTATGTTTAATTACACTATATTAAGTTAAATTACACTAAATTACATTACATTACGCTAAATTACATATGAATAGGGACGATATCTTCACTGAAAAGGCGAAAAACGACGGCGAAACTTCAAACGGTCATAAAACGGCGCTCGAGTGTCCGATTTCAGCAAATGACCACTTTTCGGAAAGCTTGCGAAAATGCGCATGCATCCGTGCCTACGATGCCGGATTCCAAAATTCAGAATTGCCAAAAAACTAAGGAAAGAGCCTCAAAACTTGAGTTGAAGTTTCCGATTAAGATTTTCATTTCTATTATTCAATCCAAGTAGCTCAGTAAATTAGTTACATAATGAACTTGTAGAATACCAATTTTTACTATTTTTAGAAAATTTTTACTATTTTTTATGATTCATGAAAGATGGCACAGAATCGGTCTACTTTAGCGTAATTTACCGTATTTCAACATAATTAGCGAAGTTACTATAATTTAGCATAATTTAGTGTAATTCAACATAATTTATCGTAATATAGTGTAATTCAACATAATTTCAAGTAATTTAGTGTGTTTTAGTATAAATATTCTAATTATGAATCAAAAGAAGTAATCTAACAAAAATTTAAACAAAAAATTTAAATTTTCAGTGTTAGATTTCTTTATTTTTGCTCTAATTTATTAGTGTCTCTAAAAAAAAAAAAAAAAAAAAACCCTGGACCGAATTGGCAATTCGGTCCAGTCTAAAAAAAAGTCTCCACACGAAAGGCAACACAATTTTGTTGTGAAATTGAGCTAGACCGAAATGCCAATTCGGTCCGGAGGAAAAAAATGCGCTCGGACCGAATTGGCATTTCGGTTTTGATGGTTTTTGTAAATCTGGGCGCAATCATGTTGTTTATTTAAATTTAATTATTTTAAGAGGAGGGTTCCAATGCCTCCATTTTTCATGCCTCCATTTTTAAAAACTTTAATAACTCAAAATTTAAAACTAAAAAATCAAAATAAAACTGTTGGATATGATTTACATCATTTTATCTATGCACGTGTAAAAAATTATGACATTTCAATTTTTTTTGGTTGTCATCAAGAGCTTGTAAAAAATATACTAATGTGAATAATTTCTAGACGTTGATTTTTCAACTTATTGATTCACATAAAAACAAAATCAAAATGTGATAATTTTTTATGAGCACATAAATAAAATGATGTAGATCATATCCAACGGTTTTATTTTGATTTTTTAGTTTTAAATTTTGAGTTATTAAAGTTTTAAAAATAGAGGCATGGTGGAGGCATGAAAAATGAAGGCATTTGAACCCTCCTCTTATTTTAATTATGGTTTTTAAAAAAAATCCAACTTTGGCTCCCTCTACATGAATTCGTATCCTCTGCATTAACTCAAAAGGGAATCTTTTGAGTTAATGAATTGTGACCATCCGATCTGTCTTAAGATTCGTGCGGACTAGATCCACACGAATATTGAAAACCCCTCAAGTTATAGTCAGAAGTCGGATTAGATCCGTTTAAAATCAGACGGTTCAGATTCATTAACTCAAAAGATTCATTTTTGAGTTAATGCGGAGGATACGCGTTCCCCTCTACATGCTACCCCAAATTTGTTTTGAACCATGTGTTACACTAGCATTAGTCTTGTTTTGTGGCGTTGAAAAAATAGAGAAATAGGAAGCAAAAAGTTTTGCTTGCATTGCTATAGCTTTTTTATTGTAGCAATGAACTCGCTTCTGCAAAAGTGATTTTTCACAATTTTCAAGTGGGTAATTTTATATGTTATTTTCACAAAATGAAAAAACACAACAGGCAAAATTATATCTCGCAATATCCGATTTTATGTGTGAAAGAATTGAGAAATATGTTGAAACATCCTGATGTTAATTATAGAGAGAAAACAATATGATGTTAAAGCTTAACTTTATGTTTGGTTGAGATCTAAATCATGAAATAAAGGATTTAGGTCTCAGTTAAATCACCAAACTTAATTTAATTATGTTAGATTAAGATGGAATAAATCAAAGTTTAGAGTAATGTAAAATACAAAAAGTTGAGCGTTGAAGACTTAAACTGTTAACATTGGACAAAAACTTAGTTTGTGGAAACAATTTTTGGGTCCAGTCCGTTGAAACATTGTGCAATTTAAAGGCTAAATTATAATGGGATGTGCCCATTTTTGTTTTATATGCTTCATAAATGAATAAATGAAGAAGCCTTGTTTTTTCCAAAAAAAATATTAATTACAATTTATGAAGATATACTAAGAGATATAGTCTAAGATATAGTAGCATATCGAATTATCTGTAGTATTGACCCACTATATATCTCTCTTCAGTCAGTGTTGACATTTTCGGATATAAAAATTGGCAAAAGAAAGTGTATATAAAGACTATTTGTTTCTATGATTTTGTCCATGTATTTATTATTAACAAATATATAGTCCAATATAGATCCTTTTCTTTTTCTCCAACATGGCTTTTTACAAGCAAATACTAGTATTGGTTTTGATATACCTCTATGTTTTAATTGTACAACAATTGCATCCAAGTTACGCAATCCCAACAAGTTGAAGATAAGGGGTGCATACAACTCATTTAGGAATATGTTATTTGGCAACTTAAATTTCTACAAAATTTACTCATTTACATTATTGTAGCCATTTTAATTTTAACCATTTTCCCGCAGGATGCATGGAACATCTATTGAAGCCAGTCACTCGACAATTATTTCAAATTTTTTTCCAAATCTAACTAATGATCAGCCCTCAGAATATATATCAGTCATGTAAGTACTTGCAAAAACTCTAAATTTCAATTTCACAAAGATGTGGTTTTTACATCATCAAAATTTCACAAGTTCATATAATCGATCTGAACAGCTCAACGTGATCACCATATAAAAATATACTTAAAGTCCAAATTTTCTATCTTTTAGAAAAAAAAAAATTACCAATTTTTAAAATAAGTAGAAAATCAGTATTTTTGAATGGTCCAGAATCTTTAGATCAATGATTTTCTACATATTTAATAAAATAGTAAGAAAGTTTAAAAATGTGAAATTTGGTCTTCAAGTAAATTTTCATACGAAATTCATGTAAAAATATGATCCATAGTACAGGCGCTCTGTAATTTCTTCTCATTATATAAGGATATTTTTTTATTACTTCTATAGTAATTAAGCTTGATTGTTGATACACCAAATTAAATATATTAATTTAACCATTGTTTGATTGTTGATATACCAAAGTACATATGTTTAACAATTGTTCTTTGTGTAAGAGATCATATATAGGTTCGAAATTTAAATGAAAGATTCCTTTTAAGGTTAGCCAGGGATGTTTATTCTAATGGAGCGATAATAGCGATGGTGGGGCCATAATATCATATATTTGTTTAGGTTAGCGCGCGTAGCAGTGTTGAGAATCAAGAGATTTAAGGACTAATCAAGCCTCAGATCCGATTAGGATTTAATTACCATCATTGGCTTGTTTTAGAAAAAAAAGAGCTACTATATTTGTACAATAAAGCTACTCAAAGACTTTTTCCTTTTTTAGAAATTATAGGCACCCGTTAGATTTAGATAGCAAACGGTCAAATTAATAACCGTTACTTTTCTTTCTCTTTATAAGACAGCCACTGTACAAGAAAAAATCAGATTTGTAATAACAAAAATTCAAATCATCATTCTCTATTTTCCGCACAAAATTTAACATGGTATCAGAGCTGGTTTCATACCAGTAACCAAATCGAGAGGGTCAAAGAGCCAACAAGAGCCAACAGTACACATTCTCACCATAAACCAGAAAATTGGTAAACAATACCAGTATCAACAAAAAACCAGAAACAATGTCACAACAATCCGACAATGCAAAATTGACAGCCATAATACTCTCTGGTAGCAGAAACTACATCCCATGGTCAAGATCGGTCATGTTAGCACTCAGTGGCAGAGGAAAAATGTCCTTTGTCACTGGGACAAAGAAAAAACCCGAACCAGCAAAAAGACTGGAACCAACCGAAGAAGAAAACACAAAAATAGAAGAGTGGCAATCGACTGATCACATGATCATGTCGTGGCTGATAAATACAATGGAACCCCAAATTTCCCAATTTTTCATGTATCTCAACTCATCAAAAGAAGTATGGGATACCGCAAAAAAGAGATACGGCCAATAGCACAACTTTGCCCATATTTTCAGTCTCAAACAAGGAGGCAACAAAACCAACACACAACTCGTGACAGAAATCACAACAAAATGGGAGGAGCTCAAAATCTACCTCCCTCCAACAACAAATCCAGAAGAAATACAAAAAAGAGCCGATCAAGATTTAGTATTCACTTATCTGGGCTCACTGGATTCGAGTTACGAAGCCGTTCGTTCCTAAATTCTTCTCTCAACCGAACTACCCTCCTTTGATGAGATCGTTGCAACAATAGAAAGGGAAGAATCGAGAAGAGTGCTGATGAACCCCCAAAACACGCAAGCCTCAGAGAACAAAGCATTCATAGCACAACCTTTCCAAAACCCTAGAGATGGCAGCAAGGGGAGAGGAGCACCTAGCACCGACCGCTGTGACCACTGCAACCGCGCGGGTCACAAACGGGACGGTTGCTGGTTCCTCCATCCCCACCTTCGCCCAATTCAAGAGAAAGGCTTTGGTGGCGCAAGAAAGGGGGAGTATCGCGAAGAGAAGAGGGAGAAGAAAGGGTTCGGGGCTCAAAGAGATCAAGCGGGTCCGAGCGGAAATGAAGAGGTTGAATCAAATCGCACCGACCTCACTAATCCGGATCCGGATCAGATGCGGCAACTAGTGCAGCAGCTCTCTGTGCTGCTTCAGCAAAGCAACCTAAAAAACTCTGGTATTGCTTCTAATTTAATTCACAATTCTGAAATTCAAAATTGGATTTTAGATTCTGGTGCAACAGATCATATGACAGAAAATAAAAATTTATTAGACAATTATAAAGAATATAAAACCAAACAATTTGTGATTGTTGCCAATGGTGAAAAAATAAAAATTATAGGAATATGTACAATTAACATTTTTTCCAAAGAATTATCAAATGTCTTGTATGTTCAAAATTGTTCATCTAATTTGTTATCCATTAGTAAAATCACAAATGAATTAAATTGTGAAATTATTTTTTCATCAAAAAATGTAATTTTTCAAGAATGGATAACCAAGAAAGTGATTGGTGAAGGTGTTTTGCAAAATTGACTCTATAATTTAAATCATGACAAAACCAATTTTAGTGTCAAGAGACAAGAGGATTTAGGTACTCTATGGCATAGAAGAATTGTGCATCCTTCCGTAAAATACTAAAATGTATTTTTGATTTTTCTAAATTAGATTGTAGTAATTGTGAAGTGTGCAAGTTAGAGAAACACACTAGATTACCATTTTATTCTTCAAGTTGTAAGAGTGAAAAACCTTTTGAATTAATTCATTCGGATGTATGGGGACCGGCCCCTATTAATTCGTTTAATGAATATAAGTATTTTGTTATTTTTATAGATGATTTTTTTCACACAACTTGGCTATATTTATTGAAACATAAAAGTGAAATTTTTTCATAATTTCAAGAATTCTATAACTTTATAGAAACACAATTTGATGCAAAAATTAAAATTTTTAGATCCGATAATGGAACGGAATTTGTAAATCAAAATTTCTCAAGCTTCTTTAAGCAAAAAGGAATTTTACATCAAACTACTTGTGTTTACACACCCGAACAAAATGGAGTGTCGGAAAGAAAAAATCGACATCTTCTTGAAATGACTAGGGTACTCTTATTTCAAAATAATGTTCCAAAAAATTTTTGGTCGGATGCCGTTCTTACTTCAACATATTTAATAAATAGATTGCCTAGTGCAAATTTAAATTATAAGAGTCTATTGGAAATCCTTTACCAAAGAAAAATTAACATAGGCCATTTGAGAGTATTTGGATGCACATGTTATGTACACAAAAATAAACTAGATAAATTGGATTATACTTCTATCAAAGCCATTTTTTTGGGATACTCCTCACAAAAAAAGGGCTACAAATGCTATGATCCAATTAATCAAAAATTCTACATCTCTAAAGATGTAACATTTCTAGAAAATGAGCCTTATTACAAAAATGTTGATAAAGAAATCAACATTCAAGAATCACCAAGTAATATAATATTGCCACAAATTAATATTCCGGAAGAAAATAGAAATTCAATAGAAAATAAAAGTGAGGTAGAAGAAACCTCACAAAATGAGGAAGAGAAAGAAATACATGTGGAGGAAACACCATTGAGAAGGTCATCAAGACAAATACAACCCTCGACAAGGCTAAGGGACTTTGTGACATACAAGGTACAATATCCTATACAACAATTTATTTCTTACAAAAATATTTCATCTCCGCATAAAATATTTCTAACTTCTATCTCCAAGGAACAAGAACCAAATAATTTTGTTGAGGCAACAAAAGATCAAAATTGGCGTAAAGCCATGAAAGAAGAATTAAACGCTTTAGAAAAAAATGGAACTTGGAAAATTGTCCAACTACCAAAAAATAAAAAACCGGTTGGGTGTAAATGGGTTTACAAAATCAAATACAATAGTGATGGTACTGTAGAACGGTACAAGGCACGATTAGTTGTCAAAGGTTATACCCAAACATATGGTATAGATTACCATGAGACCTTTGCACCCGTAGCCAAAATGAACACCGTAAGGATTTTATTTTCTATTGCGGTAAATCAAGGTTGAAATTTATACCAAATGAATGTTAATAATATTTTTCTTCAAGGAACACTTGAAGAAGAGGTATATATGACTTTACCACCCGGTCACCAAAAAGAAAACAATCAAGAAATAGGTTGCAAATTGAAGAAATCAATTTACGGATTAAAACAATCTTCAAGAGCATGGTATGACAAATTAAACACTTATTTAATTTCTTGTAACTTTAAAATTAGTAATGCCGATCATTCGCTTTTTGTTAAAATTGAAAAAAATGACACTACCATCATATTAGTATATGTAGATGACATTATAATCACCGGAAATAATTTAGAGTAAATTGAGGGAATAAAATCTCAATTAAAAAGAAAATTTGATATCAAGGATCTTGGTTATTTAAAATATTTTTTAGGAATAGAAATAGCACGTTCAAACAAGGGTCTATTTATTTCTCAAAGAAAATATACTTTAGATTTACTAAAAGAAACCGGAAAATTAGGATGTAAGCCGGCTTCAACACCAATAGATGGCAAATACAAATTAAATTCCGAAGATGGTGAATTTTTAGATGATATAAATCAATTCCAAAGACTTGTAGGAAAATTAATATATCTTACCGTTACACGACCCGATATTTCTTTTTCAGTAAGCCAAATTAGCAAATTTATGCATACACCAAGAACACCACATCTAGAAGCAATAAATAAAATTCTAAGATATTTAAAAAGAACACCCGGGCAAGGGGTGTGGATGAAAAATAATAATTCTAATGATCTATGTGGCTATTCCGATGCAGATTGGGCCGGAAACTTCGATAGAAAATCGACAACCGATTTTTGAACATTTGTAGGCGGAAATTTAGTCACATGGAAGAGCAAGAAACAAAGCGTCGTGGCACGATCAAGTGCTGAGGCGGAGTATCGTGCCATGGCATCAACCGCAAGCGAGTTGACATGGATCAAGCAACTTCTTGCGGATATGGGAATTAAAATTCAAGCACCAATAAAAATGTTTTGCGACAATCAAGCGGCAAGGCATATAGCATCCAATCTCGTGTTTCACGAAAGAACTAAACATATTGAAGTGGATTGCCATTTCATTAGAGAAAAAATTCAAGCAAACAAAATTGAAACTCCATTTGTACGAAGCGAAGAACAATTGGCGGACATCTTCACAAAAGGATTATATCCCAAGCCATTTGAAAAAATATAAGCAAGTTAGACATGATCGATATCTACATGCCACACTTGAGGGAGAGTGTTGAGAATCAAGAGATTAAGGACTAATCAAGCCTCAGATCCGATTAGGATTTAATTACCATCATTGGCTTGTTTTAGAAAAAAGAGAGCTACTATATTTGTACAATAAAGCTACTCAAATCTTTTTCCTTTTTTAGAAATTATAGGCGCCCGTTAGATTTAGATAGTAAACGGTCAAATTAATAACCGTTACTTTTCTTTCTCTTTATAAGACAGCCACTGTACAAGAAAAAATCAGATTTGCAATAACAAAAATTCAAATCATCATTCTCTATTTTCCGCACAAAACTTATCAAGCAGCGACAATTAAACATCCCCATATTAGTGGTTTGAAAAGGGGCCGGGTCGGGTCGGTCCGGTCCAAACCCGCCCGGTCCCCGGGTTGACTCGGGCACGGGTTAGCCCGGGTCAACGGGTTGAGTCGGGTAGGGGGGCGGGTTGGGGTCTGACTCGGCCGAACCTAACCCGGTCTAAACCCGGCGGGTTAGGACAGGGCGGGTTAGGTCGGGTCAGGGGTCGGTCCGGTCCGGGTAGGGCCGGTCCGGTTTGGTTTTTTTTTTTTGTTTTCTGTTTCCAGAGAGGCAGAGAGGGGCAGAGGGCAGCGGCAGAGAGGAAATTTTTTTTTTTTGGCATTTTTTTTTCTTTTTATTTTATTTTAACTCAATATATTTTTGTTATAACTTTTAACAAAATCAAATTAAGTTAAAACCGAATTTTGTTAAAACCAAATTATTCTAAAACCGAGATATACCGAATTAGTTTAAAACCGAATTATTTTAAAACAATAGATTTAAAAACAAAAGTTACCCTCCTCCTTTATTCCGGGCTTGGGACCGGCTATGTAAAATAACATAGGCGGAGTTCTAACTTTTTTTTTGTTAGTAATTATTCTTTAAAATAAAACAATTGAAATATTTAGAAATTATAATTTAAAAAAATGTAAATAAAAATTAAAAGAGGATAGAATTTTATACCGACACTACCTATCTAGTAGTTGTTGTGCATATACCATAGGTCGCTCTCTTGCTCACCGTCCGAATCCTCGTTAGGCTCAGGTCCCTCGGTACCGCTTTCTTGAGTGTCGACACCGGATGATGACGCTTCCAATCTCATGGCATGTTGCGTGCGATTTTCAGCATCAATCCAGTCTTTCAAGCACACAAGTCTCTCGAAAACATGTGCACCCAGCTTACTTCGTTTATCGGTAAGGATCCTGTTCGCCGAGCTAAAACTAGTGAATTGAAAAGGGGGCGGTTCGGGTCGGTCCGGTCCAAACCCGCCCGGTCCACGGGTTGACTCGGGCACGGGTTAGCCCGGGTCAACGGGTTGAGTCGGGTAGGGGGGGGCGGGTTGGGGTCTGACTCGGCCGAACCTAACCCGGTCTAAACCCGGCGGGTTAGGACGGGGCGGGTTAGGTCGGGTCAGGGGTCGGTCCGGTCCGGGTAGGGCCGGTCCGGTTTGGTTTTTTTTTTTTTTTTTTTTTTTTTTCCGATTTCTGTTTTTTTTTTTTCTGTTTCCAGAATCCAGAGAGACAGAGAGGGGCAGACCGGCAGAGAGGGGCAGATTTTTTTTTTTTTTTTGCATTTTTTTTTCTTTTTATTTTATTTTAACTCAATATATTGTTGTTATAACTTTTAACAAAATCAAATTAAGTTATTTTGTTAAAACCAAATTATTCTAAAACCGAGATATACCGAATTAGTTTAAAACCGAATTATTTTTTATCTTTAAAATCGAATTATTTTAAAACAATAGATTTAAAAACAAAAGTTACCCTCCTCCTTTATTCCGGGCTTGGGACCGGCTATGTAAAATAACATAGGCGGAGTTCTAACTTTTTTTTTGTTAGTAATTATTCTTTAAAATAAAACAATTGAAATATTTAGAAATTATAATTTAAAAAAATGTAAATAAAAATTAAAAGAGGATAGAATTTTATACCGACACTACCTATCTAGTAGGTGTTGTGCATATACCATAGGTCGCTCTCTTGCTCACCGTCCGAATCCTCGTTAGGCTCAGGTCCCTCGGTACCGCTTTCTTGAGTGTCGACACCGGATGATGACGCTTCCAATCTCATGGCATGTTGCGTGCGATTTTCAGCATCAATCCAGTCTTTCAAGCACACAAGTCTCTCGAAAACATGTGCACCCAGCTTACTTCGTTTATCGGTAAGGATCCTGTTCGCCGAGCTAAAACAGGATTCAGAAGGGACGGTTGACACGGGCACGGCAAATATGTCGCGGGCCATCATCGCCAGTGTTGGATAGGCAGTTGCATTCCTCCTCCACCAATTCATGACGTCAACTCCTTCACTTTCGGTGGTCCCCAATAAGTAGCTCATTAACTCGTTCGTGTTACCTTGGGATCCCGTCGGGTCGTCATCATCCTGAAAGTCGCCTAACAATCCAGTACTGCTGTGTGTGGATAGACTATTAAAACAATAGAAAAAATTAGTGGACAAATAATGTAGATATTATAAATAATAAATATTAAAAACATATGTATATTTATATTCGTACCTCACGCCACAGGTCGAAGGCGGTTGGTCGGCATTTCTTCTTTCGTAATATATGGCAAACATGTCGTCCAATGCCTTTTGTACGCGGGGATCCTCGTCCTTCCAATTTAATTTTAGATTTTTCTTGTAGCCTACGAGTATTTTTACCGTGAACTTCTTCTTGTATGCCGGATGGAGGCAGTTTGCGAGAACGGTCAAGATGGGTACCTCTTCCCAATATTTAAGAAATTTTACCTTCATGGCTGCTACGATCGGATGGAGAGGGGAATCCTCATCATCCCTATCCTCCATATCACGGTACACCTTGGAAATATAGTAGAGATGGTGCAGCAACTCATGTGCCGTCGGTGTGTACGAGCAAGATAATTTCACGGTTGCGGTGAAAAAGGTTCCAAGGAATTGTGCAAGCATTATTATTAGCTGCCATTCGTGGTCGGTGAGATCCAAAGCTTGTCCTTCGTTCGTCGATCTCAACATCTCCCCTATAGCCGCCTTGTAAGGAATGCATCGGTGCAGCATCCTGTAGGTGGAATTCCAACGGGTGTCTATATCCCAAGGTACCCTCATTTTGCCCAAACCTATTCTTTCGCACAAAGCTGCGAAATTTTGTTTTCTTTCTTGGTTTGAATAAATATGGGCAAGACCTCCCTTGAATTTAATTATCAAGTCATTTACGGCTTCTACCTTAAGACCATCTTTTACGGTAAGGTTTAGTATATGGCAAGCACACTTTTGGTGAAACAGTGCACCCTTCATGATTGGGTTTAGGGACCGGATGAAATGATTGATGGACGCTACATTGTTGCTAGCATTATCGAACGAGATAGAAAAAACCTTGTTCCGTAAATCCCTTTTGAGATTATATTCTTGTAAAACCTCAATAATTGATTGGTAAATAACTTGTGTAGTGTGCGGGGAATCTAACACCCGAAAACTTAAAACCCGTTTTTGTAAAACTCAATTCTCATCGATCCAATGACCGGTAATACAAGAGTACCCTAGGCCGTGTTTACCGGCAGTCCATATATCGGAGGTAATGGAGACACTATAATTGGCATATCCAAATGTAGCTAGTAGGTCGTTTTTCTTTTGGATAAACTGGTTTTTCATTTCACGTACCATTTTTCTATGATGGATTTTCTTATACAATGGTTGAGCTAACCCCCGAATGCATAGCCGGGCAAAACTACTACAATTACCCATACTAATTGGTTGTTCCTTGTGGGCAATATATCGGGCAAATTCTTCAAGCATTAATTTTTCATCATATCGTTGGTGGGTTCTACTACCATCCGGGTTCATAAGGGTTTGGACTAACCGCGGGTCCGCATTTTCTTGCGGTTGCTCACCCTTTTTCGCATGACCATCGGCATGTTTCTTAAAAGTGGACATACCATTTGCAAGTTTATACTCGTAAATAACCTTGCAACCGCGTACCTTACATTTTAGAGTACGGACAACTCCACTCGCATTCAATGTCCTCTCGTAATACCGCCACCAATCCGCCTTGTATTCGGGTGTCTTGGTTTTCCTCTTCTTCGGTGGTTCGATGGGAATGGGAGCATCAACTTCGGCTTGGGTTGCGGGGACAACTTCAATTTCCGGGACACTTGTCGAGGGACCGCTTCCTATAGGGGCGGTGTATTGAGTCGATCCTGTAGAAGCCGTACCTGCTCCATATGAAGGGTTAGAATAATAGTAATTAGGTGGTGCCATTTGGGATGGATTTTGTGGAATATAGTTAGGATATTGTTGATGATAAATAGGTGGTGGCACTTGGGAGGGATTTTGTGGATACGGCGGTTGCACTTGGGAGGGATTTTGGGCAATATATTGTGGTTCTTGTTGTTGAATCCTACTTTCTATTGCGTCCATATTTTGTTGTTGGCCATCGGGCGTAGGGTTGAAAAAATCCTCGGAAGCTCTATGAGCAGCACGCATCCATTCGGGCATTTCGGGGTCCATTTGTTCTACATATTAAAACCAAATTCATATCAAAATAAATTCAATATAATTATTTAAATTCAAATTTATCTAACAAATTTATAAATTTATCTAACATATTTATTTATCTAACAAATTTATTTATCTAATTCAAATAAATCTAAATTAAATCTAACATAAATCTAAATTAAATATAAATTAAATATAAATTAAAGTAATTAAAAAAAAACAAAAAAAGAAAAATGGAAGAAGTTCATTGGCCTCTATGCAAGTGCAAGTGCAAGTATGCATTCATATTTCATATTTTCATTGGCATTTGGCCTCTGGCCGAAGTTCACAACAAAAAGAAAAAAAAAAAAAAATCTAAGGCTTCCTCTAGCCCTCTGCTCTCTGGGCGGGCCATTGGCCGAAAGTCAAAAAAAAAGAAAAAAAAAAGAGGAAATAACTCTAATTCAAATTTAAAAAAAAAGGTCTAATTCAAATTTTAAAATTTAAAAAAATAACACTAATTCAAATTTAAAAGAAATAGTTTAATTCAAATTTAAAAAATATAGTCTAATTGAAATTTAAAAAATAAAGTCCAATTGAAATTTAAAAAATAAAGTATAATTGAAATTTAAAAAATAAGTCTAATTCAAATTATAACTCTAACAAAATAAAATATAAATTATTCAAATTTAAAAAATAAAATCTAATTCAAATTTAAAAAATAAAATCTAATTCAAATTTAAAAAATAAAATCTAATTCGAATTTAAAAAAATGTCTAATTCAAATTTAAAAATTTTAAAAAAATAAAATATAACATATTTATCTAACCTATTTATAAATAAAATAACTTATTTTACAAAGTAAAATGACTAAAATCTAACCTATTTCAAAATAAAATACAATAATCTAACAAATCCAATAATCTAACATATTTGAAAATATTTGAAATGTAACCTATTTAAGATAAAGATACCATATTTAAAAATAAATCTAACTATCCAACAAATTCTAAAATAAGAAAAAACTAAAAAATCTAACCTATTTAAGATAAATTCGAATTTTAAAAAATAAAATCTAACCTATTTCAAAATAAATCCGAATTTCATAATAAAATCCAATAATCTAACATATTCAAAATTTAAAAAATAAAATATATCATATTTATCAAACAAATCTATTTATCTAACCTATTTATAAATAAAATAACTTATTTTAAAAAGTAAAATATAACCTATTTCAAAATTAAATACAATAATCTAACATATTTACAAATAAATCTAAAATCTAACATATTTGAAAATATTCAAATGTAAAATAAGAAATAACTAAAATCTAACTATCCAACAAATTCTAAAATAAGAAAAAACTAAAAAATCTAACCTATTTAAGATAAATTCGAATTTTAAAAAATAAAATCTAACCTATTTCAAAATAAATCCGAATTTCATAATAAAATCCAATAATCTAACATATTCAAAATTTAAAAAATAAAATATATCATATTTATCAAACAAATCTATTTATCTAACCTATTTATAAATAAAATAACTTATTTTAAAAAGTAAAATATAACCTATTTCAAAATTAAATACAATAATCTAACATATTTACAAATAAATCTAAAATCTAACATATTTGAAAATATTCAAATGTAAAATAAGAAATAACTAAAATCTAACTATCCAACAAATTCTAAAATAAGAAAAAACTAAAAAATCTAACCTATTTAAGATAAATTCGAATTTTAAAAAATAAAATCTAACCTATTTCAAAATAAATCCGAATTTCATAATAAAATCCAATAATCTAACATATTCAAAATTTAAAAAATAAAATATATCATATTTATCAAACAAATCTATTTATCTAACCTATTTATAAATAAAATAACTTATTTTAAAAAGTAAAATATAACCTATTTCAAAATTAAATACAATAATCTAACATATTTACAAATAAATCTAAAATCTAACATATTTGAAAATATTCAAATGTAAAATAAGAAATAACTAAAATCTAAAATCCAACAAATTCTAAAATAAGAAATAACTAAAAATCTAACCTATTTAAGATAAATTCGAATTTTAAAAAATAAAATCTAACCTATTTCAAAATAAATCCGAATTTCATAATAAAATCCAATAATCTAACATATTCAAATGTAAAATAACATATCCAATAATCTAACATATTCAAAAATAAAATCCAATAATCTAACATATTCAAAATCTAACAAATATAACATTTATTTGAACAAACAAATAAATGTAACTTATTTATCTAACAAATTTAAAAATAAATCCGAATTTAACAAATAAAAACTAACAATATTAAAAATTACTAACAATATCTAACAATTACTAAAAATTACTAACAATTACTAAAAATTACTAACAACTACTAAAAAATACTAACAATTACTAACAAATAACAATTACTCAAAATTACTACAAATTTCTAAACATTACTAACAATTACTAAAAATTATCTAACAATTCCTAACAATTACTAAATTAACCTATTTAAACTAATTCTAATTATTTAACAATTACTAAAAATAAATCTAACCTTTTAATCTCGCGGAAAAATCTTGCGGGAGGTAGAATGAAAAAAATCCTTCGTAATTCCTCTACTTTCGTCTTTCGTATTCCTTTGCGTATTTGTATTTTGTAGAAGGAAATAAATTGCAACTCTTTTTTTTTAAACAATAAAAATAAAATTTGAGAATAATAAAAATATTGAGAGTATGAGAATATGAGATTGAGAGAATGAGAGATTGAGAATAATGAGTATGAGATTGAGATGTGAAAATTTATGAAGAATGGGGGTATATTTAAGGGTGTGTTTGGGGGGGGGGGAAATTTTGCCGTTGGAATTCTAAAAAAATTTGAATTTTGGGCTGGGGGCGGGTTGGGTCGGGTTGACTCGGGTCCCGCCGGGTTAGACCCGGGTTTCGGGGGGGTTAGGTCGGGTCTGACCCGGGTTAGGTCGGGTTAGGGTCGGGGTAGGTCGGGTTCGGCCGGTTCAGCCGGGTTTTGGGTCGGGTTCGGACGGTTCGGGTCGGTTTTAGGCCGGTCCGGGTCGGGTTCGGGTAGACGGGTTGACTCGGCGGGGGGAAGGTCGGGTTTCGCCCAGGAAACCGGATCCTACCCGTTTCAAACCCGACCCATCACTTTAGAACGGGTCGGGTCGGATTCAAGGTCGGGTCGGGGTCGGTTCGGGTTCGGGTCCCGGGTTTGCACGATCCGGGTCGACCCGCCCGGGTTTTGTCAATACACTAGCTAAAACAGGATTCAGAAGGGACGGTTGACACGGGCACGGCAAATATGTCGCGGGCCATCATCGCCAGTGTTGGATAGGCAGTTGCATTCCTCCTCCACCAATCCATGACGTCAACTCCTTCACTTTCGGTGGTCCCCAATAAGTAGCTCATTAACTCGTTCGTGTTACCTTGGGATCCCGTCGGGTCGTCATCATCCTGAAAATCGCCTAACAATCCAGTACTGCTGTGTGTGGATAGATTATTAAAACAATAGAAAAAATTAGTGGACAAATAATGTAGATATTATAAATAATAAATATTAAAAACATATGTATATTTATATTCGTACCTCACGCCACCGGTCGAAGGCGGTTGGTCGGCATTTCTTCTTTCGTAATATATGGCAAACATGTCGTCCAATGCCTTTTGTACGCGGGGATCCTCGTCCCTCCAATTTAATTTTAGATTTTTCTTGTAGGCTACGAGTATTTTTACCGTGAACTTCTTCTTGTATGCCGGATGGAGGCAGTTTGCGAGAACGGTCAAGAGGGGTACCTCTTCCCAATATTTAAGAAATTTTACCTTCATGGCTGCTACGATCGGATGGAGAGGGGAATCCTCATTATCCCTATCCTCCATATCACGGTACACCTTGGAAATATAATAGAGATGGTGCAGCAACTCATGTGCCGTCGGTGTGTACGAGCAAGATAATTTCACGGTTGCGGTGAAAAAGGTTCCAAGAAATTGTGCAAGCATTATTATTAGCTGCCATTCGAGGTCGGTGAGATCCAAAGCTTGTCCTTCGTTCGTCGATCTCAACATCTCCCCTATAGCCGCCTTGTAAGGAATGCATCGGTGCAGCATCCTGTAGGTGGAATTCCAACGGGTGTCTATATCCCAAGGTACCCTCATTTTGCCCAAACCTATTCTTTCGCACAAAGCTGCGAAATTTTGTTTTCTTTCTTGGTTTGAATAAATATGGGCAAGACCTCCCTTGAATTTAATTATCAAGTCATTTACGGCTTCTACCTTAAGACCATCTTTTACGGTAAGGTTTAGTATATGGCAAGCACACTTTTGGTGAAACAGTGCACCATTCATGATTGGGTTTAGGGACCGGATGAAATGATTGATGGACGCTACATTGTTGCTAGCATTATCGAACGAGATAGAAAAAACCTTGTTCCGTAAATCCCTTTTGAGATTATATTCTTGTAAAACCTCAATAATTGAATGGTAAATAACTTGTGCAGTGTGCGGGGAATCTAACACCCGAAAACTTAAAACCCGTTTTTGTAAAACCCAATTCTCATCGATCCAATGACCGGTAATACAAGAGTACCCTAGGCCGTGTTTACCGGCAGTCCATATATCGGAGGTAATGGAGACACTATAATTGGCATATCCAAATATAGCCCGTAGGTCATTTTTCTTTTGGATAAACTGGTTTTTCATTTCACGTACCATTTTTCTATGATGGATTTTCTTATACAATGGTTGAGCTAACCCCCGAATGCATAGCCGGGCAAAAACTACTACAATTACCCATACTAATTGGTTGTTCCTTGTGGGCAATATATCGGGCAAATTCTTCAAGCATTAATTTTCATCATATCGTTGGTGGGTTCTACTACCATCCGGGTTCATAAGGGTTTGGACTAACCGCGGGTCCGCATTTTCTTGCGGTTGCTCACCCTTTTTCGCATGACCATCGGCATGTTTCTTAAAAGTGGACATACCATTTGCAAGTTTATACTCGTAAATAACCTTGCAACCGCGTACCTTACATTTTAGAGTACGGACAACTCCACTCGCATTCAATGTCCTCTCGTAATACCGCCACCAATCCGCCTTGTATTCGGGTGTCTTGGTTTTCCTCTTCTTCGGTGGTTCGATGGGAATGGGAGCATCAACTTCGGCTTGGGTTGCGGGGACAACTTCAATTTCCGGGACACTTGTCGAGGGACCGCTTCCTATAGGGGCGGTGTATTGAGTCGATCCTGTAGAAGCCGTACCTGCTCCATATGAAGGGTTAGAATAATAGTAATTAGGTGGTGCCATTTGGGATGGATTTTGTGGATAATAGTTAGGATATTGTTGTGGATAAATAGGTGGTGGCACTTGGGAGGGATTTTGTGGATACGGCGGTTGCACTTGCGAGGGATTTTGTGGATAAATAGGTGGTTCTTGTGGTTGAATCCTACTTTCAATTGCATCCATATTTTGTTGTTGGCCATCGGGCGTAGGGTTGAAAAAATCCTCGGAAGCTCTATGAGCAGCACGCATCCATTCGGGCATTTCGGGGTCCATTTGTTCTACATATTAAAACCAAATTCATATCAAAATAAATCCGAAATTGTGTAACCTATTTAAATGTAAATCTAAATTCAATATAAATTAGATTAAATGTAAATTAATTCTAAATTACGTCTAAAATAAATCTAAATTAAATCTAACATAAATCTAAATTAAATATAAATTAAAGTTCTCATTGGCCTCTAAATTCAAATTAAATCTAAATTAAATCTAAATTAAATATAAATTAAATCTAACAAAAATAAATCTAAATTCAAATTGGACTCTAAGTATCTAAATTCAAATTGGCCGAACTTCACAAGAAAAAAAAAAAAAAATTTTGGCCGAATGAAATTGGCCTCTGCCTCTGGCCTCTGGCTCTGCCTATGTCATTGTCCGAAATTCAAAAGAAAAAGAAACAGAAAAAGAAAAAGAAAAAGAAAAGGAAAAAGAAAAAGAAAAAAAAAAATAAAAAAAGAAAAATAAAAAATTTAAAAAAAATAAAGTTTAATTAAAATTTAAAAAATAAAGTCTAATTCAAATTTTAAAAAAAATGTCTAATTCAAATTTTAAAAATTTAAAAAATAACTCTAATTCAAATTTAAAAGAAATAAAGTTTAATTGAAATTCAAATTTAAAAAGAAAAAGAAAAAGAAAAAGAAAAAGAAAAAGAAAAAGAAAAAAATAAAAAATTTAAAAAAAATAAAGTTTAATTAAAATTTAAAAAATAAAGTCTAATTCAAATTTTAAAAAAATGTCTAATTTAAATTTTAAAATTTAAAAAAATAACTCTAATTCAAATTTAAAAGAAATAAAGTTTAATTGAAATTCAAATTTAAAAAGAAAAAGAAAAAAATAAAAAATTTAAAAAAAATAAAGTTTAATTAAAATTTAAAAAATAAAGTCTAATTCAAATTTTAAAAAAATGTCTAATTCAAATTTTATAAATTTAAAAAAAATAACTCTAATTCAAATTTAAAAAATATATTTAAGAAAAAATAAGTCTAATTCAACTTATAACTCTAACAAAATAAAATATAAATTATTCAAATGTAACCTATTAAAAATAAAGATAACATATTTAGAAATAAATCTAACTATCCAACAACTTCAAAAATAAGAAATAACTAAAAAATCTAACCTATTTAAGATAAATTCGAATTTTAAAAATAAAATCTAACCTATTTCAAAATAAATCCGAATTTCAAAATAAAATCCAATAATCTAACATATTCAAAATTTAAAAAATAAAATATAACATATTTATCAAACAAATCTATTTATCTAACCTATTTCAAAATAAAATACAATAATCTAACAAATACAATAATCTAACATATTTCAAAATTAAATACAATAATCTAACATATTTAGAAATAAATCTAAATTAAATCTAACATCTTTGAAAATATTCAAATGTAACCTATTAAAAATAAAGATAACATATTTAGAAATAAATCTAACTATCCAACAAATTCAAAAATAAGAAATAACTAAAAAATCTAACCTATTTAAGATAAATTCGAATTTTAAAAAATAAAATCTAACCTATTTCAAAATAAATCCGAATTTCAAAATAAAATCCAATAATCTAACATATTCAAAATTTAAAAAATAAAATATAACATATTTATCAAACAAATCTATTTATCTAACCTATTTCAAAATAAAATACATTAATCTAACAAATACAATAATCTAACATATTTCAAAATTAAATACAATAATCTAACATATTTAGAAATAAATCTAAAATCTAACATATTTGAAATTATTCAAATGTAACCTATTAAAAATAAAGATAACATATTTAGAAATAAATCTAACTATCCAACAACTTCAAAAATAAGAAATAACTAAAAAATCTAACCTATTTAAGATAAATTCGAATTTTAAAAAATAAAATCTAACCTATTTCAAAATAAATCCGAATTTCAAAATAAAATCCAATAATCTAACATAATCAAAATTTAAAAAATAAAATATAACATATTTATCAAACAAATCTATTTATCTAACCTATTTCAAAATAAAATACAATAATCTAACAAATACAATAATCTAACATATTTCAAAATTAAATACAATAATCTAACATATTTAGAAATAAATCTAAAATCTAACATATTTGAAATTATTCAAATGTAACCTATTAAAAATAAAGATAACATATTTAGAAATAAATCTAACTATCCAACCAATTCAAAAATAAGAAATAACTAAAAAATCTAACCTATTTAAGATAAATTCGAATTTTAAAAATAAAATCTAACCTATTTCAAAATAAATCCGAAAATAATAATAAAATATAATAATCTAACAAATCCAATAATCTAACAAATCCAATAATCCAATATAACATTTATTTGAACAAACAAATAAATGTAGCTTATTTATCTAACAAATTTAAAAATAAATCCGAATTTAACAAATAAAAACTAACAATATTAAAAATTACTAACAATATCTAACAATTACTAAAAATTACTAACAATTACTAAAAATTACTAACAACTACTAAAAAATACTAACAATTACTAACAAATAACAATTACTCAAAATTACTACAAATTTCTAAACATTACTAACAATTACTAAAAATTATCTAACAATTCCTAACAATTACTAAATTAACCTATTTAAACTAATTCTAATTATTTAACAATTACTAAAAATAAATCTAACCTTTTAATCTCGCGGAAAAATCTTGCGGGAGGTAGAATGAAAAAATCCTTCGTAATTCCTCTACTTTCGTCTTTCGTATTCCTTTGCGTATTTGTATTTTGTAGAAGGAAATAAATTGCAACTCTTTTTTTTTAAACAATAAAAATAAAATTTGAGAATAATAAAAATATTGAGAGTATGAGAATATGAGATTGAGAGAATGAGAGATTGAGAATAATGAGTATGAGATTGAGATGTGAAAATTTATGAAGAATGGGGGTATATTTAAGGGTGTGTTTGGGGGGGGGGAATTTGCCGTTGGAATTCTAAAAAAATTTGAATTTCGGCTGGGGGCGGGTTGGGTCGGGTTGACTCGGGTCCCGCCGGGTTAGACCCGGGTTTCGAGCGGGTTAGGTCGGGTCTGACCCGGGTTAGGTCGGGTTAGGTCGGGTCTGACCCGGGTTAGGTCGGGTTAGGGTCGGGGTAGGTCGGGTTCACCCGGGTTCGGCCGGTTCAGCCGGGTTTTGGGTCGGGTTAGGTCGGTTAGGGTCGGGTTTAGGCCGGTCCGGATCGGGTTCGGGTAGACGGGTTGACTCGGCGGGGGGAAGGTCGGGTTTCGCCCAGGAAACCAGATCCGACCCGTTTCAAACCCGACCCATCACTTTAGAACGGGTCGGGTCGGATTCAAGGTCGGGTCGGGATCGGTTCGGGTTCGGGTTCGGGTCCCGGGTTTGCGCGGGTCGGGTTGGACCGGGCGGGTATAATCAATACACTACCCCATATTTATCCTAATCTGGTTAATCTAATCAATATGGGGATTAAATTAAAGAATCAGAATTGAGGCGAATAACAAGGACAAGGACAAGGACAGGGGTTTTGTTTTGTTGTGTCGGTGATCAGTGAACTAGCGACTAGCGAGCACGGTGCGGTGCGGTGCGGTGCCCCATAGACGCGTTAAATGAGGCTGGCCTACAATGGCTACCTTTCTCTATGTTCAAAATTCATTTTACAGCTTTCTTATTTCGTCAAATTTAAATAACATATCAATCGTCTCTATCATTTATCTCTTCATTTGCAACACTTCATTTATTAATTTAATTATGTCATAAATCTTTAATCAAACATAAATTCTTTGTCGATGGCTCATTTAACGAAAGTGTAAATTATAGCTCATTTAATTTGACCCAAAATATTAATTGTTTGTCGATGGCTTGTTGGACAGCACACGCTAATTTGTGGATCTTTAACTGTATTGTAAATTCCAATTACTAGGGGTTGGTAGTGGGACCGTCAGACCACCGAAATTTTTATTTTTACCATCTGAAAAAAAAAAATTAAATCAAATAATCAGGAATTCTGATAAATTTCATTCGTAACTGTGTTTAACACAGTTACAGTTTGAAATTGTGGACAGAAATTAAGTATCCACATTATGAAACTACAAACACATTTCCCTTTATTTTTGTTACTCAAAAGTTTTTCTTTTCAGCGGCTTTGATTAAGAAAATCATTTCAACGGTTTTGGATTGGCCAAAACAAATTTGGAGTCCACAAAAATCAAAGAAATAGCTTTGACCAAGGAAAAATTCAAGATATGGTGACACAAAAAAGAAAAATTTGTCAGCAGTTTCAAATTGCATATACCTAATTTTTATCTGCAATTTGAAACTGCGGCCGTGGCCGTGTTAAAAATGAAATTCTGATCAAATTGTGATTAATTGATTTAATTTTTTTTTAAATGGTAAAAATAAAATTTTCGAGTGGGAGGACAACTGTAACAGTCTGGTTTCTTCTTCTTGGTTTGACTTGAAAGTAATAATTAATTAATTGTAGTGGGCAATTATTTCTATTATTTTGAAAGTAATAATTAATTAATTGTAGTGCGCCAGATCAATTAAAGTCAACTTGCCATACTTAACGGTTTTCCGAAACCGTGAATTTGTTATACGGTTTTGAGAGGGCTAAAATTGTAAATTAAATTTATAGTTAGATATTTTTCGAAATATTGTTAAACAGAATGTAGAATTCGAACTTTTCTTTTAGATATTAATAAAAAATTTGAGAAGTTACACCGCGTTATTTATGGTCTTGTCTTTATTTATTTATTTATTTATTTTCCTCAAGTCAAAGGTTTTTTTTTTATGAAAGAGAAGCAACACAGGCAAAATTACCGTGCAATGTCAAAACTTTTTTTTGATTTCATAAAAGATCAAAAGTACATAATATGAACTGAGTCTAGTTAATTTTAATGAATTAATTATAGAAGTATTAATTGTGTAGGGCCGCACCGCAATGAGAGCCTTAATATATTTTTGTTATTTCTAGTACTAATACAGTAATACTATACAAAAAATTATTGCAAGGATTTGTGGATCTGAATCCGTAGTATACCTCCAAAAATAATGCACCTAATCCTCACCAACTGCTTACTTAGCGCCTTACAGTTACAGCCATTGAACTAGAAACAAAATTACGTACCTCCCCAAAAATACCCAATGTCAATTAATGTAGCTACCAAAAAATAAAATTTAATACTGGCATTGCATTGCATTATTTGTTATTCCATTTTCCTTTATTACACACTTGCCTACTTCCGTTGCTATATTTTTCCAAATCTTAAATTACAGTAAAAGAATAGTAAAAACTATTTAAAAAAAAAACACACCTCCACACCTCCAATTCCAAATTTCCAATTCTGTAACCTTAGCCGGATTCTCCCGCCAGGTCGTTATCTATCAATGTCAAAGGCAAAGCTTTATTAACTTTTCCAATCAACCCCCTTAAAAAAACAAAAACACATAATTTTCCCTTGGATGGGGTTTTCTGATTCTCAGCTTTTCTTCCACTCCTCAGTGCCTTCAATGCCGACGTAGGCTTTCTTCCTCCGCTCGGCACGTGCACATGCACAGATCAGCATGAAACACATGGAATATACACCGTGTACGTGCCAATTGGCTCGAGGCGGCTCTCCCATCACTGCCCTGTGGAATACAGCCGCATAGTAATGTAGCCCCACTGCCAATCCTACTAGCATCTGTGCCAGTGCCAGTGCTCTGCTCCCTTCACTGGCTGAGGAAGAGAATACTGCTAACAGGTCTACAAGCTGTAGTACCAGGTATACCACATAGCCGAGCGACTGTGCCATCTGTCATGTACAATTTTAGTCAGGTTTTGAACCAGTAATTGTTTTTTACAATGTATAGCTAGATAGTATAGGGGTTCATATGAAAATTTGATTCTTTTGGATAAAAAGTATCCATCTAGTCTAAATTGTTATTTAGCTGTAAAGCCATCAGCTTTGGTTCTTGCCAAGTTGCCATATCTGATGTACTTCATTAATCACGCTGGCACCTTTTTGCAAATTTAACACAACATGACAATATCAATGAAAATTCTTCTGTTGAAAATGTTAACTATGAATTGGGAACAAATAAATGAAAAAATAATTAACAATCACATATTGCAAAATCTAATTTAATTATACTAAGCCAGTAATGTCTAAATAAGTAAATATAGAATCAAACCTGAGTCCATGTGTAGGAGGAAGGTGATGTAGCATAGAAAAACCGCAACGGCTCGAGACCCGTCACCAATGCCGTAACAGCAAGAGTGGCAAAATAAATTGCTAGATATGGCTGGATGAACAAAAGTAGGTGGCGAACAAGAGAGAGGCACGAACCGAGCCGCTTTAGCAGAGTAATTAGCAGAAGCAGCGGTACAAGTAGAAATAAAGCAGAGGCAACAGGGGCTACTATCTGTGCAGATTTTCTTCCCAGAAATGGCTTCACTCCCTCAGCAATGCCAGAATTAGCAGCCGATATGTAGGCCTTAGAAGTGATGGAGAGCCGCTCGATCAGGTCTGGCAGATCAGAGATTATGTCATCGCTATCGCTATCGCTGTCGGTTTCATCAAGTAATAATGGGTGGTCGGGTTTCTTTGGTTTTGGGATATCTTCTGTGCCTTCATTTTCATTTTTGGGTTGTTTTAGTTTGGTTTTATTTGTGGTGCTGTTGAGTTTTGAGAGCTTGATTGAATTGGTTTTTTTGGGCTTAACAGGTTTGATTTGATCTTTCTGTTCTTTCAATTCTACAATGGTTTTCTTCTTGACAAGTTTTGTGTCTGAGCTTGAGAGCAACTTCTCTACTTGTACTTGCTCCTTCCAAGTAAGTTTTTTCTTATTAGGACTTTTTAATCCTGAAATTACCTTATCCAATTTCTCTTCCAAATTGGGTTTCTTCTTGGGGACTTTCGAATTAGAGATAGAGATTATCTCGTCGTCGGGTCTCTCCTCCGAAATGAGTTTCTTTCGAGGAGATTTAGATTTCAAGCTCGAGATGGGCTTGTGAAACGAAATTCTCTCCTCCTCTTTCTCTTTCTCTTTCTCTTTCTCTTTCTCTTTCTCATCCGAAATTGATTTCTTGTTGGGAGACTTTGAGCCTGATAATTTGTCCTCTTTATCAATGGAGGAGAGGAGGCCTTTTTTGGTTGAATGTTTGGTGTTTTGGGATTGAAAGAGAGAAGAGGAAGGAGAGGTGGTGGCTGAAGAAGGCAGAGAGAGGGCAATGTGGAAAGATAGAAGCAAAATGAAGAGAATTGTGGCTTGATGGGATAAAGAGACCATTGTGGGATCTGAATATTTCTTTGGAGATCCAATACTGCAATTCTGTTGAGCTTTGAGCTTTGAGCTTTGAAAGGGAGAACAAGTATCTATCTATCTATATCTATCTAAGCTGTGAATGAGTTCAGCTTCAGCAGCATTTATGGATACTTGGGTGATGTTGATGTTGCCACCACCGCACTTGGTCACTTGGTCACTTGGTTGACTGTTGGGTGTTGACACTTCACACTTCACAGGATGGATTAGGGAAGCTAAGAAACAAGGACTTTAAAAACTTATAAATTTAATTACATATCATCTCTTATAGTCATAAAATTTAAATTGTATATGGAATTTGGGTAACATTATATTTCAAAAACAAATTCATTTTTTATTGACAGGGCATCAATAATCAGATATTTTATTTCAAATAACACCAAATTTAATGCACAATCAATTGAAAATTAAATAATACAATTATTACTTTTATTTTGATGACTACCTTAGTAACTATCACCACAAAGGAGTTAAATTTTATAATCCCAAAACAAAAAACAAAAAATTGTACGAATAATTTTTTTTTAGGAAAAGACAAAGGAGTTAACTTTTTTTTTTTTTAAATTTATACGACATAATTTGTCTTGCACCTCCGCAGTCCGCACCTCTCGTGACTAGGGATAAAGCCAAGAAAAATTAAAATCCAGAGAATGAATAATAAAATATAGCATAATTTTAATTTCACAAAGTACTAGGTTTAAAGGAAAGTATACACACTTCACAAGCTTACCGCCTTTACCTTCTTTGCTTCCCTTCGCCTATGAAATATATGATATATTGATATGACATCACTAAATAAATTATTCAAGATAAATAAAAAGAATTAAACAAATCATACGAATGAGAAAATATATGATATGAAGTGAACATGACTAAATAATTGGAGCCACAGTCATCTTTAGTCTTTACGCATAATAATTCTTGAAATTTCATATATTACCAGATTTCGATTTAAATCTGCTTGTGAAAACTGTATAATTACAGAGCACCTGGATCCATTATTAATTGTATATAAATAATTGAATGAATAATAGAGATTTAGGTAACTGAAACTACGACCTCATGATAGTGAGGGGTGTACATTAAATTCATTCACAAGCACAAGCACAAGCACAAGCCTGGGTGCTAGATTTGGGTTCTGTAGTATTTTGTGATGGCAAGAGTTTACCAGTGTCATTCACAATTAGCACAAGGGATGGATGACATATTGACATATTGACAGACAGTATATATAATAGAGGTCCCCATTTGCTGCTGCTGCCTGCCACTTTTAATTTGTGATGAGGCAGTTATTTGCGTTGCATGATGCAATAATTCAGGTTCCTTTTTTTTAGAAAAAATATTATTCAGGTTTTTAACCATGCAATTATTGCAATAGTATGATTAATAATTGAGTCATTATTAAATATTAAATGTAATATTATATTAGTTTAAATATTAGATTAGTTTAATTATTATTTTATTCATTCCTTCCATCGCTATTCCAATTATACAATCCAAATAACATTTTTACTAACCTGAATAGTCCAAAGTTAGCGCTATTCTCAAACCACTCGGATTAGCACTATTCTCAACCACTAACCCAAAAATCGCTATTCTTGCACTAATCCTTGCACGATCCAAACGTACCCATAATATGTAAGAGTACAAGTAAAGACTATGCCTTATCCGTTATCCTATTCGGTAATAATTAAAATAAAAATTATAAAATTATACATACAGATATATATTTATATGGAGATAATGAATGATACTATTTAGTTTTATTTATGACTCATATATATATCTATTTAGTGGCATTCTTTTATTTGTTTATCCGACTCGTATCGTATTTGATAAAATAGATACGGATAAAGCTACTTTTCGTTTAACTTATCGGGTACGACAATGATGAAGTTTTTTTCGTTAACGAATAAGGGTATAAAAATGCTTCCACCGGACCTGTTTGATATCCATTGACACTCTTAATCATTATCCGATCCAAATCATCCAATCAAGACGGAATTATCAAAATTAAAATCTTTTGCTAGAATAGAGGAGTATGTTTTTTTTTTTGCTAGAATAGAAGTAGGAGTCTAGCCCCTATTTGTATCTTTGGGAGCAGTTTATTTCTTAATCTGCTTGAACTATAAGATATTAATTGTGCAGTGCATGTCATTGTCTAAATATTGCAAATATCATAACGCACGCGAACTAAAATAATAGTATTCGAGTGATTACGGTTAGTCCTCTTAATGTAGTTCTAGTAACTCAAAGTGTACTATGATTGTTTTCAAACATAAAATTATGCTAAGGTCTTTCGTGAAGTAAATATGCGCACAATTTACCGAAATATTTAATTAATTCATAACATTAAAATAAATGAAATTTCAAAATATATCATCACATTGATACAAATTCAAAAAATGTCATTTTCGTTGGATAACAGCGGAATGCATGGTTGGTTCCGCTGGAACTGCAGCCAAGATAATTCGGCAAAAGTAAATCTTAATTCCACTAAATTATTCAGCAGAACTAGTCATGCATTTTGCTGGATTATCCAACAAAAATATTATTTTTGAAAATTTCATAAATGGGAGGATATGTTCTGAATTTTTTTTAATGTTATGAATAAAAATTTCGGCACAATTTATCTTATATTAAAAATCAAATTTTATATTTATAGATACCACCTGAGTACTTCGGCCCGTGATTTGAATAAAGTTGACATTTTGGCACATGGACGCACATCTTAGGACCAAACTGGAAAGTTACATTAAAACGATGATATTCTGAGAATTATTCGTGTATTTTATTTTTTGCATTAAATATTGGTCTGTTGTCGGAAAGATCATTTTAGGTTGGAGCAAAACTGATACTGGTATATCGGATTTTTTTTTTTAAACAGTAATTAAAATAATAAAAGTTAAGATTACCGAGTTTTCTACAAAAACAGCAAAAACCGAATAGCCTATTCGGTTAAGGGGTTTTTTTTTGCTTCACCGAATAGGCTATTCGGTTTACCCTATTTTCACAAAAACAAATCCCCGAACTATGTAACCTTCGTGTAACACCCCCTAAACCGAGATGGCAATTCGGTTTAGGGATAAAAATCTCTAAACCGAATAGGCATTTCGGTTTAGGGTTTTTTTTTTTTTTTAAGACTAAGAAGAGCAAAATAAAGAAATCTAACACTAAAAATTTGAATTTTTTGTTTAAATTATTTGTTAGATTACTTCTTTTGATTTATAATTAGCAACAAAAAAAAATACACTAAATTATTTGAAATTATGTTGAATTACACTGTATTACAATAAATTATGTTGAATTACACTAAATTACGCTAAATTACAATAACTCCGCTAATTACGCTAAACTACGCAAAATTACGCTAAAATAGACCGATTTTGTGCCATCTTTCACGAATCATAAAAAATAGTAAAAAAATTCCAAAAATAGTAAAAATTGGTATTCTACAAGTTCATTATGTAACTAATTTACTGAGCTACTTGGATTGAATAATAGAAATGAAAATCTTAATCGGAAACTTCAACTCAAGTTTTGAGGCTCTTCCCTTAGTTTTTTGGCGATTCTGAATTTTGGAATCTAGCATAGCGGGCACAGACGCATGCGTATTTTCGCAAGCTTTCCGAAAAGTGGTCATTTGCTGAAATCGGACACTCGAGCGCCGTTTTATGACCGTTTGAAGTTTCGCCGTCGTTTTTCGCCTTTTCAGTGAAGATATCGTTCCTATTCATACGTAATTTAGCGTAATTTACCGTATTTTAGTATAATGTAATGTAATTTAGCGTAATTTAACTTAATATAGTGTAATTTAACATAATTTTAAGTAATTTAGCGTATTTTAGTATAAATTTGCTAATTATAGATCAAAAGAAGTCAAATAATTTAAATAAAAAATTCAAATTTTCAGTATTAGATTTCTTTATTTTGCCTTCTTAGTCTCTACAAAAAAAAAAAAAACCTAAACAGAAATATCTATTCGGTTAAGCCCAAAAAAATACCAAACCGAATAGCCTATTCGGTTAAGCCTATAAAATGGATTTTCTGTGGCATCGTATCCTACAACCCCAGTTAAAACCCCACTAAACCGAATAGGCTATTCGGTGAAGCAAAAAAAACCCTTAACCGAATAGGCTATTCGGTTTTTACTATTTTTGTAGAAAACTCGGTAATCATGTTGGTTCTTTAACTTTAATTATTTTAATTACTGTTTTAAAAAAAATCTTGGTATATCACCAAAGGGATTGAAGTTTAAAACTTAAATAAAAGGAGCTCTTACCGGTATTTATTGGACATATTACGCCTGAAATGAAATTTAATACTCTGATAAGTGACTGGTTGTAGATGCATGGTTCTGTTGCCGGGTTTATACACTTTGTGATCAAACTTTATATTTTTTTAGTTAAGGTAGAAAATCGTTATTTTTTAATGGTTCAGAATAGAGGTTGATTAATATCAAAACATTTGTTCCGGAGCCGTGGAACAAACGCTTCGGTTTTTACATTTTCAAAGTTCGAACGGTCGATCCAAACCGTTCAACATTCAATCTATAATAAAATGTGCTTGGAGACCAAATTTTACATTTTTTGAAATTTTTTTACTATTTATTAAACCAGTTTTAAAATCATTGTTTTCAATGATCCAGAAATTTTTCACTGTTTATTAAAATCAACTATTTTAAAACAGATTTAATAAATAATAGTTCCAAAAAATATAAAATTTGGTCTCCAAGTACATTTAATATAGATATCAAATTTAACGGTTTGAATTGACCGTTTGGACTTTAAAAATTGAAAAACCAATTGGTCGCCACTGCTCCGGAATAAACATTTTGATATTAACCAACCTCTATGTGTGTGTGTGTGTGTGTGTGTATAGTGGTAGTTCCACGGCTCAAGAACTACCATTTTGATCTTAGCCAACATATATAGAGAGAGACAGAGAGAGATAAGAGGGATCCACTTATAACATTTGTAAGTTACAACATCTTACAACAATTCGATTTTGCGATTTTAAAAGTACAAACAGTAGATCCTAATTGTTGAACATGGTATTTATATTAAAATGTGCTTGGAGATAAAATTTTATATGTTTTTGAATATTTTTACTATTTATTAAGTATTTTACAAAACTGTTGTTTTTAGACAATTTGAAACACTGAAAAACAACAATTTTGTAAAATACTTAATAAATAGTAAAAAAATTCAAAAAATGTAAAATTTGATCTCCAAACACATTTTAATGTAGGAATCATGTTGAACAATTTGATCTCCAAACACATTTTATAAGTAGAGGTTGGCTAATATTAAAACGTTTTTTCCTAGACCGTGGAACAAACGCTTCGGTTTTTATATTTTGAAAGTCCAAACAGTCGATCTAAACCGTTCAACATTCAATCTATAATAAAATGTCTTTGGAGACCAAATTTTACATTTTTTGAAATTTTTTATTATTTATTAAGCCAGTTTTGAAATTTTACATTTTAAATGATCCATAAATTTTTCGTTGTTTATTAAAATCAGTGATTTTAAAACTGGCTTAATAAATAGTAAAAAGTTTTCGAAAAATGTAAAATTTGGTCTCCAAGCACAATATAATATAGATATCACATCTAACGGTTTGGATCGACCGTTTGAACTAATTTGAAAATCGAAAAAACCAATTGATTGCACCACATCTCTGGAACAAACGTTTTGATATTAGCCAACCTCTCTCTCTATATATAATTTAGTCTCTAAATACATTTTCATATGGACAGCATGTTTGTCATTTGAATCAATTGTTTGAATTTTAAAATTGAAGATATGAATGTCAAAGTAAAATAGGACATTTATTTCATAAATCATATTAGCCTATGTGCTAGCATTAATACATAAGTCAATCTATTTTATTATTTATTGCCATTGTTTATATATAAACCACTAATTCTTTTTATGCAACTTGAATGAATAAATGAGATTCTTGAGATAGAACTTTAAAAGGCCTTTTAATAGGAGCCTTTTAGTAATAACTAATTTGGTTCATCATTGCAATATCCAACGCTTCGTCACTCTACCATGACTACCACTCCGGCCTTTTCGGAAAATAATAAACAATTAAGTCATGGACATCATTTCA
Organism: Carex littledalei; assembly: GCA_011114355.1. Taxonomy (NCBI): domain Eukaryota; kingdom Viridiplantae; phylum Streptophyta; class Magnoliopsida; order Poales; family Cyperaceae; genus Carex; species Carex littledalei. The sequence continues at coordinate 13,151,308 of CM022091.1, read as the reverse complement.
ACTTCATATATTTCTCAAGTGGACCTATATATATTTATGTTGAATTTCTTTTCTTGATCGAGTTTTATCAATGGTCCAAGTACTTGAAATTTACATAATTCATCATTAACATCATATGATGTATTTCATGATTAATTGTAGAGGATGATGATTGAATGATTTCAATTAATGCCGGTATAGCATAGAAATTAGAATAGAACTGAGAGAAAAGGAAAGCTGTGATGTAAAAGATCCTGAAAAGAAATGGGGAACTGTTTCGGGGTATAAATATAATGGTTTGTACCAATCCAATCCAATCCAATCCATGTTATGTTATGTTATGTTATAATTAGGCTAATGTCATGTCTAAGTCATGCTGGCTGGACAAATGCATGTGACTCATTATGTCAAGGGGTCCTCTGTACCTTCTATGTATAGTCTAAACCTCGGATACTGCCAAAGCAAATTAATTAATGTCATTTTGCCAAATATCAAAAATTCAAAATCAAACTTAAAATTACAAAATTTGGAATCCATTTTTCTTAACCAACCACTAATTTTCAAAGTTTAATTTCAGCTTTTCTATTACAAAGTTTAATTTCAGCTTTTCTATTCACATTACTCGTACCATATGATTATCACATCATACATTAATTATGGCTGAAATGTTAATATATTTGCAGAATCATGTATTATTTATTTATTTCACAGTCAATAAAAAAAAATTATTACACACTATTCTGTGATCCCTTCTGATTATCCAGTGATGTGAATGAGATAAAAACTTCTAAAAAGAAAAATAAATAAATATATAATACTAGTCATGTACCTCAGAAATTAGCAAATTTGTAGTGAAAAGAGCCCGCCCTACATTCCCTTACAGAAGCGAATTCTATTAATTTTGTGAACTAATCTCCACTACGTGTGTGCATGTTTCTATCGCACCTCACAATTTTAATCAGTGGAACAAAGATGGCGATTTTGACAAGGAGTAGCTACCAACTTTCTTAACATGGGCTACGAAATAAGAAAATATTGCCTTTTTCATTTTTTGTATTATTTGGATCCAATCATGAAGGTCGCAAAACTGCAAAAGCCACTTTTGGATTGGTCCTTCCCCCATTTTCTATTTTCCTAAGAAAATCACATCCCAAAAGCGGATTCAGATACCGCATCTAATAGTAAACATCTCGATTTAGTATTTTGATTCCGAGTAGATAGGTACTCAAAACTTGTTCGTGAATTATTGAGTCCTGTCCGAATCCGGAACGAGTACAGATCTTTACAATTCTCTCAAATCATTTACTTGAATGAAAAGCAATATTGTAGAACCATATTGAATATTAGAATTTGGACAAGATATTTCGTACTTTCCTAACAAACCGATCCTCATTTCCCAACCACATATTGTTGAACTAAAAATCCAATTCTTCTTTTTCGTTCTCCTCTGTTCGATCATTCTCGTAGTCCTTACCTTTTGTTTTGCATGTCAAATAGTAATAAAGAAAACTCTCGGCATTTTCCTGATATAACTTATTATTATAAGTTAGCATGCTATTCTATTAACCCAATAAGTAATTATATTAGCTCATATCTCAAATTTGAATTAGTTCACTATTATCACTAACCCAATCCTTCATCCAAACACACCCTACTTAAAATAAATATTTGTTTCCTAAAAATGCTACATATATAGTTGTCTTTCCATAATTATTAATATATGTTTTTATATTAATTAATTATAAAGAATCGTATTAGCATTGTATCAGGTATTTATAAGGATATCGGGTCGGATTCGGCTATTGATCGGATAATTAAATCAAACTTATATCCTATCCATTACAATATTGGTTCTGGTTCAGATCCAAATCAGATATTTAAGTATTAATTTTGTAACTGTACCTATAATTTAACCGGTTATATTTTTCAAACCATATCATATCCAAATTAACCGGATTCAGATCGGTTCAAGTTCGGTACCAGATTGGAAGAATGAACTCCTGTCTTTCCTAATAAAAATAAAAAGAATAAATTATATACAATTATGAAGGCATAGATGGAGAAAGTTCAACCGATTGTAGCTGGAAATAATTTGGATTGTGTGTTCTTAAAATTAGGGTCTTGTTAAGTAAAAACAAAGTTGAAAATGAAAGCAGGGCAAGTTACATAGCTTTAAGATCCCATTAATAATTGAAGTCATTTATGGTTTAGATGTTGATGTGAATACCATCAATACCGTCATGTCTCTTTGAATATCTTTTGTTGGCATCACGTATCCTTCCTTACAAAAGCTAAGCTATGTAATGTACGAGGTAACGTAACGAGGATAATTATTTTGAAACTGGAAGGCAGATCCTTCATCCTTGGTTGTTTATAAATTATAATTATAAATAAAAGTAGGGCCTTCTTTTAGGCCTAGAAGATACGACACCTAACACCTAATCGGCCCAAAACGACCCACAAGTAATTCGTGTTCAGCAATCTCGCATCGTGGATAAATAACGCCCATCACCTAATTCACCCAAAAAGAAAACTTGCAACTTTCAACTTTGCAAGGAAAAGAAAATATAAAATAATAATAAAAAAAGCGGGGCGGGGGTTGGGAGGGACTTGGGAGAGAGAGAGAGAGAGAGCCAATGGCGGGAGCGGTCCGAAGCATCGGCACGATCCTCCCTCGTCGATGCGTCGGGTTGAACAGAGGTAGAGGCGCACAGCGCGCCACCAGACCTTTGGTATTCTTACCAGCAGCCATGCTTCGAATTGCGGCCTCTGCTTCTACTGCCTCCCCCATTGAGGAAATCAGTCAAGTTCAAGTATGCTTATTATTATTATTTTTTTTATTGAAGTAGTAGGCTTTTGCGTACTAAATTTCATTAACCAAATAAAAATAGCAAAACATGGTAGCAATCATCCGCTGCGCCTGCACTGGGTCTGGGTGCAGTTTTAGAAATGTATTTTGGTATCATTTTTGGATGGTGAACTGAGAATTTCATCTTGCCATAAGTGGTTACCATGATGACAGTGACAGACATATTATGCGTTGGTTTATCCCCAATTGCGCGCTTGAGGTTTAAGCAATAATAAAATTGTAGGTGTTCAAGTCGGCCTAATTCAGGATAATTTTAATTGTTTTTAGTTGTTTGTTGAGTCTTATCTATGTAGGGTATTATTAATTTTGGATGGATAAAGCTAATAAATAAATAGAAATTGCCATGGGTTGAAACTTTGTATTGACTTCAAGAGATGTGGCAAGTTAGTGGGACTCATCGGAAACAGAAAACTGCTAGTTAAAACTGTCAAAACATTAAACTTTACCAAAACAATGCTGGTATTGAGATCCTCATATGTCCTTTATTGCAAACTCTCAGTAATGTTATAAAACTAACTATCCTTTAGTTCAATTCACAACAGTTTAGCAAATTTACTTTCTTAATATTTATGTATAAGTCTAATCTCATAACACATTATAAATTTTTCTATTTTTTGCATGGATCCAGATTCAACAACATCTTGAATTGGATGCCAAAACTGAACAAAGAGCAGCTAAGCTGGCCTGCCCAATCTGTTACTATCCTCTTGTGAAAAAATCTGATGAATCTTCGTAAGCGACTGACCTTGCTTTCTAATTGTAAGCAATATAACTCTAAAAAATTTCTTGCTATGGTCTTACCACTTCTTTTTCTTCAAACTTTTGACAGGAGTTCTATATATGGGTCTCTTCTTGGGTGTGACAGATGCAAGAAAGACTACCGAAACAATGGAACATATCTTGATTTAACTGTAGCAGCTAGTTCTGGGGAATATACTGAATCCATGCCTGCGGCAACAGAGCTCTTTAGGTTTGGACATTTCCTCAGCTTGATAACTTTTCAAAATTTAATTTTGGTCAACAATAACAACAGCAACCAAGCCTTTAGTCCCAAACAAGTTGGGTTAGGCTAGAAATGAAACCCAATCATAATCACAAGGTGAAGTAGATAGTAATAAAATAATAATAAAAATAATAATAGTAGTAGTACTACTAATAGTAATAATGGTACGACTAATAATAGTAATAATACTAATAGTATACTACTATATTATGCCTACACTATAAATTGAAGGGGCCAAAGTCCTAAGCTCTACGTCCTTGGCCCCAAAGCCCTAGTCATATGCCCTAAAGCCTATAATACTACCCCTAAACACGTCTAAACAATATTTCATAAGTCATGGTTCTGGTACGTGAATTGCTGACTTCCACGCGCTCCTGTCCGAAGCCAACTCTTTGGATACATTCCATTCCTTGAAGAACATTTTTACTGCTTCCTCCTATGTCAATATCTTGGCCGACCTCTGCCTCTCATTGTATTTTCGATACGACGTATAATCCCAGTACGCACCGGTGCCTCGGGAGGCCTCCGTTGGAGATGCCCGAACCTTCTCAAGAGATGTTGGACGAGCTTCTCTTCAATCAGTGCCACCCCAAGTCTCTTACATATATCATCGTTTCTAAAAAAAATTGAAACCTTAACAGAATTTTTGAGTCAGTGAAAATTAGATGTCATTTAAAAAAATTGAGCTACTGACTGCATTTCACCTGTTGAAAAGATTATTTCTCACGCATGGTTTGTTCCAACAGGAGCCCCTTGGTATCTTTTCTCTATGAGAGGGGCTGGCGCCAAAATTTCGTATGGGGTGGTTTTCCCGGTCCTGAAAAAGAGGTTCCTTACACCCCATATCTTGAAGATTGTCTATTTTTCTAAGCTTTTTTTTTTTTTAACAATATCATACTATGATATTAACCTGGGAACGTGCAGTTTGAAATGGCGAAGGAGTACCTGAAGCCGACCATAGGAGGAACGATTGTGGATGCCAGCTGCGGTAGTGGGCTATTTTCTAGGCTTTTTGTCAAAAGCGGGATGTTTTCTCAAGTCATTGCCTTGGACTTCTCAGAAAATATGTTGCGTCAATGCAGTGAGTTTGTTGAGAAGGAGAACATCCCAAATGAGTACGAACACCCCTGTTATTTTTAAATTGGGTGTACCTTTTAAGTCTCTAATAATAGTCATGTTCAAAGTCTTTTTGGAACTGGTTCCTGCTTTTAGGAATTTCGTCTTGGTAAGGGCAGACATATCACGGTTACCATTCCCTTCTGGCTCCATTGATGCTATCCATGCTGGAGCAGCCCTCCATTGTTGGCCATCACCGGCCTCTGCCTGCTGTAAGCTCTCTTCTTCGATTCAATCAGTTTTAACTCTGTCTCGAGTTTTGTTTCATTTTATTTTGATTTTATTAAGGTTAAGTTGCACATTGGTATTTAAAATTTTGGATTGTCCAAGTTGCAATAAATTTGGTGTTGTTCCACTTGGTCCTGATACTCAAAACTATTTTGTAGAGTTTTGTTTATATTTTTAGGCTGAGGTTCACATGCACTTTTGTTTTGTTTCAGTTGGTCCTAAACTACTTGATTGTCCAAGTTGATTCTGTTGTTGTTTTATAATTTACTTACATGCCATGTTGTGCATCTAATTCCAAAACTATCTTTGCATTATTCTGTTTTGTTCCAATTGGGACCCAGACAGTAAATTATCATTCTATATAACATCTTTTCTATTCTGATTGACTTCCGTGTTTTAGATTGTTCAAGTTGGTCCTGTTAGTCCAACTATCAACAATGGTTGTGTAGTGCTGTATATTATGATATACATTGGACAGTGGGCCGCACATGGCTAGATGCTTTCTTTCTCTCACTACACGCTTTTGGAGCAAACTCAAAAAGAATTCGAATGCATTAGGATCTTAGAGAGAGTGAGAGAGACACCAAGCAGCCTCTGCTGAGAGGGGGAGCACACTATACAGGACGTGATATTGCCAACTCATGATGACATAAGAGTGAAGAGAATAGAAAGATTAATCTTAACTGAAAAATTCCAAATAGGACTAATTTCTGGACCAATTTGAACAATGCATAATCGTTTTAGCAATTAGATGTATAATTTGGTTATAACAATCAGATGCATATATTTTGAAGAGGTAGACGAATAGGCTACTTTCCATAAATTAAAAGGATGAATTCTTAATATGATAAGACTTGAAAACCTCTATAGCCCTTTTGTAAACCAGTTTTTATTTTGTAGCCAACTCTTGCCTGTCATGAGCTTTTTTTTGCTTCACATTTCTTCCAGGTGGCAGAAATAAGCCGAGTTCTTCGTCCAGGAGGTGTGTTTGTTGCAACAACTTTCATTGCTGACGTTGTTCCCCCAGCTGTGCCTGTCTTGAGATTTACTCGCCAGGTAAATACTATGGTAAAACTATTGACAACATTCAGAACTATGTTATGCTACAAGTTTTATGTAGGCGACTTCATGATTTTGGTTGTATAATACATGCAGTATTTTGCTCAGTTCACAAGCAACACGATTTATGTGTCAGAAACAGAACTGGAGGACCTCTGTAGTGCATGTGGGCTGGTTGGTTTTACATGTGTAAGAAATGGGTTCTTTGTAATGATATCTGCCACTAAACCTAGCTAATGTTTATCCTAAACTTTTGTATTATGTTTTTAATTATTCTTTCGTAAGTATAAATACAGCTGCTGCATGCAGTAAGTAATTTTTATATGTGATGTAAATTTTTTAAACATGTGGAGTGAAATATAGTGTAACATATATACTTCTTAGGCATTAACTTAATTTCTCGACATAATTTTTTTAAATCCTTGAGCAAATTAATTATTTTACAAACATTTATTTTTGGTCGATCAGAGTTAATTTCAAACATCGTGGCTTCCAACAAAAGCGGCCCTTTCAACAGCTTTCCTCTACAACTTAAGAAATATTTTTTTAGGAGAAAAAAAAAGATAGAAAGAAAGAAAAGGAACAACAAACATGCTATATCCTACTTTGCTGCTGTTATGTTGACGATTTCTCTCCAAATTCATCTCCAAATTCTGTAGCGAAGTTGCCAAATTGAATCTTGTTATCAACCATCCTGGGACTCTCCAACTCAATCTGCTGATCTTCAAGAGCCATAAGAGAATAGGCCTGGGCACGGTCCCTGTCTGTCGGGTAACTGCAGTACAGGAAAGAGTAGATGGAGGAACAGAATACCATTGGAATCGCCACGGCAGTGTAAAGTGCCTTAGCCAATGAGGCTGCATTTTCTCGATTGATGGTAGGATCATCACTCATGTTGCTATCTCCGATTTTGTAACCGTACACTTTCTCGGCAAGAATGCCGACAATTGGAGGAGCGAAAGAGGCAAGTATAGTCTCAAACGCATTGTCTAGTGCATAGATGCTTGCTCTTGATCTCTCTGGTACAATCTCCGCAAAAATTGGACTGCAAATAGTAGATATACAGGACAAATTAAGAATAGGAAAATAATTAACAAAATAAATAATACTATCTGAAGTAGTAAAAGATAAAACAAATTATATACCCATTGGTAGCCGGTCCGTTCCAGGAGATAATGAGACCCATAACAAAAATAACAATAGCATACCAAAATCCTTTGGACGGATCATATGGTATTGCCAGTAGCAACACAGCTCCTAGCGGAATTGCAGAACCTGCACTGATTTGGGACAAAATTATTCTCCCTCCATTTGGGAAATGCCGAGCAAGAAAATCCCCCATATTTCCCCCAAAAAGTCCACCAAGTGACGTGGCGATCGAGAAAAGAGTCACTAGAAATGCGGTATACCCATGAGAGAAACCAATCAGCTCGAACCACATCGACAGAAAAGAAAGGGCGTACCAGGGAAAACATCCCATGACACCTTGAGCAACGATAATTTGAAATGTAGGTATTTGCATGACCGACTTTGCTTCTCTCAGAAAATCCTTGACGCCATCAAGTACAGATTGAGATTCTTCTTCGGTATCTTTGTTTCTTGAAACAGCATTTGCTTTGCAAGGGAAATGTGGGTCTATTGCAAAAGCCCGGACAAGCAAACCAATAATTATACTTATGATTGCGACTAGATGGAAAGAAAATCGCCAGCCAGCTATACCCATGAATGTAGTCGGAGCTAGGAGAAGGCCGATGAAGCCTCCTAATATGGCACCCATACATCCAGTGAATTGCAACCATCCGAATGCCACACCCCGTGATTCTGCGTCAGCGCAATCGGCAACTAATGAAGTGATAGCTGGTGATACTAGTGCTAAGCCAATGCCATTTAGGCCTCTTGATATTGCTACCTAGTTTATATTAATTAAGGTAAGAGGAAAATTAAGAAAAATGAATGACAATTAAGTAATGAAGGGAAGGTTGCAATTAAGTTGCAAACTAGACCTGAAGGAATGAAGTAGACATGCCAACTAGGAAAGTGGCCCCAGCCCAGAAGAAGGCACCCAATGCAATGACATGGGTGCGGTTGTAGCGTGATGCCATGTAGGCAGCGAGAGGATAGCAGGATGCTTGTATGAGTGATCTGAACAAAGTCAATGATCCAAGACCAGTTGGTGTCGCGTGTAGTGCGGCACCAACCTCGTTGTACACTGCCGGCAGCAGCGCCTCATCTGCCTTCTCCATGATTGAGGCGAGATTCACTAATATTAAGGTTGTCTTCATCTTCATTTTATCCATTAATTGTCTGCCGAGAGAGGTTAACGTTGACTCAGATCAGATCTACAACTGTAGCTACAAGCGGGAAAACAGATGCATGTATGTATGTATGTATATATAATGGGAGAATATATATTGATTTGAGAAAGTTTACCAAGATTAGAACCAAATTAAAGGACATCCATTTTATTGGCTATATCTCAATAAAGAAACATTATAATTAATATTTTAGCCAGCAGTACTCTACTCCCCACTTTCCTTGGGTTTATTTTATTTGTTTTCTTTATTATGATTTTTGGTTTCCAAGGTTAGGGGTTTAAGTAAGGTTTCTTTATAGAGATCCACATTCACATCCACATGGAGTAGGAGTATAATACTGCTGCTGGCTAAAATAATTAAAGCGCCCAAGCAAGACATCCACATCCACATGGACCGGTTAATTTATAGATCAAGGTTGGGGGACTGACTGGGGGTTTAAGTAAGGTTCATTGCAAATTGCGCTACGAGTTCTTCAAATCTCTAATTATTCAGAAGCGAATCATTTCGGTTTTAATGTAAGGTTCTTTGCAAGCTTCCCCGTATCTGGTGGAGAATTAGATCCCATTTATTTAAATATACGAGTATGGATTTAGGTTTTCTCGGTTCACATCAGGTAATTAATACAACTTCCAAATTGATCATCACATAAACAAAACATAGTTGACCATTTTTGTCTCATTTTTAAAGCTAAATCGGTGACCCTATTAAAACGAAGGTTCTCAAGTTAAAAGTATTCAAGTAAACAAGAATTAATTACTTCAGGCAAGAGGGATCCGAAAATTTTATTGATAGAAAATACAAAAATTAAATAATTAAAAATGGAAAATTACAAGGTGAAATTTTAAAAATAGAAAGACAGGGTCACGGTTTGGAGTCCCGCAGAGACGCCAAATCATGAAAAGATATATATGTGGGACTCCAAATGAGAACAACAACTAGAAAACAATTCTAAATGCCGTACGTCAAATTAGACAAAATAATCAGAAAAAAATAAAATTCTAAAAGTGGAACTCCAAATTAGAGAAAAAATCGAAAAAAAATTACAAAATGAGCTCAATCACTAGCTATGACCTGATACCATCATATAATTTTTTTATTTTTATTTTTGTATTTTTCTTTGCCACAAACTTAGCATACAACCAAGAATATATTCGGCTAAGTACATTTTCCAATATTCGTTGATATGATTTTTTTAAAGAATATTATAATAGATAGAAGAAATGGAGAAATATTGAATTGAAACCAGAAAATTGAAATAATAGTTTTTTTTTAAAAAAGCATATTATATTATGATTTTTTGGTGACTCTAGTCGTTACGATAAATTTTGAAGGATATCTGAATAGTATAAATAATAATAGCAAAAACTAATGAATAAAGAGTTTGAGAGAAATTGTATATGTCTATATTAAATGAAAGTCATCAGGTGCCGAATTGTCTTATTCACTATAATTGTGAAGCAACAATATTTAACAACCAACATAGATTAGGTGCCAAATTATCATCAAATTTATAGTCATTACGCACTAATATTTAACAGCTATCAGGTGTCGAATTATCATCAATTTATAGTCTCGGCCACATTGTTTAACAACATAGTGATCGAGCTCCTTTTGTTATGTTTTTTTTTTATATTTTTTCTGATTTTTTTTGTCTAATTTGTAGTCCCACTTTTAAAAAAAAATATTTTTTTTTTGTCTAATTTGGCGTCCCACGTGTAGAAAAAAAAAATCTTAGTTTTTATTCTCATTTGGAGTCCCACATATATATATTTTCTTTTTTTTTTTGTTTAGTGGAGGTTGTAGTATAATTTGGCGTCCCTGCAGGACTCCAAACTGTGACTCTAGCTGCCTTTCTATTTTTAAAATTCCACATTGTCATTTCTTATTTTTAATTATTTTTATTTGTTATTTCCTATGAATAAAAATTTCGGAAAAGGGATACTAGGAAAGACTGGTATATAGTGAATCGATGAAAATGTAAATGTATACTTGCTTTATTTAGCAATAGCTTTTATATCAGACATACATATATAGTTGTGCTTTTTATAATATATGTCAGGCATCCATATTAATGTGAACATGTGATAAAATTAATTTATAAAGGTTATTCTTGTAAGAGTTAAATTAATGATGGACTAATAGGGGTGTAAACGGATCCAGATTATCCGATCCGAATTCGCTCCGTATCTGTTTAGTCCGGAGCGAATAATTTTCGGATCCGGATCTTAATTGTTTCGTATCCAGATCCGAATTCACTCCGTATCCGTTTATAATTCAAATCCGTTTAGTCCGGAGCGGATAATTTCCAGGATCCGTAAACGGAGCGGATATCCGCATCCATCCGGACCCATTTTCTGAGCAGATATTTTTATATTTTTATCTATTTAAATTAATTTTAGTCATATCTTATCATTGCATTGCCCGTTTAACATAGATACAGTACGAGTTGTATAGAGATATTTTTGCTTTTTTAACGGTTTAAATTAGCGTTATCCATATCTTATCCCTATCCATTAAGCATTAGTCTTATTGGTACTCTACCATTATCCATTACAATTAACGAATAACAAATGAGTAATGAATAATTATTAAATAAATTATAGCTTATAAATATTAAGTGTCTAATTCAAAAATAAAAAATGTAGATATTACTTTTAAACACATTATGTGCATAATATCTTAAATATGAAAAAAAATATAATCGGTTGGTTCTATTATTTAAAAAATATATAAATTATTAACAAAATAAAACTATATAAAATATTGTATAAATAAAAGAAGTTATATAATTATATGTATCAATACAAAATTATCATAATTTTTTTTTGTATTTATCCATTAGTCTGATAGAGTAACAGATGGGAAAAAACATTTTCGTATTCTTACGAGTTAACGAAAGTTTTTTCTTATGCAAAAATATTCTTATTTATATGTCTTATGCAAAAATAAAAGAAGTTTTTTCTTATACAATACGAATATGATAAATCAGTGTTGCAAATAACAGTATGCACTCGTTGGATGAATAGAGTAACGTCAACCGATTAAACGGTATGAGATTGATTAACCAAAATTTTACAGACAATTTTGCAGATAATTTTGCATTTTTATTAAAATTATGTGCATATACTCATAATTTATTAAAAATAATTAATTTAACTTATCAAATATATTTATTTTAACTTAATTTCCTTGTTAACTAATAAAGTTTAGAAATTGTCATTTAGAAAAAAAAAATCCAGATAAGATAAGACAAAGTATAGTGTATATAACGAATAAATGCATAACAAAATAATCAAAATGATCGACTAATTAGACGCATAAACGGAAAACAGATGATTAATCAGATCATTTAAACAAAAAATGAGCGATTAATCAGATAAATCAGCCGATTAGTAGGTCTCATCCATCCACAAATAGCCTTCCGACAAATCTGTTCGTGACAATTTGGTCACCGCCACCGACTAATTGACCGTTTTTTACGACACTGATAAATGAGTAAAGAAGTTTCTTTGACAACCTAATTTGACAAAACACATTTCGGGAGTAAACAGAATATTAATTAATAATTTCAGTAGTAAACTGAAAATTGATTAATAAAGAGCCCTCTTTCTCCATAGTATCAGCTACTCTACGATTTATCTATTTTTGTAGTTCAGAGAACTTAAATTGATCAAGAATGAAATAACAACCTATTTCTCTACAATTATAATTGATGTCCTAGCAATTTCTCCGCACTAACATCACTCTCAAAACCTCCTCCTTCATGATACAAGTCAATAGTATCCATTTCATTGTCATATTCTGATTCAAAAGTATGATCTCTCACCTGTTCTGAATTGTCTAAATCTATCTGCTCAATTTCTGAAGCTATTAGAGAATCCATCCGGGCTCGCTCTCTGTCTCTTGGGTAAGTGCAGTACAGGAAGGAATAGATGGAGCAGCAAAGTAGCATTGAAATGGATACAGATGTGTAAAGCGCCTTGGCTAGAGAGGCCGCATTTTCTTGATTGATCTTTGGATCATCGCTCCTGCCGTAATCTCCTATTTTGTAACCGTAGACATGTTCGGCTAAAGCACCAACAATTGGAGGGGCGAAAGACGCTAGTATTGACTCACAAGAATTGTCCAGTGCATAGATGCTTGTTCTTGATTTCACCGGTACAATCTCAGAAAATATTGGACTGCATATGTTCAAAGTAGTTCAATAAACAAAATAAAATATAGTGGATGACCAAGAGAACACAGCTGTTTCTATACAAAAAATGAATTAAAAATTACACGAAGAAGTTACACATGCAAGACTTATGATTTAATTTGGATAATAAGAATCAATCATATGGTAAGGTCAGGTTGTTTGGTGTTTAATTGCCCAACATAAAATGAGTTAAGTTGGGTTAAAATGCTTAATTGAACAACTGGGAATTTATGACCAAAACTGAAAATTTCAACAAAGTTTCATAGTGATGTGATCTATAAACATAATTTGTGCAAATTAAGTAGCCATAAATTGATGTCAACAAAGAAGCATACTTGTTTGTGGCAGGGGCATTCCAAGAGACGAGTACACCTATTACAAACATTACAACAGCATGCAAAACTCCTGTAGAGGGGTTATATGGTAGCACCAGCAACAAAATGGTTGCAGATGGAATTGCCGAGGCCGCGCTAATCTGTGACAAAACAATCCTCCCGGCATTAGGGAAACGCCGAGCAAGAAAATCCCCCAACTTCCCCCCAAAAACTCCCCCAATTGAAGTTGCAACATTGAAGACACCTATCAGAAAACCAGTGTACTCGTGAGAGAACCCGATGAGTTCGAACCACATCGGGACAAAAGAGAGAGCAGATCCTGAAAACGAGCCGGCAACACCTTGAGCAACAATTATCTGAAATGTTGGTATCTGCAAGACACCCTTTCCTTCTTTCAAAAATTCTCCCATATCTTCGAGTGTGGATTTCTGTGTGGTCTCCTTTGACGAAATGGATTTGGTTGCGAAATGTGGGTCCACAGCATAGAACAAGACGAGTGATCCAACTATGGTGCTTATAGCGGCAACTAGATGGAAAGCGATTCGCCATCCGGCTATACCCATGACTGTGGTGGATGCGAGGAGGAGGCCAAAGAAGGATCCAATTATGGAGCCCATGCTTCCGGTGAATTGCAACCATCCAAATGCGGAACCGCGTGATTCTTCTTCAGTCAAATCGGCGACCAGCGATTGGATTGTGGGTATCACTAATGCTAGTCCAATGCCATTTAGACCTCTTGAGACTGCAACCTGGCTTTACCAATTTTGTTCAATATGAGCAGTCAATATATAATGAAACACAAAAAAAACCCATTAAAGAGCAAAGAGTAAAGACAAAAAAACAAGAAAATGAAGTGAATCTTAACCTGAAGGAAAGTGGTGGAAATGGCTACGAGGAAGGTTGCGGCAGCCCAGAGGAAGGCGCCTAGAGCGATGACGCGTGTGCGGTTGTAGCGGGATGCCATGTAGGCGGCAAGGGGGTAGCACAATGATTGTACGACTGAGCGAAACAGAGTCAGCGATCCGAGAGCAGTAGGAGTGGCGTGCAATGCGGCACCCACCTCCTTGTAAACCGCTGGGAGCAACGCTTCGTCGGCGCTCTCCATGATAGAGGCAAGATTGACTAGGACGAGGGTTGTTCTGTCCTCTCCAAAATCCATCTGATATTCTGATCTGAGAGAGAGAGAGAGAGAGAGAGGGAGACAGATATCACTAAAAAAGTGGAGGAACTGAGGAAGTGTGGGACAGTCATACTCTCAATTAGCATAAAGGACCTTCGAAATGAGGAAATTAATTAATTCAAGGTTTTGGTGCACATTAAATTAAAAACCACTGAAATTGCTCAAATAAAAAATAGCCTCCAATTTGTGTCCTCTATATTGTTTTTTTGTAAATAACAACCTTAATTTGTACCATATATATCTGTTACAAATAATAACGGTTGCCGAGTAATTTTAGCTAGGAAGCATCATGGCCTTTATTTTTATTTTATTTTAATCTTCATATGATACATTGTCCAGGGTTAATGGATCAATTTTTTAAAAGGAAAGCTATGTATATAGAGAGAGAGGTGTTAGCTAATATCAAAATGTTTGTTCCGGAGTCGTGATGCAACCAATTAGTTTTTCGATTTTCAAAGTCCAAACGGTCGATCCAAACCGTTAGATGTGATCTCTATATTAAAATGTGTCTGGAGACCAAATTTTACATTTTTTTAATTTTTTACTATTTATTAAGGCAGTTTTAAAATCGTGATTAATAAACAGTGAAAAAAATTGAATCATTGAAAACAACGATTTTAAAACTGACTTAATAAATATTAAAAAAATTCCAAAAAATGTAAAATTTGGTCTCCAAGCACATCTTAATATAGATTGAATGTTGAACGGTTTGGATCGACTGTTTGGACTTTGAAAATGTAAAAACCGAAGCGTTTGATCTACGGTCTAGGAATAAACATTTTGATATTAATTAGCCACTCACTATATATATATATAGAGAGAGAGCTGGGCTATGGTGAGCTGTGAAGTAAGAGGTCATTTTTACTTCACGCTCATATTTTCATTTTGAAAATTCAAACAACCGATCCGAACAGCTCAACATGTTCCCTATATTGAAATGTGCTTGGAGACTAAATTTTACATTTTTTGGAATTTTTTTACTATTTATTAAGCCACTTTGAAAATCGCTGATCCGGTGGTCCAGAAATTTTTACTATTTTTTACTATTCACAGTGGATCATCGATTTCAAAGTGGCTTAATAAATAGTAAAAAAATTCCAAAAAATGTAAGTCTCCAAGCACAATTCAATATAGAGAACATGTTGAGCGGTTCGGATCGGTTGTTTAGATTTTCAAAATGAAAATATGATATAAAGTAAAACGACATTTTACTTCACAACTCACCATAGTTTATCTCTATATATATAATTTTATTTTTTTGGCAGAGAAGGAAAGCTACATATAATCACGCTCATATAAACACACTGGAGCATAGGTCATGGGAAATCAATCTCATTTCGGTTTAACAACTGGCATGGCATACCCTTGTCAGATTCATCTGATAGGCAGTCAAGACCAGCAATGCCGACCATATCACTAAGGGATGTTGCTCCTATTCTCTCGACTCCGGCGCCGCATATTGCAGATCAGGTAGACCTAACTTTTACATATTGCAGTGTCAAAATACGATGGTGCTCGGAGCCTGGGAGGGTTCAGGTTGCTACTCATCTAAATCAGCCTACAAGGCAGTTATGGGAAGGGGGATGATTAAGTGGCTTTCATAAAACATGGAAGAGTACAGTGCCTCCTACGGTCCATATCTTCATGTATCATGTGTTGAAAGAAAAAATACTGACACACGAGATACTGACAAAGAGGAATATACACTGTGACCCCAGATGAGTAATGTGTGCTGCTTGTCCGATCGAGTCAGCCCTTCATCTGTTGTTCCTATGTCCGTTTGCTATTGAAGTGTGGACAGAAGTTTTCAATCTAATTGGCTGTGTGATCATGATCTCAGACCTAACTGTGCAACAGATATGGATAACCTCTTCTCAAAGGGTAAAATGGGACAAGAACCTATCACAAGAGGTTTGGATGGTAAGATTCATCTCTACATGTTGGCAGATCTGGTAACAACGCAACTCACTTATTTTTTATGGCCATCGATCGGAAACCAGCAAGGGTATTAGCGAGAGAAATCGTCCAGGTTGGGGATTTGTGGTTGAAATATTGTAAATGAAAAATGACTGTTTATCATTGTCAAAAAAAGAGAAATATTGTTTATGTTGTGTTTCTACTGATAAAGGTTATACGCTGGGACGAGGGGTTTCTGATGTCAGATGCTTTGATGTACATTAATATAGCGGGCTAGATTAAGATAGAGCATCTGTTGTTTGTAAATGTTAACAGAATCAATCACACAAGTTGACACAGTAATTTAACGTGGTTCAGTACAATTCGTACCTACATCCACCTCTACACACACACCCAATTTTTTATTTTCTTCAAACTTATATCTTACACAGAGAGAAACCTCCTTTATAGAACATAGGCAGGCTATTATTCTTTTCCTTATTTTGTAAAAGATAATTAATACACAATCTAAATACAGAAGTAAATATGTAAAAGATCCAACCATCCCTTCATAGGCGCACCTACAGATTTCCATCCTTATCTGGCGCCTATTCCAGCTCACTTCCACAGTAAATAGGTACTGTCTCTGCGGTATTAATATAACCTTAGCAGCCGCTGCTGAGTTTTAAAAAAAAAAAAATCACGCTCTTAGTAAAGATTAGTAAAATAAGCAAAATGATCGAGGCACTCGTACAAAAAACGAACTGACCTGTCAAGATTGCTAAAAATAATCAATATGGAAGATGAATCAATAAATTAATTATGCACTTGCATTTACAATTTCTGGAAAAGCAACTTCTCTGTGCTAGTATCTCTCTCAAGTTACCCCTCATATGCCAAATTAATTATCTTCATTTCGCTGCTTTCTACCAATTCAACATTTTGAAATTGAGGATCATTTCGCTTAATATCAGATTTCTCCAACTCTATCTGCTCCATTTCTGCAGCAATTAGATAATGCATCCGAGCCCACTCTCTGTCTCTTGGATAGGTACAGTACAAGAAGGAATATATCGAGCAACAAAGTAACATTGGAATAGATATGGCAGTGTAAAGCGCCTTAGCTAAAGATGCAGCATTATCTCGATTTATCGAAGGATCGTCACTCTTGTCGTTGTCTCCTATTTTATATCCATATACACGTTCAGCTAAAATTCCAACAACTAGAGGGGCAAATGAGGCTAGTATAGACTCAAAAGTTCTGTCCAGCGCATAGATGCTTGTTCTTGATTCTTCTGGTACAATCTCAGCAAATATTGGGCTGCATGAAATATTAAGGTAAAATCATTACAGTTATCCTTGTTTAAGGGATAATTAAGACTAATTGTGGTAATTTATTTCATTATTGTTATGTAGCATGGCCAGGTTGGGATGCCACACTGATACATGACAACCTCCATTAGGTATTGCTATTGCAAGTATAAATTTAGTAAGGGATACAACCAAATAAAGGTTTGAGAGTTAAAACTTGTCAGAGTTTAACTTCACAACATGTTAGGCGTTTAATTTTGCAGTCTTACTTGGTGAGTCATAGGTAGTATTGACTTTCTATCATGTTGATTCTGTCTAACAGTACTAAGTGCCGGATGGTAATGAGCAAATAATTAGTTTGTTGGGAGTCATCAACTTTGGATATATTTATAATAGGAATTTGGTAGGTACGTCAGTAAAAAATACAAGGATAAACATATTTTTGCAACCAGGGAAAAAAAATCAAATCTTTTGTTCAAACTAGATAAATCCAGAACTTTGTCCTGTTCTTAACACACTTGAGGGCATAATTAACAACAATTTAACAAAAACTAATATTCTTAACAAATTTAGGTGACATACTTTTTTGTAGCAGCGTCATTCCAAGAGATGAGTAAACCCATGACGAATAGAGCAAAAGCATGTGATAATGGTAAAGGCTTCATTAAACTAAGCTATAAAATAATAAAAACCAGTTTTTGTAAGGAGTATGATCAATCTTTTAATCAACTAGCTATCACCTGTAAGTTTAAATACGTCAAATAAATTACAAAATACAACAACAGGTTTTGCCATTTTGCAAATGGTACATACTGATTTGCCCACTAAAACAGATTTCTCTTCATACTTTATTCCAATTTTTATTTAATAAAAAATGATTTTTTAAAAAATAAAAACAATGAAATTTTAACCTTCAACAATACTTGATCCTTTTTCACCATGGATGTTAAACTAAATGGAACAGTTTCATTTTCTAATTTAGCTGATTTTTTTATGATTAAAAGATAAAATTCCAAGATCTATTGGAAACACTAAAATCAGACGGTCCGAATTGAAACTGAAAGGTGCATTGCCTTTTGCCTCATAGAGTTAGAGTCATATATAGGATCCGGACTTGGACCCAAGACCCGAGTCTCCAGTCCCCCACCAAAAGCCCAAAATCAAAAACCGAAAACGAAAACTCGATCATAAGAACCTTGTCTAAAATTAACAACCTGTAGAAATGTGCTAGAAATGGCGACAAGGAAGGTACCAGCAGCCCACAAAAACGCACCAAGAGCGATGACATGGGCCCGGTTGTGCCAGGTAGCCATGTAGGCTGCAAGCGGGTAGCACGTCGCCTGTTCAATTGTCCTGAAGAGAGTCAATGACCCGAGACCGGTGGGCGTGGCATGAATGGCCGCACCGATTTCCTTGTACACTGCTGGTAGCAAAGCCTCATCTGCTATCTCCATGATTGAGGCAAGATTGACTAACACCAGCGTTCTCCTTACTTCCCCTGACCGTGACCGTGACCGTGACCCCATTTTTGGTCAAATTAAGAGAGACTGAGAATGAGAAACAAAGGTTTCTTAATTCTATATCCAAATCCAACAACGCTTCATCTTCAGCGGGAAAATATATTTTTGTACAACGAAACGAAAAGCGGTGAGAAATATAGAATTTGAGAATCCAATCCAAGTTAACGATGTGCCAAGTAGAGGGACGCGTAAACCAGCGTAAGTTTCTCACGTGCTATCAATTAAAAAATGGAGAACGTGAATCCAATCCAATTATAAAAAATAAAAATCTCCTTGGTACGTGGTTCCAGACGAGGGGGTTGGGTAACACATTAATTTAAGTCTCCGGCCGAATTTTTATTAGTAGAAAATTTAGATGTGAATCATTTATTTCTGATATGTACATTTGATAGACATATATGATTTTGGACGGGAACTTAGATACAAAACACAACTGTTTTTCTTCTTGTAGCTAGGTAGTGCAACTATGTGGTAACATATACAAAACAGAACTATTATTTCATTGTTGCATTGTTGGCTAGGTCATGTGCAAGTGTGGATCCAGAATTTTCGTCATGGGGGGGCAAAAAAATATCGAATTGGGTACTCGATAAAAATAATATTTTACCTTATACTTTCTAATACTTTGACTTGTAATTTCTGATGCTCTAACTTAATAATTATAATTACTAATCAAAATTCAACAGATTTGTTTCAATTTTAACCCTAAATTTAACTCGAATTACAAATTAAACATCCAGAGAAGGGCAAAAAAAAATCCAACGAGGGACAAAGTCAGTCGAAACCGATAAATTTCCACTAAAACTCAAAATCCAGAGGGGGCAGCTGCCCCCCCCCCCCCCCCCCCCCCCCCCCCCCGGAATACACTGGGTCCGCCCCTGGTCATGTGGCAGCAGATGTTAAACTAAATGGAGCCTGAATCCCAGAAGACCTGGAACTAATTCCACTGCAGGTGTACTGTTACCTACGGTTTTAGATTCTGATAACTATAACCTCTGCCTCAAATGTTTGTAGCTTAAGAACTGCGTTATATAGGTTAGTTCATGGTGGTATATTTTTCACCTGATACTTGGTGGTCTTTTGCTGATTTGGTGATGTTATTGTGTTGCAAAACAGTAGGGTGCAACTACAATTTCTCAAATAAAAACCAGTTCCCAATTTGCGACCTCAAATAGAAATAATAACGATTGCCGAGTAATTTTAGCTAGGGAGCTTCGTAGCCTTCATTTTTTATTTTAACATTCATAGGATACATTGTCCAGGATTAATGGATCCAGATTTTCAAAAAGAAAGCTACGTATAAATATATAATCCCGTTCTTGCTAAGATTAGTAAAATATGCAAAAAAGAAAAAGCACTCGTACCATAAACGAATTGACCTGTCAAGATTGCTAAAAATAATCAAAATGGAAGACGAATCAATTAACTAATTGTGCACTTACATTTACAATTTCTGTGAAAGCAACTTATCAGTGCTAGTATCTCTCTCAGGTTCCCCCTCGTATGCCAAATTCATAACCCTCATTTCATTGCTATCTACCAATTGAATATTTTGAAGTTGAAGATCATTTCGCTCTACATCTGAACTCCCTGACTCTATCTGCTCCATTTCTGCAGCAATCAGAGAATGCATCCGAGCCCGCTCTCTGTCTCTTGGATAAGTACAGTACAAGAAGGAATATATTGAGCAACAAAGTAACATTGGAATAGATATGGCAGTGTAAAGCGCCTTAGCTAAAGAGGCAGCATTTTCTTGATTTATAGTAGGATCATCACTCTTATCATTGTCTCCAATTTTATATCCATATACATGTTCAGCTAAAATCCCAACAACTGGAGGGGCAAATGAGGCTAGTATAGATTCAAAAGATCTGTCCAGTGCATAGATGCTTGTTCTTGATTCCTCTGGTACAATCTCAGCAAATATTGGGCTGCATGAAACATTAAGGTAAAATCATTACAGTTATCCTTGTTTAAGTGATAATTAAGACCGATTGTGGTATTGTTAAGTACCAAGGCCAGGTTGGGATGCCATACTGATACCATCACAACCTGCATCAGATACTGCTAAGTATAAATTTAGTAAAGGGATACAAATAAATTAAGGTTTGACAGTTTGAACTTCTCAGAGTTTACTTCACACCATGTTAGGCGTTGCATTTTGCAGTCCGACTTGGTGACTCGTAGTCGTAGCTCTGTCCGAAAAGATTATGAAGTTTTTGATATTGGTAGTATGACTTCTATCATATTGATTCTGTCTGACAGTACTAACTTAGTGCTGGATGCTAATGAGCAGAAAATTATTTTGTTGGGAGTCGTCAACTTTGGATATACTAATAAGAGGAATTCTGGTAGGTACATGAGTAAAAAAAAAAAAATTCAACGATAAACATATTTCTTGCAACCAGGGAAAACAAATGAAATCTTTTGTTCAAACTAGATAAAACCAAAACATTGTCTAGTTCTGCTTGTTAAATTGTTAACATACTAACCTGAGGGCATAATTAGCAACAATGTAACAAAAAAAAATATTCATAACAAATTTAGGTGACGTACTTGTTTGTAGCAGCGGCATTCCAAGAGATGACCAAGCCCATGACGAAAATCACGAGAGCATGTGAAAACCCAGTTGATGGGTCATCTGGCAAAGCCAGTAGCAAAACAGCTGCAAGTGGAATTGCTGAACCAGAGCTGATCTGTGACAAAATTATCCTTCCTGCCTTAGGAAAATGTCGAGCAAGAAAATCTCCCATCTTACCCCCAAATAGAGCCCCGATTGAAGTGGCAACAGAAAAAAGAGCCATCAGGAATCCTGTGTACCCATGCGAGAATCCAATAAGCTCAAACCACATTGGCACAAAGGAGAGGGAACACCATGGGAAAGAACCAGTGACACCCTGTGCGACGATAATTTGAAATGAGGGCACTTTCATGACAGCCTTTGCTTCTTTTATTAGATCCTTAGCCTCTTCCAATGCCGACCTGTGTGTACCTCCCTTGTTGGTAAAGACGGTACCACTTGCAAAATGTGGATCCACCGCAAAGTGCCAAACGAGAAATCCAACTACCACGCTTGTAAATGCAACTAGATGGAACGCAATTCTCCAGCCAGCTATACCCATTACTGTGGTAGAAGCTAGGTAAATTGATAAAAACCCTCCAAATATGGAGCCGAAAAATCCAGTGAATTGTAACCAACCAAATGCCGAACCACGTGTTTCGTCATCAGTGGAATCAGCAACTAGGGATTGAATAGCTGGTATGACCAACGCTAGCCCAATGCCATTCAGACCTCTTGAGATTGCTACCTAATTCACCAAGTAATTTTCAGAATGAACTAAAAAAAAAAGAGAAGGGCTTCATTAAGCTATATAGCCTAGTTTTTTAAGGAGTGCTATTCACCTGTAAGTTTAAATACGTCAAATAAATTACAAAATACAACAACAGGTTTTGCCATTTTGCAAATGGTACATACTGATTTGCCCACTAAAACAGATTTCTCTTCATAGTTTATTCCAATTTTTATTTAATAAAAAATGATTTTTTAAAAAATAAAAACAATGAAATTTTAACCTTCAACAATACTTGATCCTTTTTCACCATGGATGTTAAACTAAATGGAACAGTTTCATTTTCTAATTTAGCTGATCTATTGAAGATTAAAAAGAAATAGACACAATAGGAGACTCAGAATAATTAGTCAAAAGAAGAATTAGACAAAAGTGAACATTTTAATTTTCTAAAAGCCCAAAAAAAAGAGGGAACGATATTTATTTTCCAAACAGAAACCAAAACAAAAACTCATAAAAACTTTTCTAAATTAACAACCTGTAGAAAGGTGCTAGAAATGCCAACAAGGAAGGTAGCAGCAGCCCACAAAAACGCACCAAGAGCGATGACATGGGCCCGGTTGTGCCGGGTAGCCATGTAGGCGGCGAGCGGGTAGCACGCCGCCTGTACAATTGACCTGAAAAGAGTCAATGACCCGAGACCGGTTGGCGTGGCATGAATCGCCGCACCGACCTCTTTGTACACTGCTGGTAGCAAAGCCTCATCTGCTCTCTCCATGATTGAAGCAAGGTTTACTAACACCAGCGTTCTCTTCTCTTCCCATAAACCCATTTTTGGTCAGATTGAGAGAGTGAGAATTGAGAAAGAGAGGTTTCTAGATCCAGCAACGATTCAGCCTTCAGCGGGAAAGTATATTTTTGTACAAGGAAGAGCGGTGAGAAAGTGTACTTCGCGGGACTAGGGAAGGAGATCTTGACTTGACTTGTTTTTGGGTCCAAGTCGAAGACTTTGTGCGAGTACAGGGATTCGTAAACCAGCGTAATTTTCTCATGTGATATCATGATTAGATATAATGTTTTACTTTCTTTCAATCCAAAATTTAAAATAACATCATAAATTTCTAGGAACGTGATAACATTTCTAGGAACGTCAATCCAATCAAAATTCTAAAATAACATCGTTAATTTCACAAAGAGAGAGTTCAAAGTTTTTCATTTTAAAAAATTTTAATAACTCAAAATTTAAAATTTAAAAGTTAAAATAAAATTGTTAGATATGTTCTACGTCATTTAATCTAAGCACATGTAAAAAAAATATGACATTTCAATTTTGTTGTATTTGTCATCAAGAGTTTATAAAAATATACTGATGTGAATAATTTGTAGACATTTATTTTTCAACTTATTGATTCACATAAAAACAAAATTGAAATGTGATAATTTTTTATAAGCACGCAGTGAAATTATATAGATCACATCTAACCGTTTTATTTTGACGTTTATGTTTTAAATTTTGAGTTATTAGTGTTTTAAAAATAGAAGCATAATAGAGACACACAAAATGAAGGCATTTGAGCCGTCATCTTTCACAAATTGCTAGGAGTCTCAGATTTCGGCTAAATCTCTCAACTAGCAACTTTCTATCAGAATCACTAACGCATTTACAGCTGGCGCTAAATGACACGTACAAGTTTATATACCTACGCATTCAAGTCTTCAGAGGTGTGGCTAGAATTTTTATCAGGGGCAGGCAAACTTTTTTGCGGATATAATTAGCAGGTTGCGAACTGCTGTGAATTAACTAATTCAGTATGTGGGCCAGAAGCGGAGCCAAACTTTCTGACTATGGGGGTCAAACGTGAATGGGGGTCAATCATATAAAATTTGTATGGTGCAAATGGGAGTCAATTTACACTATTTGTAACATTTTTTCTAAACTATATAGAAAATCGTATGTAATTACTATGCCCTTGATGTGGGCTATCCAGGAGTAGGCAACAGCCTGATTATACATAGACCCATGCTCGTTTTTCAAAATTCATAAGTAGGCAGCTGTCCACTCCTAATTCAATGTGGCTTTGTCACTACAAGTCTTTATACATAACGTATCAAGTTTTTATACTTAACATACTCAGTCTTAATAAAGACTAAACATATAAACTATTTATGAAGACTGGACAACTTGTGCTAGTTGAGCTTTAATTTGAATTGAAATTTTCCATAAATGTTATGTATCAAAAGTAGAACTAGCTAGTGTAAATTATTAAAAAAAATCATTGATAGCAAATGTAGAACTAACTAGTCTTTATACCTGACATATTAAGTCTTTATACCTAGAATATCAAGTCCTTTAAAGGTCCAAAGTGCAAGTCTTTAAAAGAGTTCAAAATGCAAGTATGTATACATAGCAACATTAAGTTTTTATACCTAGCATATCAAGTCTTTATACCTATATATTTTAAGTCTTATATTGCTTTTAAGTTTGAATACTTAAGCTTTCAAGTCTTTATACCAAACATATCAGGTCCTCATACATAGCATATCAAGAAGGGAAAAAAACTTGTGGGCATATAAAACCAAAAAGTACTTCAATATAGATCTTATTTAAAAGAGAAAATCAAGTACAAGATGTTCGTAGTTTTAGATTTGCAAAATTTCTCACAGATCGTTGGAAATATGAGCGAGATTGAATGAAGAAAAAAAAATTTCCTCTAAAAATATGTAAAAGAGAGGAGTGGATGATGAGAAAAAAAAAGATATAAAATATTCAAAAAAGAAAATTCAACTCGGTCAAAAATAAGTTACTGAAGTTTAAAAAAGAAAACTAGGCTTGAGGAATTGGATGATGGATTGAGGTTCGGGGGACCGAATAATTTCTCTAATTTTTAAGGGAAATCGAATGTATACCTCTCAAAAAAATTGAAATTAGGTACTTCTCTCAAATTCATAATATCAAATTTGTCCTTCTAAATTTTAAAAACTTACAAAGTTATACAATTTTTTTATTAAAACTCATTTTAAATTTATAAAATTATCATTTTATCATTTATTAAAAATAAATATATAATTATTGTAAGGAAAATATTCAGTCTTCTACTTGATCGTTTTTACAAGAACTAATAGTTAGTCTAAATAATAATTCATTGGAATAAAAGGTCTTGGATGCACATTAAATTAAAACCGCTATGAAATTTCTCAAATAAAAGCCTGTCTCCAATTTGCGTTTGCGTCCTGAAATAGAAATAACAATGATTCCCGAGTAATTTTAGCTAGGGAGCTCCGTAACCTTTATTTTATTGTTTTAATCTTCATATTATACATGAGTAAAGCTAGCATGCATGGTCTTAAGAGTTACAGAGTACCAAGGGCTTTGTACACTTAAATCTGATACCGTCAGATTTGTTCCGAACTTCCGATCCGATGAGTTTTGCACTGACGGAAACGGAGAATTTTTTTCTTAACGCTCCGTCATCTCTTTCCAAAGCCCAGTCCCTTCAAACTATGTTAGCATAAATGTACAAAACTATGTTCTAAGCTCCAACAAACTCTTGATTTTGCCTAATCAAATATGTTAGCATAAATGTACAAAACTATGTTCTAAGCTCCAGTAGCCAGTAAATGAATTAAGGCTACAAATGGAATGAAATTGCAACCACATAGTATGCAACATAGGCTAAGTCAGAAACGATTAAAATCTGAGATATTGGTACTCATACTTGTATCAAACTCTTGATTTCTATCCCATTTTGCAAACCATAGCCTGAAACATTGATTTTTTTTCACCAAGTTGATAAAAACAGCCTGCACCAACCGTACCAGTGATGACACAACCTAATTAACTAAAGAATGAAACAACACTACTGTCTTTGATAGTCTAGTACCAGTTATGACAAAATTGCACTTCTACTTTTCAACTTAGCTATGTGGTCCTTTTTAATAACAGATTATGATTGGGCTGCTCGCGAGGAGCCCCAGTACCCGTCGCCCAAGGCAGAGAGGAGCCCCACCCCTCCGCCAGGACCACCTGAGGGTCGCCGGAGCGCCGCCTGGCCCCACCTGACCCCGCCTAGGCCGTCACAGGTCAGATCCGGCCATAGGTCAGATCTGCTCCGCCTAGCCTCCGATCAGTAGCCTCTCCTTCTTCTTCTAGACCGAACCAGATCTACCACCTTCTTCTTCTAGGCAGATCCAAGGTTGGTTTGGTCCTTGGCAAGAAAAGGCGAGGGGTGCTCGCGACAGGGGTGAGGCGGCTGCTCGCGAGGGGTGAGGCGGCTGCTCGCGACAGGGCTGCTCGCGAGGGGTGAGGTGGCTGAGGGCTGAGGCGGCTGCTCGCGACAGGGGTGACGCGAGGCGGCGGCTCTTGAGAGGGGTGAGGTGGCTGAGGGATGCTCGCGAGGCGGAACCCTAGCTCTCAGCGACAGGGTTGACGCGGCTGAGGGTTGCTCGCGAGGCGAAACCCTCTCTGTCACTTCTTCTAGGTTTCTCGTTCGACAAAGCGCCTCCTCTCTCTCTCGTCTCTACCTTGAGAGGAGAGAAAAATGAGAGAGAGGGGAGGAACCGGAGCCGAGAGCGCGGTATCGTCGGAGTTCGGAGCGTTGAGTCTCTACGCCATCTCGATCGGAGCGCGGATGAGTAAATCCGGTCGTCGGAGCGCAGCGGCGGGCGAAAAATCGAACCTGGTCGTAGAGAGCGATAGGGAAAGGTAATAGGGTAATTATGAGTGTATATAAGTGAAATTAGAGTTATTTAGAATAGTTTAGATGATTTTGTGAGAATAAAAGAGTGGATTTAGGTTTAGAGTAATTTGACTCGTTGTAAGTTCGTTTTTTATCAATGAAATTGTTAGTTGGCACTTAAAGCCACTAACCTTCAAAAAAATAACAGATTATAATCAGAAAAAAATAAATTGAACAAATACATCCTTATTTGAACATAAATCACAACCTATCTAAGAGAGAACTTGAAATAAATAACAATTTATATCATTTTAAGTATTTAACACATTCAGTATAACACCAAGAATAAATGACACAAACATGTTACAACAAAACTGAAATTAAATTGTTTGCTTATTACATAGCGTTTCCTTAAAAAAAATGCTTCTTGACTTTCCAAATCCTTCACTTCTTGGTACAAGCCAGCAGCTTCTCGGTACAAAGTGTGAATTGCATAAAGGAAAATAAGTTTGTAAATTTATCTAAACATCACTGGTAAATTGTGACAGATTAATGATCTAAGCACAAGTAAAATTAACCATCATGTATCCTACAACAAAGGCATTCTACAATATTCAAAAAAAGAAAAAAAAAAAAAAAGGAGTAATATCTAAATGTCCAAGTGGTTACTGTTACAGCTTTTCCCGGAGGCCCCAAGATCTGCCGAAATTTTTATTAATAGCAAACAAAATAAAAAAATATCAAGAATGAAGAAGAGTTTTGTCGAAAGTCGACAAATAACAAAAACGTGATAGTCTGATGTTATAGACTATCACAGCCAGCTTAGCCAAAAGATTATCTCTTAACTAAACAGCGAAAAAATGAAAAAACATAATCCCTAGACGTCTTTGTCCATCACGGCCAGAGAGGCAGAAAAAAATAAATAATAAAACTCTGGACTTCATAGTCCATCACGGCCAAAGAGCTGGAAAAAAAAAATCTGGACGTTTTTGTCTATCATGGCCAGGAAAAAAATAACCCTGGACTGATGGTGTCTCCTGTTCCGAGTTTTGGCTGCTGAATGAGGCCATTTTTGGCTGCTTTGTTTTTCTGTTTTTTTTTTTATTTGGTCAAGGTGGATGTCGAAACATGTAGTGAATTGCATATGCATTTTGTTTTAAAATGTATCATTGTTGTAGAATCTCCTTTTAATCTCACTTATAATAGGCCATGCGAGGAGAATGGGAGAAATACTTGTTAGTGAAAACAAAGAGAGATAGGATAGAGATGTGAAATTGAATTATTTCATTTCTTGAATTGATGTACAGCAGTTGGTGTATATATAGCCAACAGGATCTAACCTAGATCTTTCCAGAACCTATCTTAACTAACTAACTAACTAGTTCTAACAGCTTTGACTAGTTACAAATCTGTTGACTAATCTAACTAACTTCTAGTCAGCATCTTGATTATCTTTATTAGTCCCCCCGCAAGCTAGACCAACGGTTAGCTTGGAAGTGATTAGTGAGAATCGTGGCGAAGCAAGAGGCTTAGTAAAGATGTCCGCAATTTGGTCTCGAGAAGAGATGAAGCGAATAAGAAGAGCCTTGCTAGCAACACGTTCACGTACGAAGTGATAGTCAATCTCGACATGCTTGGTACGAGCATGAAACATAGGGTTAGAGGCTAAGTAGGTCGCACCAATATTGTCGCACCATAAAATGGGAGAAGAGGGAAGAGGTATATGGAGCTCGGTCAACAAGTATTGAAGCCAAATAATTTCCGAACTTGCAACAGCCAATGATTTGTACTCGGCTTCCGTGCTTGAACGAGCAACGGTAGGCTGTTTCTTAGCTCCCCAAGAGATGATATTTGCACCAAGGTAGATGCAAAAACCAGATGTGGATCGACGATCATTTAACGAACCGGCCTAGTCAGCATCACAAAAAGCGTGGAGAGTAAAGGATCAGACCGGTGTAAGAGAGATACCATGAGAGAGAATGCCCTTGAGGTAGCGAAGAATACGCTTGACGGCTGCCCAATGATGAGTTGTTGGGGATTGCATGAATTGCGAGACCTTGTTGACCGCAAAGGCAATATCGGGACGGGTAAGGGTTGCGTATTGAAGAGCTCCAACAATCGAGCGGTAAAGATGCGGGTCTTCAATAGGATCACCATCAAACTTGGAGAGAGAGGCGGTGGGAATCATTGGTGAAGGGCAAGGGTTGGAGTGTAACATGTTGGCACGGGTCAAGACATCCTTGATGTACTTGGTTTGAGAGAGATGTAAACCATTAGAAGTTGGGTTAACCTCGATGCCAAGGAAAAAGTGAAGGTTACCCAAATCTTTGAGAGCAAATTTCTTTTGGAGAGATCGAATGAAGGATTGAATAAGCTCAAGGGAGGAGCCGGTCACTATGATGTCGTCAACATAGACGAGAACAATGAGAGTCTCATTTTTGGAGGAAAAGATGAAAAGAGATGGATCAAAACTCGAAGCCTTGAAGCCTTGGGTGAGAAGTGCTGAGCTTAAGGCATGAAACCATGCCCTAGGGCTTTGTTTGAGACCATAGAGAGCCTTGGACAGTAAACATACATTATTCGGTTTGTGAGGGTTGACAAAGCCCGGCGGTTGTTGCATGTACACGGTTTCTTGAAGATCACCATGTAGAAAGGCATTTTAAACATCGAGTTGTCGCATGGGCCATCCAAAAGATAGAGCAATGGTCAGCACAAGGTGAATAGTGGTGGGGCGAACGACCGGGCTAAATGTCTCAAAGAAGTCGACGCCTTCTTCTTGATGAAAGCCTTTGGCCACAAGGCACGCCTTGTACCGTTCTAATGATCCGTCCGTATGACGCTTTATCTTGTAAACCCACTTACATCCTACCACATGTAAGTCAGGTGTAGAAGGTACGAGAACCCATGTGCGATTGGCTAGAAGAGCATCATACTCTTTGTTCATCGCTTCGACCCAATGTGGATGGATTTTGGCTTGATTATAAGTGGAAGGCTCTCTGTCAGGTAAAGGTTCGGATCAGCTGCAAAGGTGGTTGGACCCGACATGGGTTGAGCAGCAGATATAGGTCGGTCAGGAATAAGAAGGTTCGGATCTGCTGTGGCAGGAGCCAAGTGGGGATCATATTGCCGAAAAGAAGAGGCAGCAGGCATGACACCAAGCCAAGTAGATAGCACTGGGACTGAAGAGGCCAAAATAGCTCCAGAACTTGTTGTGCTGAATGGAAACCGCTGTTCATCAAAAATGACATGTCTCGAAACAAATATTTTATTAGATTCAATATTGAAGCACTTGTAACCTTTTTGAGATAGGGTATAACCAAGAAAAACACACGGTTTGGAGCGAGCTTGGAGTTGATGATCATTATAGGGTCGTGTATAAGGAAAACACAAGCACCATAGAACCCGCAAAAAAGAATAATCGGGTGTTTTGTTGAAGAGGATAAAGAAAGGGGAAGAATTGTGATTAGTAGGAGGTTGTCGGTTTATTAAATAAACCACACTAGAAAAAATATCATCCCAAAAGGGTTCGGGAATGGATGCATGAATCATAGCCGCAAGAGCAAGCTCAACGACATGACGATGTTTGCGTTCGGAAACACCGTTTTGTTGAGGGGTGTACGGACAAGTGGTTTGGTGAATAATGGAGGGAAAAGAGCGTGTGATAGGCTTATATTCCGTACCCCCATCGGTGCGTAAAATTTTAATTTGCCTTTGGAGTAAGTTTTCGACTTGGCTTTTAAAGGAGGTAAAGACATGAATCACCTCATCCTTGGAACGCAAAAAATAAATCCATGTGTAACGGGAGTAGTCATCCACAAAAAGAATGTAATAACTGTTATAATCCGTAAACTAAAATTTGTAATTAGCACTAATTAAGGTTTCGCAACGAAATTTAAAAGTTTAAATTTAGTAGTTTGTCTAAATAAAGAATTTTTAATTGATTTTTAGAACTTAGAAAATTATATAATTGACTAAGCAAATAAAATTGTATCAATTTAAATTAAAAATTGTGAATCTTAAATCAATTTATCGTCTCTTTATTCGGGTCAAAGTTCCATTCGCATCCCTGAGATATATCAAACTATTAAGATTCAATTCTTTGGAAAAGTCTCAACCATTCGATTGGTCCTGCACGGATCTCAAAGCGGAGCCTCCAAACAAAAAGGGATTCTGATTTTTTTTCTTCGGATCCGTCCTTCTCTCCGAGACACCTCACTTTTTCTTTTTGTTTTTCTCTCCTGCTGGCGACAGAACCTGCGCCCTCTTCTCTCTTTGAAATTTTCTCTCCTGGGTTATAACCCTCAATTTCTCTCTCTCAAAGGAGAACCATCTCTCCACTGTCTTTCTCTTTACCTCTCTTTGTCACTCTCTTTATTGGGTTCGGATTTTTCCAATTTCAAACCCGTTAGGGTTTTCCTTGTGATTTCAGTGACGAAGCTGTGCGCTTCTTGGTTTGGTGGTGCTCGGGATTAAGAGGAAGGCCGGACCTGAGGTCGGCCGAGGAGCAATGTGGAAGAAAGACGCAAGCCACGGTGTTTGTATCGACTTTTGCCAACACCCAGTTTTGGAAGCCTTTCCTTCGGTAAATCCCTTTCACGCCTCCTTACTTGTGAATTTGGGCTGAGCCCCTTGAATTTCTTGCTCGTGTTTGCTTAAGCTCGGGTCTGATTTGGGTATTGTTTTGTGTTTGTCTTGGTGGGCTTACACTGGGTGTGGAGATAGATCGAGAAGCGAAGTCGGGGAGATAACGGCAAGCAGGACCCGACCCCCTCCGCTACGGTACCAGTCGACACTCGTCAAGGGATACACTTAGCATTTCCTGGTAACATTGCGAATCTCTGATTTCCTTTCTTTATGCCTTGTGATGGCATTTGAGTTGAGCCCTCTAAATTGTGGTTGTGATATTTGCTCATTGATGATGGTCATTTGGCTCCCCTGTTCTTTATCTGTGTATGGGACGTATCAGAGAAGCCATGGTTATGGTGAATTTGCTAAGAATAGACCAAAGCGTAAATATAATAATTTTGTGGGGACCTTGTGTAAATTTTACACCCTTTGGTATTTTTCCTAATCTGAACCTCTATGCAACTAAGTTATGTAGACCGATTTTATTTAGGATGTTAAATGAAATTTCATTTTTAACTAAAATTTGAGTTCGGCCTCGTCTCTGACTGGGCTGAAAATTAATTTAAATTGAGTACCAATACGCGAATAATTTTAAATATAGGGACTGATAGGTTAAAATATGGACCCTTGGTAATATATCCCAATGTGAGGGACTTACGTGTAAAATGTTAAGTAATTTGAAATGAAAAAATGGGGTTCGACTCAAATTAATAAATCCGAATTGGGCCTCTATTTTTCGGCTCGGGCTTAGAGAGCTTGATTAAAATATTAAGAAATTAACTAAATAATTCATAAAACATGTCATTAACTAGAATTGATAATTTTAATAATTAAAATGTAGATGACAATTGCGATATTAAAAGAAAAATGTGTATTATTAATAAGAGATGTAATCATCATATATAGTTTATTAAAATTTTAATGATTTGCATTACATTCTTAATTAGTATATGTTAAATATTTACATAACATAACCAAACATCAAAATAACATAATCATATCACTTACCTTAGTATATAGACAAATACTAATACATCACGGGTTTCAATCATATTTTGGGAGTTATAACATATAAGTCAAATACGTGATTTATTGTAAGTGTAAATAATTAATACAAAACTGATTAAGAAGGATAGTTAAATAATCAAGGTATTATATTATATATTTACATAAGTTAGCATGTATGAATTAATAAACTAAATATCTAAGTTTAAAAGTTATAAAACAATTGATTAGTAACGTATTTTTAATTTATACGTACGTAGAAAGGAATTCAATTGACCATTAAGGTAATTAATTAGTAAACGTAATTTTTACACTAGGAGTATTAAAATACAATTAATTATCACACTATTTAAAGTAATATTTAATCTACACATTTATGCGTATAAGTAATAGTAGGACATTTGATATTATAAAAATTTATTCAAACATTTTATCTTCAAATTAAAATATAATAAATAGTTAGTCTTAAATTAAATTAGATTAAATTGAATCAAACCGAATTACTCACGCTCAATTGGAATTGAGTCGAATTGACTGAACCGATTCACCATTGTATCCTGAAGTTGAACAATTAGATTCTAAACACTTAGTTAAAAATAATGAAACGGGGAAAAAGGGTTACGAATATTAGTTTAGAATTTAATTAATTTACGTCGAAATTACAGGTCAGCAGACCTACGTAGGGTCCGACCCGTGGTGCGATCCCGCTGACGGTGATACCGAAGCAGGTGAGGATCGAGCAGATTGCGGAGACCATTAGCTTGCGTGCGACCACTACTTGCCATACAGGTGTGGGATATCTGTATTTTTCTTTCGTGGTGTACTCTCACCAGTCGACCACTTGACCTGACATTCGTACTTTAAATTTTGTAGTTGCATTAGAGCATGTTTAATCCTTTCTGAACTGTAATTTAGGATTTGCACAACCCCTTCTAAATTGAAAATTTAATGCTTTCTTAGGAGTAGTGTAATTTAATTAATAATATATTAGGATATTAGTTGTCCTCTTCTCGTAGAGGACAACATATTATTGTAGTTAAGCATGTGCATTGGTGAGCGTGAGATAGAAGACCGAATGACTGCTTTCCGTTCTCGTAGTATGGGATGCGAGGCGGTTCGTGGGTCATTGGGCTGAGGGATCACTTGATCCCTTAGAGGTCTTATTAGGATTATTATTATTATATGCATGAGATTGGTATTATATCATTTTCGATCATTTTACATTTTGTGCGGACCGATCTCGAGTCCAGAGACGATTCGGGAGCTATCCCCCCTACATTAGGAGCTACTTGCCTAGTACGGCTGCCGAGGATGCGGTGGCAGATTTTATTTTTGTTGTTATGGGCCGCTCACGAGCCCTTGTCCCATTGATCTGGCCGGATAGTGGAGTTTCGTCTCTGCTCATGAGGAGACGAATTGACTTATTCTTACGCATTGCTTGTAGTTTTCTCCTATTTTATATGTTCGGTGATGGATCGTCTAGAGTAAGGAAAATACACAAATTGTTGGATATAACCATCGGCTAGCGTGCACCAGCCTACGGGTTGAAGTCTTTGGGGCAAAGCTCGATGCTGTTAGGCATCGGGTATCTTTGCTCCCCTGATCGCAGTCCTTGTGTTATGTCACCTTTGAGATATAAATTCAATTTGATTGAACTTGGCACGGCACGAGGTGACAAAATTATCCGTACTATTACTATATCAAATTGTACACAGTACCTATTGTGCTGGACTTCGGTTGAGTATAATATTGATCCTCATATTTTGTTTTGGGGAAACTTTGGCATTTTGGCATGATAGGATAATCACATCATGTCATTTATTATATGTATATTTTTCTTTTGTAGTACTATGATAGGTTTTAATTTCTGCAGCATATGCATTAAAAGTGAATTACCGACTTTACGTAAATTTCGAATTAAAATGTGCTTTGACTTAAGAGGATCCCTGAAGGGATAATACTGGGTCACATACTGGGCGATCATTCGCTCATCCCCTCCTTTTTATGGATGTGGGCAGGTACAGAGTCTGACGGTCCGCAGCAGGAGGCGTCAGGAGCTGTCCCCGACGGTCACATCACTTGATATAGATTAGGGGCTTTTGTTTAGGATTTTGCGAGTCCAATGTTTTGTTATATATATTGGACTCGATAGATCATGTATCCCTTTTGATTAGTTATGTTTATTTTATCCCGAGGTGGATTGTATGGATGTGTGTATATGTATGTTTATTTGATATTTATGACTATTGCTTGTTTGTATTATATTGCTTCCGCTGCTGTTTGATTATTATGTTGTTTAGCCTTGCGTGTTTATTGATTATTAGACACGAGGCGGGGATTGATCACATCCTAATCCGGAAATCCTGGTTTGGGGTGTGACAATAACGAAAACTGTTTCTTGAAAGTAAAGGTGCGGGACCCCATACATCCGAATATACAATCTCAAGAGGAAAAGAAGAAGAAGAAGTGCTAGGAGAAAAAGGTAATCGATGTGCTTTAGCCAAAATACAATCATGACATAAAGACATCTTATTTTTATTACAAGGAAGATTATTGGTAAGTAAAAGTTTTTGAATAGTTGTAGATGAGGGGTGACCAAAACGAGCATGCCAAACATCAATCGACACTCGTTCTCCAAAATGAGCATGGGGTTGAACAAGACATGGGTGATGTAGATGATAGAGTCCTTTAGTGAGCTTGGCTTGAAGAAGAATCCTCATGGTGGGACGATCCTTGACAACACAAAGGTTAGAAGAAAACTCAATAAGAAGAGAATTGTCAAGTAGCAATTTGGATAAGCTCACTAAATTTTTGGTAAAAGATGGAACAAATAACACATCTTTTAATGAGATTGTATAATCGGAAATATGAAAAATAGTAGATCCAATGTGAGAAATATGCATACCCGCACCATTACCAACATGAAGCTTGTCGAAGCCTTCGTATGGTAAGAAAGATGAGAGGTTATTCAAGTTATTAGTAACATGATGGGTAGCACCCGAGTCAAGATACCACTCGGATCCATTAGCATGAGGTGTGGTTTGTGCATTATTAGCTTGAAAAGGAGCATTTTGAACCAAATGAGCTTGAAAAACTTGTTGACCCTGCTCTGGATAGTTAACCAGGTCTGTTCTATACCAGCAGATTCGGGCATGATGGCCTCTTTTGAAGCAAATTTGACATATGGTATTTCGGTCCAAATGAGAACTAGGAGCCGAATACACTGGTCTGGGAGCAGGCGGCCTGTTAGAGGAATTGGGCCTAGGGGTGAAATTGGGCCCGAGATTTGGATTTGGTAACAAAGGGGGTCGGGTTTGGGTTTGAGACGAATAAGGATGTGAATTATGTCCTCCTCTTGGGCGATAACCACCCCTACCGGGTCTAGACTTATTGTAACCCGTTTTGGAATTGGTAAAAAAGGCAGTCGGGTTTTGAGAAGAGAGAAGAGAGGAGGAATTACCACTACCCGACTGAGATTGGAGTAGATTTTCGTGCGATTGCAGCATCGCCTGGAGCTCTGTGAAGGATAGTCGGTCCTTGGTGTTAGCGGCGACTACAAACGAGTTGAAGTCCGATCCGAGACCTCCGAGCACTTGAAGGACCAGATCTTCGTCGGTTACTGGATAGCCTATAAACGATAGTTCATCGGCCAAATATCTCATCTTCTGACAATAATCGGCGCAACTCATGCCTCCTTTTGTTGTGGTTTGAAGAGAACGTCGGAGCTCCGAGAGACGTGCCCAAGATGTAGTGGAAAACGACAGCTGGAGATATGTCCAGAGTTCGGCGGATGTAGTGCAAGAGACTACCTGACCGAGTATCTTGTCAGACAGGGAAGAACGCAACTAGCTAAGAATGAGCTGATCTTGACGACGGCAGTGAGGAAATCGAGGATTCGAAGTGCGCACACCTTCAATTGTCACAAATTCTTCGGGTGGAGCATCAGTGAGGTACTGGTATAGATCATGTCCGTATAGGGCTGGGATAATCTGAGATTTCCATGGTAGGAAATTGTCTCTGGTTAGCTTTGTAGAGATAGGAATGTTTAGAATCACTATTGAATCAAGAGGGGTTTGAGAGGTTAGAGTAGAGGTGGAAGAAGAGCCCATGGCTCTGATACCATGAAAACAGAGAGAGATAGAATAGAAATGCAAAATTGAATTATTTCATTTCTTGAATTGATGTACAACAGTTGGTGTATATATAACCAACAGGATCTAATCTAGATCTTTCCAGAACCTATCTTAACTAACTAACTAACTAATGCTAACAGCTTTGACTAATAGCTTTGACTAGTTACAAATCTGTTGACTAATCTAACTAACTTCTAGGCAGCATCTTGATTATCTCTATTAGTTAGGCAAGATTGAATTGCACAGTTTATTCAAACGAGGCAAGAAAAAACCCAAGGAGCCAAAGCCAAGAGAATTTGGTTTAGTAGATGGAGGAATTGTCACAACTAAAGTATCCAATGAAAGCACAGAACCTATGGCAATTAGTATACTAGAAAACAAAGCCCTATTAGCTGCTGCATCAGAGTTTTTTTTTTTCAGCTCTCTGACTGTGATGGATTATAAAGTCCAGAGTTTTATTATTTATTTTTTTCTCCTCTCTGGCCGTGATGGACAAAGACGTCCAGGGATTATGTTTTTTCGTTGTTTCACTGTTTAGATAAGGGATAATATTTTAGCCAAGCTGGCCGTGATCCGGACGTTATAGACTATCACGTTTTTGTTATTTGTCGAATTTCAACAAAACTCTTCTTCATTCTCGATATTTTTTTATTTTTTTTGCTATTAATAAAAATTTCGGCAAGATCTGATTTGATCATTATATATCAAATTTTATCAATTCAGTCCCTAATGAGAAGTTTTTTTCATTTACAACTGACATATATCCAGATAAAATCTATTCATTGCATGCAAATTTCAAATAAGAATTAAAAGCCTCTCCTTTTCAAATGGTAGGAACCAAAATAGTAGAACTCACAATACTCAGGTATCAAAATAAGACCTTTTGAATACATGTTATTTCCTCAAGTTGCTAAAAAATACAGAAGAAATACAAAAAAAAAAAAAAAAAAAAAAGACCTTGTGTGGGGGAATTAGAACGTCCCTTTTGTTAGACTGGAACTCAAGAGGAGCATTTCCCATCAATCCTGTGTCTAGAAATTACACAAATGGTCATTAAAGCATGACTATGCTAGCTTTACTCCAGGATTAGTGGAGAAAGATTTTTGAAAAGGAAAGCTACATATAAATATATAATCCCCCTCATGCTAAGATTAGTAAAATATGCAAAAAAGAA
This sequence comes from Carex littledalei, assembly GCA_011114355.1. Taxonomy (NCBI): domain Eukaryota; kingdom Viridiplantae; phylum Streptophyta; class Magnoliopsida; order Poales; family Cyperaceae; genus Carex; species Carex littledalei. The sequence goes on along the minus strand of CM022091.1, from coordinate 13,113,398 downwards.
AAAGCACTCGTACCATAAACGAATTGACCTGTCAAGATTGCTAAAAATAATCAAATATGGAAGACGAATCAATAAATTAATTGTGCACTTTACATTTACAATTTCTGTGAAAGCAACTTCTCTGTGCTAGTATCTCTCTCAGGTTCCCCCTCATATGCCAAATTAATAATCCTCATTTCATTGTTATCTACCAATTGAATATTTTGAAGTTGAGGATCATTTCGCTCTATATCTGATCTCTCCGACTCTATCTGCTCAATTTCTGCAGCAATTAGAGAATGCATCCGAGCCCGCTCTCTGTCTCTTGGATAAGTACAGTACAAGAAGGAATATATTGAGCAACAAAGTAACATTGGAATAGATATGGCAGTGTAAAGCGCCTTAGCTAAAGAGGCAGCATTTTCTCGATTTATAGTAGGATCATCACTCTTATCATTGTCTCCTATTTTATATCCATATACATGTTCAGCTAAAATCCCAACAACTGGAGGGGCAAATGAGGCTAGTATAGACTCAAAAGATCTGTCCAGTGCATAGATGCTTGTTCTTTGTTCCTCTGGTACAATCTCAGCAAATATTGGGCTGCATGAAACATTAAGGTCAGATCATTACAGTTATCCTTGTTTAAGTGATAACTAAGACCAATGTGGAAATTGCAAGGCCAGGTTGGAATGCCATACTTATACCATCACAACCTCCATCAGATACTGTTAAGTATAAATTTAGTAAGGGATACAACCAAATTAAGGCTCAACAGTTTGAACTTGTCAGAGTTTTACTTCACAATATGTTAGGCATTTAATTTTGCAATCTGACTTGGTGAGTCATAGTTGTAGCTCTGTCCGAAAAGATTATGAAGTTTTTGATATTGGTAGTATTGACTTTCTATCGTGTTTTTTGAGTAAAGACTTTCTATCGTGTTGATTCTGTCTGACAGTACTAACTTAGTGCTGGATGGTAATGAGCAAAAAATTATTTTGTTGGGAGTCATCAACTTTGGATATATTTATAATAGGAATTTGGCAGGTACATGAGTAAAAAAATTCAAAAATAAACATATTTTTTGCAACCAGGGAAAATAAATGAAATCTTCGATTCTTCCGTTCAAACTAGATAAAACCAGAACTTGTCCTGTTCTGCTTAGGTAGCAATCATAATTCAATAAAGCATTGTTAAATTGTTAAGTTACTAACCTGAGGGCATAATTAGCAAAATTTTAACAAAAAGAAAAATATTCATAACAAATTTAGGTGACGTACTTGTTTGTAGCAGCGGCATTCCAAGAGATTATCAAGCCCATGACGAATATCGCAAGAGCATGCAAAAACCCAGTTGAGGGGTCATCTGGTAGAGCCAGTAGCAAAATTGCTGCAAGTGGAATTGCTGAACCAGCGCTGATCTGTGACAAAATTATCCTTCCTCCATTAGGAAAACGCCGAGCAAGAAAATCTCCCATCTTACCCCCAAACAAAGCCCCAATTGAAGTGGCAACAGAAAAAAGAGTCATCAGGAATCCTGTGTACGCGTGCGAGAATCCAATAAGCTCAAACCACATTGGCACAAAGGAGAGGGAAGCCCACGGGAAAGAACCAGTGACACCTTGGGCGACAATAATTTGAAATGAAGGCACTTGCATGACAGCTTTGGCTTCTTTTATTAGATCCTTAGCCTCTTCCAATGCCGACTTGTGTGTACCTCCCTTGTTGGTCAAAACGGCACCACTTGCAAAATGTGGATCCACCGCAAAGTGCCAAACAAGAAATCCAATTACTATGCTTAGAAGTGCAACTAGATGGAAAGCCATTCTCCAGCCAGCTATACCCATTACTGTGGTAGAAGCTAGGTAAATTGAGAAAAACCCTCCGAATATGGAGCCGAAAAATCCAGTAAATTGTAACCAACCAAATGCTGAACCACGGTTTTCGTCATCAGTGGAATCAGCAACTAGGGATTGGATAGCTGGTATGACCAGCGCTAGGCCAATGCCATTCAGACCTCTTGAAATTGCTACCTGCCATTCAGAATGAACTATAAAAATCCAGTTATAGTAAAGTATTATTTACAAATCTTTTAATCAACTATCACCCGCAACTTTCAGTACGATCAAATAAATTACAAAATATAAAAAAGGTTTGCCGTTTAGCAAATGGTATGTACTGATATGCTCGCTAAAACAGATTTCTGTGCGTACTTAATTTGTTCCAATATTTTTTTGATAAAACAATGTATTTTTTAATAATTGAAACACTGAAATTTTAACCTTCAACAATACTTGATACTTTGATACCACGGATGTTAAACTAAATAGAAAAAAAATTAATTTTTAATTTAGCTGATCTATTGGAAACACTAGTAAATTAGTCAAATAGCTAGTCAATAACAGACATAGACAAAATAGGAGACTCAGAATAATTAGTCAAAAGAAGAATTAGACAAAGTATTACACCCCACCAGCCACCAGCCACCAGGTGGTGTAACTGGTGTTCCCCAACCAAAAGCCCAAAAAGAGAATTCACACCGTTCGATCTGCTTTTGCACGAATATTAAACAAGCTGTGCATTCCACCTCGGCCAAATTGATCCGGACTCTGATCGGACGGTCCCAATCTAAACTCAATATTTGAGGCTTTGAGCTATTTCAGATGATCCAGACTCAAGAAAGCGGGAGCAATATTTGTTTTCCAATCAAAAACCAAAAACAAAAACTCACAAAAACCTTGACTAAATTAACAACCTGTAGAAAGGTGCTAGAAATGGCGACAAGGAAGGTAGCAGCAGCCCACAAAAACGCACCAAGAGCGATGACATGGGCCCGGTTGTGCCGAGTAGCCATGTAGGCTGCGAGAGGGTAGCACGCCGCCTGTACAATTGACCTGAAGAGAGTCAATGACCCGAGACCGGTGGGCGTGGCATGAATGGCCGCACCGACCTCCTTGTACACTGCCGGTAGCAAAGCCTCATCTGCTCTCTCCATGATTGAGGCAAGATTGACTAACACCAGCGTTCTCCTCTCTTCCCATAACCCCATTTTTTGTCAGATTCAGAGAGACTGAGAAAGAGAGGTTTGTAGATCCAGTTCAGCGGGAAAATATATTTTTGTACAAGGAAGAGTGATGAGAAAGTGCACTTCACAAGTTCACTACTGTCTACTAGATGGAATTTGAGGAAATAAATCTGCTGTTATTCCAAAGGGATAACAGGACCCTGTTAGTCCGATCCCAGCCGTTGACCTTTGTTGAGATTCGGGCACGAAAAACTTTTTTTCTTGAGATTCGCTCATGAAAAAGTTTGAACAGTTGAGATAGGAATAACAGGGTCCTGTGGAATAACAGCAGATTTATATCCGGAATTTGTGGATCCGTACAGGGACTAGGGGAGGACATCTTGACTTGTTTGCGAAGACGATAGAGGGGCGCGTAAATCAGCGTAAGTTTCTCAGGTCCTACCATAATTAGATTAAGTTTTAATTTGTTGACTAAAAAATGGACGAGTGAATCCAATCATATTTTTTTTTTTTTAAATTGTTTCATTGCTGCTTCCTGGTTGGTTAGCACGGAAACTAATCTGCTGTTATTCCAATAGAATAACAGGACCCTGTTATACCGATCTCAACCGTTGATCTTCGTTGAGATTCGCACATAAAAAAATTTCATTGAGATTCGCACATGGAAAAATTTAACGGTTGGGATTGAAATAACAGGTTCCTGTAATAACACTTGTAAGATTCTGGGGACTTTGTTATAAATATCATATCTCAAAGCGAGACCGTCTAACACTCAACTGTGCAATTCAGATTTCATTGAGGTAATTAAAATTTGATTTATGAATTCTAATATTTCATTATAAATTGATACAAATTTTAAAATATTCTAAGAAATTTTTAAATTAGCTCAAAATATTCAGATTTTGATTGAAATGGTTCGGATATCAAATTTTAAATCCACAACCACAATCAATTAAGATTTGGCTCCTACGGGTTTCAATCGGAAAGTTCACAATCAATTATTTGTAGGAATGGGAATTTTGAACAAAAATATTTGTCTTATATATTAACTGATCTGGCCAAGGGCCTAAGATCAAAATATTTGTTTATTTTTGCATTACATACAATTAATTTTATTTTTTCAATGATTAGCTCATTTAGTTTAGTGGTAACCTAAAGAGCTTTTTTTGGAAGAGGAGACTGATTTACTTATTATGATATAAATTAATTTGAAGAGTCTTAAACTCCTTTTAAAAGTCTGTAAATTGGTTGGTGCATGGACAAAACATCAGATGGAAGCTTCCAATTCCGTCCCAAATCGTGCTGATTGAATTTTAGGATGCAAGAAAAGCCGCGCTAATAAGTTAAACATGATCGTGGAAAATGAGAACCTTCTACTCTTCAACTCTTCTAGAAGTCAGTATACCAATGGCAATGAAAATATCTAAATACCAGCTCAATTCTGCCGATGTCAAATTTGACCAAGTATAAATAGTCAAAGAAAAACAACCTCTGATGTAAAATTTGACCAAGTACAAATAGAGGGGTCTCTGTTTGTGTCTTGTAATTCTCATTAAGTGCTATCTTTCTTGCTTAAAAAAATGACACGGCCAAGTCTTAGATCAGCACAACCGCACAAAAGTTTTGAGTGAAACTATTGATCTTATCCCTTTGACGAGACAGGCACTTACAAGTTACAACTCCTTTATTTTATTATTTAAAACCAATGACATTTTAGGTAGATCAAGATTAATGCCTTGAATTTATTATTTCAAACCAACCCATATTTTTTAAATTACGCTCAATAACTCCTTGACAAGTTCATACTTCATAGTACCCATACTAACTTCAACAGTTTTGCATGAAAACATAATTGCAGGCTTGCAGCCGAGTTGCTGAATAAGCATAGATAGTTCATAGTTATTAAAGAACCCCAAGTTGCTCATAATCATTTACATTCTCATTGTGTCAAAAGTGTTACAAAATGGTAAGCTGCAAAACCTACAAGTACTATAGCTGTTTTCCTTTTCATCTACCACTCTCAAACTAAAAAAAAATCGGAATACAAAAATATTAAACCTACAAAAGAATAATATATACATACAAATGTAAACTATCTCCGCTTACTTGGTTCGACTTGTGGAGGCACAAAAGTCTTTTCATCCTCCCATCCATCAAACAACTCATCATCTCCATACTCCATATCAATCACACTCCCGTGCTTGCTGTACAAATCCCTCTCCTCTTGACCTGCCAACTCAATATGTTCCAATTCAGATGCAATCACACTATCCATCTTTGCCCTCTCTCGGTCCCTTGGGTATGTTTTGTACAGAAAGGAGTAAATAACACAGCAGAGAACCATCGGGATTGAAATGGCTGTGTGCAAAGCTTTTGCCAAGGAGACGGCATTTTCTCTATCTGTAATAGTGTTCTTAGCCATCCCATCATTCATCGGCTTGTAGCCATAGATATGCTCAGCGAGATAACCAACAACAGGTGCTGCAAAAGAGGCAAGCACTGACTCAAAGGACCTGTCCAGTGCATAGATGCTGGTTCTTGATTTCTCAGGTACAATCTCAGCAAATATAGGACTACAGTTGAAAAAACAGATATATCACATCATCAGTAAATGTAAATTCTGTCTTTCAGCTTGGAGGGTACCAATTTTGGATATTCACAGTCATACCATGTGATTTCGCCAAAATTGCACAAGTTGAAAAACATCCATTTAGCCCATATTAAAATCAAATTGGTAAAGAAAAAATTAAATGAACTAAAGTATTATTAGGGATCCATTACATAAGAAAACCCGAGGATGATGGAAGAAAAATTCAAGATTCATATACATGGAAAATGACACAAAATTACTATACAAAACAGTACTTCCAATTGAAAGGGTGTCAGAATGAAAAAACTTACTTGTTAGTTGCTGGTGCATTCCAGGAAATACAAAGGCCCATAATAAGCATGACAAATCCATGGCTAAACCCTGTATTTGAGTCATCTGGCAAAGCCAGCAAGAGCAAAGCCGCAAGAGGAACAGCAGAAGCTGAACTTATTTGTGCCAGAATTATCCTTCCTGAATTCGGGTATTTGATCGAGAGATAATCCCCCAGTTTCCCACCCAATAGACTGCCAATCGAGGTTGCAATAGCAAATATCATCATCAGAATTGCAGTCTTCTGGTGAGAAAACCCTGTTAGCTCCAGCCACATAGGGGCAAATGCCAGTGCTGACCAAGGAAACGAGCCAGTGACACCTTGCGCCACAATAATCTGAAATGATGGTATCTTCACTACTGCCTTGGCTTCCAATACCAAGTCCTTGATTTCCATCCATGCACTCTTTCGGGAAAGGAGATCAGGTGTAGAACCTTCATTCGTCAAAAAATGTGGGTCTTTAGCAAAAAGACGCACAAGGATCCCGACAAGTACACTTACAATGGCGACAAAATGGAAGGCAACACGCCATCCATCAATGCCCATGAAGGTAGTGGAGGAGAGTAGTAAGGCGAAGAAACCACCAAATAGTGAGCCTAAGTTGCTAGTAAATTGCAACCAACCAAATGCGGTCCCACGGGTGGTGTCATTAGTCGAGTCAGCAACAAGTGATTGGATAGCTGGGGTCACAAGGGCAAGGCCAACACCATTCAGAGCTCTCGCAACTGCTACCTAAGAAAATGATTAGAAACCTAAGGTACGGTCTTATAACTGGACAATAAGATATTATGACAACTTTATGTGCATAGCGGGGTGTATTTCTAAAGTATGTATTGACAAGGAAACAAAGGGTTCTTTTAGGCAACAAATTATCAAGTTTAGAAAAACAGCTATTTATCGAACTGATTAACAGTAAAATGTATCACTAGATAAATTAAAACTTGTGTCTTGACAATTGCAAGTACAGCCACAACAAAGCTTTTATTTTTTTCTCTAAATCTTATTGGGGAACAGCACAAGATAATAAACAAAAACCTTCGAAAAAAACTCATCCCCACAAATACAAACTTAAACCGACAAACCAGTTCACATTTATTCTACCTGGGCAAATGTGTCTGACACAGCGACTAAAAAAGTAGCAGCGGCCCAGAGAAAAGCACCAAGAGCTATGACATGAGTCCGATTGTACCTCACAGCCATGTACGCCGCTAAGGGATAGCACGAGGCTTGAACGAAGGATCTGAAGAGGGTCAAGGAGCCAAGCCCGATCGGACTGGTGTGCAACGCCGCTCCGATTTCCTTGTACACCGCCGGGAGCAGCGCCTCATCGGCCTTCTCCATGATCGACGCCAGGTTCACCAAGAAAAGCGTTCGCTTCTCTTCTTTCGTCCCCATTGATCCGATCTGTTAGGAAAGAAACGAAGCTATGGATCAAGTAGGATTTTCCTTTTCTCTTTCCCTTTTTTTTTCTTTCTTTTGTTTTAGTTTGTTTTGATTATTGTTTCCTCTGTGAGCGGGGAAGAGAAAATAGGAATGAAGAGAGGGCAGGATGCCGAGAAGAGTAAGGCGAACATTCTTTCCCATATATTTGTTGCTCTCCATTTGTACAGACTGGATCCTCCAGTACTTGTAGATACTAATAAACTATTGTATTTTCTTGCTCGACTTTTTCCTAAAATAAGGCATCCAGTAAAAAGGAAATAGTGAAGTCGCACTATATTGCTGAAACTTTCAATCTGTAGCTTACTAAATAATACTCATACTTAAATCTAGTATATTCAAGTTCCGCTGCTACTTGGGATGCCAATCATCTACATAATTAAATTGGCTAAAACCGGAGAGAATGAAGCGATTCTCCATTTCTCCTCACCGAGAAAAATTGATGTAGTTTTAAGCGCGGAAGAATATTCCATGGATAGGAAATTGAAGCCCGATCTTTTATCCTTTCCGGACTAAAGCAACGGTACAATCTACGATCCGAGTTTTGGGTCCGAATCTTAAAGTAACTCAAATTTTGAGTACAGATTTGAACCGTTCAATCACAATCCGGATTAATTTGGCCCGTGATGAATGTATGTGCCACTTTAATATGGGTAATTATAACATCTCATCTAACCTTCTCCTATTTCGTCCTCCGTCTAACTAGATTATCATTCTAATCATAATTATCGGTTCTAACTACCTGGTGGTCCTTGCAAACTAATAAGCGAATCTTGTCTCCCTTTATTACCTACCATTTTTTAACTTTCACTTCTGCAATGTTTCCCTACAAAACGACTCTGAGGCAATTTATTCTCTCTCCGTCGGTCTCATATCTCAACTCAAGCGATCTCAGATCTCAACTCCAGCGATCTCTTCTCTCATCTCAATGCTCAAGCGATTTATCATCTTTGTAATGATCTCTCATCTCAATGCTCGATCGATTATCGTCTTTGGGTAGTTTTTGTGTCTCTTGTTTGGGTATTGTTTTTTGTCGTCTCTAAACTAATTAACTACTCCTCTTTAGTAATTTTTTGTCGTCTTCTTGAAATGATGTACCGTAAGGCTTTCACAGTCTTGGTTATTTAATTGTCAACCAAAACATTTATTTTCTAGGGCACTGAAGAAGAGTGAACATTGCAAAATAATTTCACAAGTATTAACTTCATACAGGGCTACATTTATTAACCGTTTTATTTAATATATAGTTGGATAACATTGTTCAAATTAAAAAGTGAATTCATAAATTTGTTCTCAATTTAGTCGATTTCAAATTTGATCCATTATCCATCATAAATCTATTAATAATCCACTATTAAAAAGTTCAAACACAATTTGTGGGTTCGAAATTGTTTCAAAGATTTTTTTTTTTAGATATTTCAAATTGAGAGGTTTGATCTCATCTATATGTAAATAAAGTTTAAATGGTCTCATGAAAGATGCTATTTATGAAATAAATGACATATGTACAACTTTCTGATTCAAACATTTTTTTTTCCAAAAAAATCAAATGGTAATATGCTAGAATTACTCTTTAATGAATACATTAATAAATATTCGCTTCCGAATTACATAAAAGTCATATAGTGTGGTGTGCTAGCATTGCCAAAAGAAACTCATATTTATTGTTGGTTTTAGGTGAGCCTCTATTTATAAAAGGCTAAATTATCAATTTCATGAAAAGGGCGTCATGAACACCATGTAAATATAAAATGTTTTTGTAGTAAACTGAAAAATGCATTTTTTTTTTTGGACCATTACAAATAGAGAAATTTAGATATATCCCCATCATAACTTCATCAATTAAATACTCATCAAAACTTTAAATTTAGTTATTTCCCAATTTAAACTCATTCATTTTATTGATATCCCCATTTTGTGATTTAATCAATTAAAAGTACTAATTAATAAAAAAAAATGACATTTTTGTCCTTAAATTCAAATCAATGCTGCACTCCTCTCCTTTGCTGATAACCGATCCAGTTTTTCTAATCTGAATAATCGGTTTGTCCCAATTTCCAAACGAAATAGGAAGAATCAGTGTAACTAGACAGTGAGTCTCTTCCAGTTCAAGTGCTCTCCAGTGCTGTAGAGCACTTGAACTAGAAGAAACTCACTGTCCGAGTTACGCTGGTCTTCCTAGTTCAATTGGGAATTGGGATGATCTGATTCTTTAGATTAGGAACAAACTGGATCGGTTATCAGCGAAGGAAAAGAGGGCAACACAGATTTACAGTTAAGGACAAAAATATAATTTTATTTGTTTTAGCAATATTAATTAGTATTTTTAATTGATTAAATCACCAAATGGGAATATAAATAAAATGAATGAGTTTGAATGGGAAAATAACTAAATTTTGAAGTTTGGATAGGTAAATATGAAGTTATGATATGGGTATTATCTAAATTTCTCTTGCAAATATAAATCCTTCGTCAGGTGACATGCACTAACAAATTGGCACACCTGGAGAGTATGACTCGTCTCCATCAGTCGCTGCACAATTAGCGCCACAGAAAAATCTATATCATGTTTGCAGCGACAATAAAGGAGAAATAAGAAATGAGCGAACGACACGTTGGAGGCTTGGAGCTGAGATTTTGCGACCAGACCATAAAACAAGTCCGCGCAATACACGGAGGAAAAGTCTAAAATATTCAACAACATAACATAAGTAACCAACCAATAACCATACTTTTCATCCCCTAAACCCTCAAACCAAACCAACGTAACATAAACGTAAAAGAAGGTCCAACTTTAGCTGCGCTTTCTCAAATAACCAATAACCTACCTGCCCGCCATTTTCCAAGTCTTTATTTAATTAATGTATTATCACTTATCAGAAGTTATTATCTAACCCCTTCAAACCATATATTTGTAGAGACATACCATACATTTGTTTAATCATTATTTTATTCATTCCCTCCATAGTTATTTCAAATATACAATTCAAACTATATTTTTACTAATCCAAATAGTCCAAAGTTAGCATTATTCTCAAATCACTCGGGTTAGCACTATTCTCAACCACTAATACAAAAATCGCTATTTTTGCACTAATCCTAATTAGATTCATAAGAGAAGGTGCTCTATTTTGTGAAAACTAAAAGCATGACAGTATATATGCAAAATTGCATACTTGTATATAAACCATATTTATGTCTTGTGGTAGGCGCGGAGACCATCCTCATTTCTTTGATTCTTTCATATAATTTCACACCTATAAAGTATATATAAACCCTTTCCCCAATTACATAAGTCCCATATATACTTAAATTCTCAACTCAACAGGAGATGGCCATGGAGATTAGTTGTGCAGAGATGGGGGAGGTTCTTCACAGAGGAAGGCTGTATGATAGATACAGTGAGAAGAGAGAAACCAAGCTGAGAGAAGAGTGGTTTCTCCGGATGGAACAGAAGGAAGCAGAGATGCGGGCCCTGTGGGTCCGCTTTGATAGAGTAAGAGCCCCAAGCTTTCATCAGGAGATATCGCGGCTTTCCGATGCTCAATCGGATACACATACCAGGCAAAAGGTTGGTTTACCGTTTACATCAATATCTTTTGATCATCTTCTATGAGTAACTTGCTATCAGGTGATCAGGTGAAACCAAACATTGGCCAGCATGATAATAGGAGGAGAACAAAGAAAAAAATAGTTAGATTATTAGTGTTTCTCGGGTTTGATAATTATAACTTTTATTCACAAGAGTTAAAACTTGAAAGGATAAGCAAATGGTACCGTACCTGATCAGCTTGGTACCAATCTCTATGTACCCTGACCTCAAGCCTTACTAGAATTTTTAATCATGTTTACAAGGTAGCAGCTAGTTAATTAAATCACTATTTAAGCCTGACTGAAGTACTGTTAGTAACAAAATTATTTACCAGAATTAAATATTAATCAATCACTGAACATCCCGATCCACCATGGATGGTACCCAGTACCAGTAGAAATTGGGGTTGGGCCATCTGATTCTGATACATGCTTTTGGACTGAGGTTTAGGTACAGAACCTTTTATTTTTGCTAAAATTGAATATATCTCTGTAACTAGATTATGACAAAATCAAATCAAGGCGAGAAAAAGAACAAAACCACTGCTTTGAGGAACAGTAGCTTGAAGAAAAGTGCTTTAGACAGTCACAGAAGTACTTTCTCTATGCCTCTTACAACAAAGGAAAATAGAGCACCAACCTCGAATGATCGCCTTAACTTATCAAGCTCTATGTCTTCTACAGGGAGCTTGTCTCGAAGCAGAACCATTACCATTACCGGAGAAGAAAAGAAAAGCAAGCCAGTACAGTCGCATCACCGGCGAAACACCCTAGCGGGTCCCGCAGAGTTTAAGGGCCTAGAATTGGACAAGAACTTTTATCCCGATAGTTCTAACCGGAGAAAGAGCCACATTTCAAAGTCATTTCTGAAGAAAGGAAGTGGCATCGGACCCGGTTCTGGTGCAGCTATAGCAAAGCAGAGAAGCAGTATAGATAGTGAACAAAGGGATACAGACTACAGTTTTATAAGCGGTAATTGGAGCTCAAGCCAGGAATCACTGAATGAATTCTTGGTACCTAGTAGTACTTGTTTGACTTGTAGTGGATCAGAGTCGGCCGATCACTGTTCGAGTAAGGAGGACAGAGAGGCCATCGACGTCGTCAGAGAGAGAAAGAAATGGGGCATACCAGAAAAAGCCCTGGTGTTCTCTGGTGAATCACAGAAGGATGGCACAAGAGGTTTAAAGAAATTATTGTTGAATATTGTAGGGATTAGGGAAGACAAAAATTAGAGAGAGCTCTGTGCATACCTGCCAGAATTGTTTTGACCTCTTAGAAATGCTCGTATTCATGATAAATGTTTTGTTTTCCCTTTTCAAATTATGCTCGTATAAGAATCTTAAGAAACTAAGATTTGGTTAATTATCAACAATCAGTCACTCTTTTGTAGGCCCAATTCACCCCAATTTTCGGCCCATTAACATTATTGGACTGCTCTAGATCTACCCTCAGTCAGGTCTGTAATATTATGTATGCGGCTTTATAAATCATTAATTGGAAATTGGATTGAATGAAGGTGAACCGCCCCACCCCCACCCCCCCCACCCCCACGCCCCCAGCGACTTTTATGATCTGACCGCATTTGACCCGCCGTCGCTGTCACGGACCACGTAAGCGGGACAGATTTATTGTGGTTGTCAATCCTGTGGCCTCCTTTAATTTGGTATCTTGCTGCTATTGCTAACATACAATTTCCATTTTCTTATTAGTAAACAAGTAAAACATTTTGCGGAAAGATTATGTTACTCACAACTGACAAGCCGTATTTGAATGCATTTTTACATGCACAGCATATATATTTCAATATGTTTGTCATCAGTTAAATTAATATTGTCCTCGTACAATTTTTGACATGTTGCTTGTTTACTAAACTAATAGTAATTTAATATTCTATTTTACAAGTAACATTATGCTCAAATTATTCCTTACATCAAAATAGTCGCCATTCAAAGTGTTTAACATATGAAAAATTAGTAGCAGTGATTATTATTTTTAATTCAGTAGTTTTTTCGGATTTTATAAAGGTGGATCTAAAATAATAAGAAAAAATTGTTTACATATGAAATAGGGTCATATTAAAAATCTAAAATACACAGTTAAAAATTATAACTGTGTATTTTAGAGCTCCCAAATCACTCTTTCACTATATAGAGCTCCCAAATCAGTACTTAGACAACTAAATTCCATTCGTAATAGATTTCTTTGGCAGGGTACTACCTCTAGAAAAAAATATACTTTAGTTAATTGGTCTCTTGCTTGTATGGCTAAGTGTAATGGTGGATTAGGAGTTTTAAACCTACAAGAAATGAACTTAGCATTACTCTTAAAATGGTGGTGGAAATTTCATAATCCCCATTATTCAGCTTTGTGGAAAACTATGATTACAAGTAAATATTACATAGATACCCCTCTCCCCTATTCTGCTTTTTGGACTAGTATTATGCACTTAGATAACCTAGGCAAACTTAGTGTTGAATATACTCCTAGCATTAATTCGCAATTAGAGTTTTGGCACACAATCTGGTATGGTAATTGTAATCAGCATATTACCATATCAGCCGTAGCTCTTTCCCAAGGCCTAGATATTAAATTTCAAAGACGCCTTAGTGGTGTTTTAGCTCATGAATGGCAAGAGATACTTTACATTATTAGCACATATAGCTTTACACATGGTCTAGACAAAATAGCTTGGAGATGGAATACCTTAGGACAGTTTACGGTTCAATCCATGTATCAATTATTAAACTTTAGGGGAATTAAAGCAAATACTTATGCCATACTTTGGGACTTGCCGATTCCACCGAAAATTAGAATATTCATGTGGTTGGTTCTTCATAACCGTATTTTAACAAAACAAAACTTGAGAAAACGTGGCTGGATAGGACGCGTAAAATGCCACTTCTGTCGCAAAAAAGAAACTTCTACTCATTTGTTTCTTAGGTGTTCTCAAGCACAACAAATATGGTTTTGGCTTGGTAATAGTAGTCTTTACCTCCCGAATTGGAAGTCCTGTAAAGATGTCTTTCAATTCTCTAATACTCTATCATTAGTAAACCAACAAGGATTTTTAATTGTATTAAGTGCTGTTTGTTGGACGGTTTGGAAACACCGAAATGAAGTTTGCTTCCAAAATGGTACACGAAAATCTGCTCGCAACATTATTCTATTAATCATCTCTGTTATTGAATACTGGGCAGGGACCATGGAGAAGAAATTTAAGGAGGCGGCGGATGCATGGTTGCCTAAGGATCTCAATGCCATACCACTTCGGGTGTGGGACCCAACAGACAACCAGGTGGTGTTATTCACGGCAGCAGAAGCACCAGCAGGGGATCGGCTGTCTCTGCAGGGGGATGCTGAATAGTCACTCATGAAGCGCAGATTTGCCTCTTGTATAGATCCCTTTATAGGGATGTTATCTTTACTAAGTTTTCAGATTTATGTTTTTACTATTACGGTATTTTGGTGGTTGATCAAACGTCGTGCGTACGTGTTTTGTTTGGTGGGCAAGCTAGATAGCTTGCATTAACTGAGATTTCGATCTCCTTTCTTGTAAATTAACTCTTGTTTCATGGAAATGAAATGGACATCTTGGATGTCTTTTATCAAAAAAAAAAAAAAATTATAACAATAGTAGAATTGAATAACCTACAAGATTTTGATATTTAGAACAAATTAATTGACTTGGATGGATCTATTGAAATTGATCGCGCATAATTTGAATCATTATATATTTAGCTGAAATATGAATATTTGTACAATGGATCAAACAAATTCTCGAGCGCACCCCTTAAGTATTTTATGTCTAACTTTAATTTCCAGCACTCATATCCAAGCTTTTAAAGTTCTGTTTATAATATTTTACAATGCTACTTGCAAGCATTTAAATCATAAATCTAAATAGTTTTAACTCCTAACTATTTTTTTTTCAAGCAAAAAATGAAATATTCTTTTCACACACTTTTTTTTTTCTCTGATCATTCTCGTCAATTTTTCTGACGATCCATAATGAATTTTGCAAATATAAAAATACAAATGTTTTTTACTCAATTTTCTCTTTCAAATGAGATCCATGGAGAAATACTTTTGAGTTATTTTCAAGTATTTTTATTTATTTTGACAATAAAATCCATGAGCACTTTAAATTCTCAAGCTTTCCAACCTCAGTCTGCAACATTTTAAACCTAAAATGAAAACTATTTAAATGTTTGACACAACTACTTTAAATGCTTGACACAACTACTTTAAATGGTTGTAGACAGAGATTTTAACGCATGACACTATATGATCGACATCAGAGGTTTAAACGTTTGAACGTAGTAGTTTAAATGATAGACATTAGATGTTTAAACGCTTGAACGTAGTAGTTTCAATAGTAGACATCAGAGATTTAAATGATTGTAAACTGAGGTTTAAAAGCTTGAGAATTTAAAGTGCTCATGAGCTTTACTTTCAAAAAAGAAAAAAATGACTTGAAAATAACTCAAAAATATTTCTTCATGGATCTCATTTGAAAGAGAAAATCGAGTAGAAAATATTTGTATTTTAGATTCGCAAAATTCATCACGCATCATCGGGAAAATTGATGAGAATGATTAGAGAAAAAATTTAACAAAAATAAGTGAAAGAAATCTTTTCTTTTTTGACTTGAAGACAAAAGTAGTTAGAAGTTAAAACTACCTGGATTTAGAATTTTAATGCTTGCAGATAGAGGTTTAAATTCTTGTGAGTAGAATTGTAAAATGTTATAAACAAAACTTTAAAAGTTTAGATATGAGCGCTGGAAATGAAAGTTAGATAAAATTGAAAGATTTTTTCGATTAAACTAGTTGGGAGCGCGTTCGGGTATGATGACTTGGGAGCCACATTTCCCTTTGTACAATAGCTTAACTCTATCGACTATTTTTATAAGTTTCAATACAGAGGATGAATTGATCTAGGAACATAGGCACAGAGTTTTTTGAATAGATATAAATATTATGAGTTATTAGAAGCCATAATTATTATTTAATTTTTTTTAGGGATCGACTAACAGTCCCCCCATTCAGTCCCCTAAACGTCCCCCTAACGGTCAAAGTACAACTGTCAGTCCCCCATTCAACTAACAGTAATTCACGCCAAAAATAGAAAGTATGAATACCTAAGATATCAAGTATTCATATATAATTCATCAAGTATTCATACCTAAGATATGAAGTATTAATTCACATACAAACTGGGGACCATTACTTTTCGGGAGCAGTAACTGTCAGACTGCATTGGGGACCACAACCAAAAAGTCACGTGGATCACACCACCAGTCCCCCATTCATTGATTAAATTAATTCACATACAAAATGGAAAGTATGAATACCTAAGATATCAAGTATTCATACCTAAGACCTCAAGTATTCATACCTAAGATATCAAGTATTTAAACAAAAACTGGACACAATACCTACCCATCTTTTACACGTTTTTCAAGGTGGTTTTTTTTTTCTCCGTTCAATCTAACCAATTTTTTGGACGATCTATGAGGATTTTTGCAAATCTAAAACCACGAACGTGTTCTACACAATTTTCTCTTTCAAATGAGATCCATGATGACATACTTTTACACGTTTTTCAAGGTATCAAATATTCAAATATGGAAAGTATTCATACCTAAGATATCAAATATTTATATATAATTCATCAAGTATTCATACTTAAGATATCAAGTATTTAAAGAAAAAAACTGAACTCAAATATGGAAAGTAATCATACCTAATTTATCAAATATTCATATATAATTAATCAAGTATTTAAAGAAAAAAACTGGACTCATGTTTTACACGTTTTACACGTTTTTCAAGGTGGTTCAATGATTGACAAAGTTAGTTAGAATTGGTGGGACATTTAGGGGACTGGAGTTGGGGGGACAACATCTTTACTTTTTTTTTTAATGTGTGATGGTCATCAATAGAAGAAACACTCTTTTATGAATACAGGACTCAAATTTTGAATCCCTCTTCCAAATTTGCTTAAAAAAAATAAAACTTATATTAAACAAAAATAGAATAATACACAAAACAAATAGCATAATATTGATAAAATTCCCTAAAATACCAAGAATTCAAGAAATACACGTGCAACTTTCGGCCGTAATTCTCGCCGTTAGTCAGTGGACCCCAGAGTGGAAGCTGACAGGATTCAGGATTGAGGATTGAGGATTGACGGACTGGTCACTGGTCCATCGTAGTGTTACTAGGCCCCACCTCGGCTTTCTCTTTTGCTTGAGCTTAATTGCACGCCAGCCTTATGCTCTGCTGACGTTACTGGTAACTGGTAAGCTTAGCCCAGCCCAACCAAGCCTTCAACTGTTACAACATCAGAGAGGCAGAGAGGGGCTTCCTGGCCCCGCCTAATCCCTGATCCCTAATCCCTACTGAGATCTGGCCTAGGATACTAATGCTATTCATGCGTAGTTTGCAGACAAAATGCATGTCATATTCAATTTAATGCATTTAGCAGTGGACCAACAATAATCAATCATACATATTATATGCATTGCTTGGATATGACCATTGACCATAACCCCAAACTTTGCAACAGAGACCTCTAATCTCAGTAAATAAGATGAGATAAGAAGAAGGACATGGTAATGGTTAGTGCGATTTGACCATCTAATTTCTACAGATGATGAGATGGCCTTTTGCTTTTGCATAGACAAGATAAGACTACCATTGCTCGATGAACGCGTATCCTCTGCATTAACTCAAAGAGGAATCTTTTGAGTTAATGAATCTGAACCGTCTGATTTTAAACGGTGCCAATTCGGCTTCCGACTATAACTTAGGAGGATTTTCAATATTCATGCGGATCTAGTCCGCACGAATCTTAAGACAGATCGGATGGTCGAAATTCATTGACTCGAAAGGTTCCCTTTTGAGTTAATGCAGAGGATACGAATTCTTGCTCGATCGGGCCAGAGAATGAGAATTGGTGAAGATGGATTAGCAGATGGGCCCTCCATCTCTGCCATATTCCTAATTGTTGCAATATCAATATGGTAACATGGTAACATGGTATTGGTGCCTTGGTGGGGAACGGAATCATTAATGAATCACAGAGGTGGGATTCTGAGGCACTCAGCATGAGCCATGAGCCATGAGCCTACACAGGGAATGGAGAGAAATGGATGCAAGCAATTTGGGTTGAAATGGAGAGAGACAAAGAGTCCCTGTCCCTGTCCCTGTCCCTGGATTGGTAGGCAGCTGATAGGGATTAGGAGGAGATTGGTCAAATGCAACACAAGATGGAATACAGGAAAGCTCACATCACATGGGTCATGGGCTGTTTCATTTTGACACGTCGCAGCATCAAACAATTGTACCACAAATTAGCTTTGAAAAATATATATCTCCTCCGTACCATGAATAATAATAATAATAATATTGGAGACGAATTGGGTGCAATATAATTAATTAAACTATGGAGATCGATGGTGATGTTTGCTCTTTATTGGTTAGGCCACCAAATTATTTTGCAAACCAATGACCTTTGGCTTGGTGTTTTCTTTCATGGTATCTATCGTCTATCGCTATTCCTTTCATTTTTGCTAGTTAAAATTCCTCTAACGAAAGAAAGAGCTATTTTGGGCTGTTGGGCCCCAGCCCACAAGAGAAAGAACTTTTCTTAAATTTGACAGGTTCACATTTTGTTTGGGAATCGAAGAATATATTCTTATGGTCCATCATGTCAGTGGATCAACCTACAAAATAAACAAACAACACAACTACCGTCCCAATATGAGGGGAAGTTAGATTAAATTCAAATTCAGACATCAACGGTTTAAATACTATGAAGTCCATTTTCATACCCTCTCCAACCCAAACTACTTAAATTCCATAAATTTACCAAACTTAAATATTGTCAAAGAAAACTTGCACGAACAATTTTAACATTTTTCATTATGTTTAAGATTCTGTAGACGATCAAATACATGAATTTTCAAGGTTAGACATCTTAACCTTTTGTTAGTTTCTAATGGTTATTAATTAATGGGGGGAAAGGTTTCATGTTTACAGGGCCGGAACTATGAAATTCATGTACTTTGTTGTCACTAGAACTTGAACTCAAGTCTTTGTAATTACAAATTAAAATTTAACCACTAAGCTGATAGAGTTAATGTTCTAGAACAAATGTTGCTACAATTTGTTCATACATTGGTTGATATGATCAACTTGTTCCTTGAGTTTAACATTACTTATAGTATCTAGAATAAGATTCTAGATAGTGAGACACTATATCGTAACAAGTATAATATTTGTAATTAGCAAGGAACACTAATTATATATATATAAGATTAGCGTGATAATTAAATGTTATTGAGTTTCACGAATCAATCGATGGAGATCGGTTTAATATCACGGATGTATATAAGAGTATATGGCATTCAAGTGATCTTATGTTGAACATTATAAAAGGAGTATGTGTGCTTATGTCATTAATGTTCACATGGTGTGTATATCTGAAGTCTGAGATAATTCGATTTTCTCATTTGAGGGCTATGCATATGATGCTATTCCAATGTGTTCTTCTTTATAGAGAATACAAAGGGTAGTTTTTCTATGTATATGTAACTTGGAGAAGTTCGCGAAGAGTCAATAAGACAAATACCCCTCATCATAGTATGTAATACTGTGGTGAGTGATGATATATTTGGGCTCCTTGATTGAGTTTGATTATATATGCACATTACGATCAATTGTTGATTATAAATATAATCTATCTCATGAATCAAGAAACATAATGGATAAGTAAGCAAGATGACATAGTTCTGACTTGCACGTATCATTAGAGATATCATGTGCTATTAGATATTACACGGGCAGTATATGATATTGTCTATATTGGATCATGATACTGTTAGAGAACATATCATCTGTATTGATTGGATAATCATAGTGCTTTATACTATAGGCGACATAAATATAGATCCAAAGCGGTCACACCCTACAAGGTACTTGTTGAGATATCGTATAGTGATACGATATTTAATGGTGTTATGTGATAACACTAAGTCAAATCCTAAAATGTATCATGTGATGTGGGACATTACATAGCGCATTCAATCAATACTAAAAAGTGTGATCAAAGGTCGAGTTAATTTAGTACATGTGATGTACAAATTAATCGAGGAACTGTTTAATATGATTAAACAAAAGAAAGACATTAATATAACTTATTTATTTGGTCCATAAATATTTTGTGAGAGATTTGAATGGAGTGTTGGTATATTAGACCAGCATATTGTATTATTATTATTGTGCCCATATGAGGATGTCTCTCATTCACATATTGATCGAGCAAAATGGTAATTGCAAATTAAAGAAGAGAGCCTCCATTTAAATAGCCTCACACCCATTCTCTCTCTCCATCCCTCCATTTCTCTTCTTCCTCCTCACCCTCTCCCTCTTCCTTTCTCTCTTTGGCCGAACCCCACAAGGGGCTAATCACTCAAAAGAGAGCAATGTTTCTTTTAATATTTATAAACTCAGAAATGCTATCGGTTCGGACTGCAAGTGCACAATCCTATCGAGTAGTATGTTCGAGGTCGATCCACAGAGAATATTGGTTCAGTGCTTTGAGCGATCGAATCACAATCTTTCGAAAGGCTAGACGAAATCTGAAAATTGAGAGATGTTGTTGTGATCAATGTAAATTAAGAAGCAATTAAAAGTAATTAAAATAAAGATAGAGATGAGGATTCCTAGGGTTTCGGCACACCATTGCTACTCAATCCGCCTTGACAATATATTCCTGTTGCGTCTGATTTCATGTTGTTGTTTTATGAAAGACACCACATAGGTCACTACGATGTATGTTACGCAAGAATGACAGATCTTTCATCAAGATTCTACATAGGACACTGCGAGTTTCCTTACGCAAATAACTGATCTCTAAAAATCCCAAATTACTACACAGATCACTGCGATTTTCCTTACGCAAGTGATGGAATTTGGTACGCGTTTTGTTGGTCTGGTTTATAGTTTCCCCGCTAAGATTTTCTTCACATAAACCTAATATATCTCAACGAAGCTAATTCATACAAATAGTTTTTCTTGCCATTAAAGTACTGTTACTACCCTAACGGACTCAATCTAGATCATTGATGTTAGATGAAGAGATAGTAAATCACAAAAGCATTTAGATTCAACAACAAGAAACCATAATCAACAAAAATATATATATCAAAACATCAAGAGTAACAAGATTTACTGCCTAGCCCTAAGTAAAGGAACTTAGCTGCGGAACGGCATTGTTACAAGCACTCCTCTCTTCTCACTTTAATCAAATCTAACCATAATTACAAAGATAAGTTATTCTTCTGCCCAGGGGCCTTATATAGGAGTGGAGGGACGTCTGGAGGTTGAGTAGGGGCTAAGAAACTGATCTGGAAACAGCTGTCGGCAGTTATTCCCCAAGAGGCGCCTTCGGTTACGGACCGTATCAGGTGATACGGTCCGTATTAGGACCTTGACGGTTAGGGTATAATGCTTCCAGCGCTATCTTCTGGTCTGTGCTAGGCCTGGTCCGTAATTAGGCAATACGGACCGTAACAGAGACTTCTCGATAAGCGTCGCTGATCCGATTGACCCGATTCTAGCTCCATTTGGTGTAAAACAGTCCCAAAACCTGTTTTCTGCAATAAAACATAAAGAAGGGTGACAGTAGCCTTTTTATCTAATTAATTAAATATAAGTGTGAGAAAATATGCAAAACCTAAGCCAAAACCCTACGTAAATCATCATTATTTTGACTCTGATCAGGGGCAGCCACCCCTTGGGTCGCCGGCCACCACCTGCCGGCCACCACCTGCCGGCCGCCGCCTCCCACCGCCGGCCACCACCTTGGCCGTCGCCACCACCCCTGTGAAGCTCATCAGCCCCGTTTGGTCGATTGACTTAGTTTTGGCATTTTTTTCTCCTCTTCTCATCATTTTTCTAGATCCATTATTGGATCGTGTTTTGAGATTCGATTTGATCTTTCTTTGCTCATTTGAGTTGTTCATGTGTTGAGCCTTTTGTTTGTTCTATTGATTCGTTTCTTATTGAGAAAGACGAGTCTACAATTGAAGTAAAATGATTTAATTTTGGAGAGATTGTAGTACATCTAGTATTAGAATCATCTCTCTCTCAATCAAACCTTGGGTGGATCAATCTTTGAAGTTGTCATTGTGGTAACTTGGAAAAGAAGGCACATGGGAGACTAAGGTGCTGACTTTTGGCTGATCTCGCTTCATTCATTTGGAGATGTGATATTCTATATTCTATGCCAGTTCACATGTGTGATGTGAACCATAAACTGCATGGATGATTGCATTCTTGATCGTAAGATCGTACATGTTTATGCTAGAAAATTTAAAATTGCACCATCTAGCTGTGTGTAAAATCCAACATAAGCTACAAACATAAATTTAGCATTTTATAAAGACAGTTGAACTATATTAAAACTTAAATAAAAATTAATTAAATGTAAATATAAGTAATTAAAAAATTTAAAATTATAGGAGTGGCTAATTAACTGTAATCTATGAACTGCTGGTCATTAAGTGAAATCCAATTATCCAACATGGTTTACCATATTTGCCTTTTTAAATGCATGGTTTAATTCTGACCAAGGAGCCACGTGAGTTCACTTAAGTGTAGTCTTACTAAAATTGCATCTTCATATCTTCATTAATTTTTAATAAACACTATCTGAATGTGGAGAAAAGTATGGAATGCGCAATTGACAAATTTAAATAACAAAATTGATGTCATTAAATGTGATAAAATCAGAGTTTTAAATAAACAGATAATTATAACTATGCAATAGTTTTTTCGGACCTTAAAAACGGTAACCGCTTTTCTCTTATAGAGTTTTAAAAATTCTACATGCCTATCAATGAAGCACTTTATTTTCGTTTCATGTCATAAAGTAGCAAAACGAGCCGAGATTTTTATTAATATCCAAAGTTTAATAGAAATTAATATTTATGTCCAGAATTCTAGGTTTTCGTCAAATTTGCCCAAGCCGGTCACAAAATGGCCGCTTACTCGTTTTTATATAGGCACTATAAAGCAAGATAATGAAATCTAACACTGAAAATTTGAATTTTTTTGTTTAAATTGTTTGATAGATTACTTCTTTTGATATATAATTAGCATATTTATACTAAAATACGCTAAATTACTTGAAATTATGTTGAATTACACTATATTAAGTTAAATTACACTAAATTACATTACATTACGCTAAAATACGGTAAATTACGCTAAATTACATATGAATAGGGACGATATCTTCACTGAAAAGCAAAAAACGACGGCGAAGCTTCAAACGGTCATAAAATGGCGCTCGAGTGTCCGATTTCAGCAAATGACCACTTTTCGGAAAGCTTGCGAAATACACATGCGTCCGTGACCACTATGTCATTTTTTGAAATTGAGAATTGCCAAACAACTAAGGGAAGAGCCTCAAAATTTGAGTTGAAGTTTCCGATTAAGATTTTCATTTCTATTATTCAATCTAAGTAGCTTAGTAAATTAGTTACATAATGAACTTGTAGAATACTGATTTTTACTATTTTTGAAATTTTTTTACTATTTTTTATGATTCATGAAAGATGGCACAGAATCGGTCTACTTTAGCGTAATTTTACGTAATTTAGCGTAATTAGCGAAGTTATTGTAATTTAGATTAATTTAACGTAATTTAGTGTAATTCAACATAATTTATTGTAATATAGTGTAATTCAACATAATTTCAAGTAATCTAGTGTATTTTAGTATAAATATGCTAATTATAAATCAAAAGAAGTAATATAACAAAAAATTTAAACAAAAAATTCAAATTTTTAGTGTTAGATTTCATTATTTTGATCTTCATAGTGTCTCTAAAAAAAAAAAACGAGTAAGCCGGTCACAAAATGGCCGGCTTATGCCTCCCCCCTAAACCGGCCATTTTGTGACTGGCTTGGGCATTTTTGGCGAAAATCTAGAATTCTAGACATAAATATTAATTTCTATTAAACTTTGGATATTAATAAAAATCTCGGCAAAACGAGCATCGAAAAGCTTAAAAGAAATTAAAGTAGAAAAATGTTGAGGATTTTTCAATTGAAACCAAAATCACGAGTCTTTATTTTTTCTAATAAAAAGTATATATTTATCTGATAAGTCTTTCGTTACCACCAACTATTTTGACCAACTTTCTAAAAAATTAAACAGGCAAACGTACAATCATTCAATAACTATGTACTATACAATGCTCAAGTATATATTTCAAGATGATGCAAATACCAACGTTTTGTTCGGCTATGTTACTTTGTGTGTGAGAAAAAAAAAATTCAATTCAACTTTGCGAAATCTGTCCTACGCGCACAGTAAACGTCAGTTCAAAATTTTCATTTTCCCAGACCTATTCCCGTTCCCATAGGTCCGCCGAACAGAGCCTAAGTATAAAATTTTAAATTTAGTATGCATTACGAACAATCAAGTTTGTATTTTAGAATGGTTCAAACAATGACTATGAAGTAAAGTGTGTATTATGCCATAGATACATTTTGGACTTCAAATTACGAGCCTTTGAAGATTAACACTATTATTGATTGTTACTAAAAAGAATTTTGATTTCGTAAAAAATGTGTGTGTACCTTTATTATTTCCTAGTAAAATACACAAGCATGCGTTAAAAAAAAATTGAGTATTTATTAAATGGGACGTGATAATTGTTTTTCAAACTAAATCTCCGGTCAAATCTTCCAACTAGCGATTTTTGACCGCGATCACCTTCTAAAAGGTCGTTGATGCATTTACAAACAACGCTAGACGACGCGTGCGAGTTTTTATACATAACGTATCAAGACTTTATATCTAACATACCAAGTCTTTATAAATACTTGACATATCAACTATTTATAAATACTGAACAGCTGATGCTAGTTGCACTTTAATTTGAATTAAAATATTCCATTAATGCTCTATATCAAAAAGTAAAATTAGCTGGTGTAAAATATTTAAAAAAAATATTTGATGTTAAACTTTTATCAATAGCAGTAAAACTTTATAATTAGCATATCAAGCCTTTATAATATGTCAAGTATTTATAAATCACATAGCAAGTTTTTATAAGATTTAAAGTGCAGTTTTTATACATATCATATCAAGTCTTTATATCTAACATATGAAGTATTTATAATTAGCATATCAATTTTTATACATAATATATTATGAAGAAGAAAAAACATGAAATCAAATATAACAAACAAAAAGTATTTCATCATAGATCTTACCTGAAAGAGAAATTCAGCTTAAGACGTTTGTAGTTTTAGTTTGTAGGTTTCCTCATATATTATTGAAAATATGGGCGATATTCAACAGAGTAAAAAAAATAATGGGTAATGAAAGAAAGAAAAGAACCTTTCATTTTTTTTTTACAAAGGGCAGATTGAGGAATTGAGATCTGGGACAAAACATTTCTCCTATTAAATAATATTTAATTGTGTAACTTAAAATGCATGAAAGAATTTTTGTTGTTGTTGTACAGATTGGGTGAGGTAATGAAATGGTTATCAACTCAACATGCTCATTTTTGTATTGTTTGTATGTAGCTCCAAAATTACATATCCCCTGTTTGCTTCATCAAATGGAATTAAATTAAGTTCTCATTGGGTTACCTAATCATAATTAAAAATTAATTACAGAAGGTTGAAGTATCCAATAATGCCAGTTTAATTAGTTACCTCTAAGCTTTTAGTTTCAACTTTCAAGTAATGCTGCCTGCCAAGGTGTTACATGACAAAAACAGCAAGACTTGATCAGCCCAGAAACAAAAAAGGCACAAAGACAGTAACAGTAACCGAACCTCCGAGATTAAATTAAATCCAAGACAATAACACACAATAATAAAATAATAGGGAGCACCTAGCTATCTCCGTAACCTTCCCTCATTTCTTCCTCAGTCATTAACTACTTGAGGGACCATTTACTATTTGGAGACTACCTAATATTTGAAAGATTTTACAACTGGCGCGCGCAAATATTCATATATAATACATCAAGTATTCATATATAATACATCAAGTATTCATACCTAAGATATCAAGTATTTAAAAAAAATTGGACACATCACTCACCCATCTTTTACACATTTTTAGAGGTGATTTTTTTTCTCTGTTCAATCTAACTAATATTTCTGACGATCTGTGAGAAATTTTGCAAATTTAAAACCACGAACGTCTTCTACACAATTTTCTCTTTCAAATGAGATCCATGATGACATACTTTCGAGTTGTCTGTTGCACAAGTATTCATACATCATCATGCAAGTATTCATACCTCATCGAGCAAGTATTAATATCTCGTCGTGTAAGTGTAAATAGTTCATGTATCAAGAGTATTACAAGCATATGTGCATATCTCGATTAATTTTACAAGAGTAGTCGAATAGTATTAAACATTGATTTATTGCTTTTTAGTTTAATTTTATTTTTTGAAAAATAAAAAATAGTTGCCACATGTTTCACTATCGAAACAAAAATGTTACAAACAAAAAAAACAAAAACAATATTATTTAAAATAAACAAAACATACTTTATTGAAGTATTCATACACAAGATATCAAGTATTCACACATATACGTTGAAGTATTCATACTTAAGATATCAAGTATTCATTCGTACATGTTAAAGTATTCATACCTAAGACATTAAGTATTCATTCATACACCTCTGTTTTTTTCAAAATTTGTTTTTCTATCATTTCTTAGTATTTAGTACGCACTGGCCTAATTTAATATTAATGAAGTTTTGTTCTTTGCAAATAACTCGCTACTACATGAGAAAGAGAAATATAGACACGAAAGGGATTAATTGCATCCACAGAGAAAAAATTAGTTGAACTCGATCCATTTAGCACTCATTTTGAGACGGTCAACAGTGATGGATCTGACCTGCCGGAGACGTGCTTGATTGGGATGTATTGACAGAGAATCTCCGGCAGAACATCCGCTGGAGCAGGAGTAAGAGAGGGAGAGAGCTTATCGTATTTACCATTTCGAGGTGGGAGACAGTGGGAGGTGGGAGAGGGAAGCGGAGGCGGAGGTGGAAGGCGGAGACGGAGGTGGAGGTGGGAGAGGCTAAGGTGGAGGTGGAAGAGGGAGGACCGTTAATTTGATGTTAAGAAATAAATGGAAGAGATAAATTGATAAATGAATAGGACACTTAAGAGATGAGATGGAACGGGAACGTTAGTCGGGGAATATTATAAGAGGAGGGTTCAAATGCCTCCATTTTTAAAAACTTTGATAACTCAAAATTTAAAACTTAAAAGTCAAAATAAAACCATTGGATATGATCTACATCATTTTATTTATGCATGTGTAAAAAATTATGACATTTCAATTTTTTCATGGTTGTCATCAAAAGCTTGTAAAAAATGTACTAATGTGGATAATTTATAAACGTTAATTTTTCAACTTATTGATTCACATAAAAGCAAAATCAAAATGTGATAATTTTTTATGAGCACATAGATAAAATGATGTAGATCATATCCAACTGTTTTATTTTGACTTTTAAGTTTTAAATTTTGAGTTATTAAAGTTTTTAAAAATAGAAACACGGTGGAGGCATGAAAAATAAAGGCATATGAACCGTCCTCATATTATAATTACCCAAAATATAAATAATATTATAGGTTTGACCAGTCAACACAACTATTAATTGAGGTCAACGACATCACTGTTGGTGATAGCCAGTGGCCAGTGCCAAACTGCCACACATCAAATTCATTCAAGGGTACGAATCTTCTCACAAGACCTTGGCTTGCACTTGGCACTTGGCACTTGCAGTCTAAATAACATCACACCTGACGCACTCGCAACTTTTCAACAATCTCTACACAAATATTTTCTTTTCTTTTATTTTGTCTCCATTATGGTGTCATGTATCATACTATCATGGGAACACGAACTAACTTGTGAAATAAACATTCGCAAATTTCTATGACCCAACTTTTGAACTTAAAATTATTTTAGTGCCAATAATTGAAGTTTTCAAGCTACTAAGACTACTATTTTTCTTTTTTCTTTTTAATTTACTAAAACTATGTTTTGGTACGATTGATTTTTTTTTTCTTTAGCCTATCAGGCAAAAAAAAATTAGCATTATAATTTTAGTTACATTATTTGTAGGAATTAAATTTCGTTAGCTTTTTAGCCTATCCGGAGAAAACAATAAAAAAAAAGTAAAGATTAAAATGCCATTGTACACAAACTACCACAGAAGTGAAGTCATAGTTACGGGTGTTCATCGGTTCGGTTTGGAAGTAAAATCAAATAGACAAATTAAAAAAATATATATTTTTTTTTTCAAAAATACAGCTTAACTGATCAAACTAAACTTATCAACCGAATTAACACCAATTCTAATAATTCGATTATATTAAATAGTTTTTGTTAATTTTTAATTTTTTTATAGGTTCAAAAATTGTTTATTTCAGTACACCTAAATGAATTAGGATTTAGTATTTTGCATGCTCAAAGAGAAAGAAAACATTCATAATTAATTTTACAGGCTGAAAAGGAAGCACTCATCCATCCATCTAGAAACAACTATTATTCTCCCAAATACCTTCACAAGTTGAAATATAATTGTGCTCCCAAATATCTTCTAGAAACAACTATTATTCAACGCAGTTTATAAAACCATGGGAATTGGAAAGTGAAAGGAAAAAACAGAACAGCATGCGTTATAACTTGCCCTCAGGAAGGATCCATACGAAATGGCACTGTTACACCGTCCAGCGATAATTTTGGAAATGTTTCACAATATCTATAGTCTTCATTTTGAAAGTAAAAGTTTGTATATAGTTATTCAATTATTTTTCAAAACTAAAGGCGATGATAATTTTTTTTAATTTTAAATATTAAAAATGTTTGACAATATGTATAGTCTCTATTATGGTGTATCATACTATTTGAATACGGATAATTTAAAACGTAAAATCATATATATATTCATATTCACACAAATATCAGATATCGGATATCCGCATCTAATTTTTCAAATACTGATCGAATACATCTCGGATATTATCCACACCGTTTTCACTCCTACTTGCTGATTATTTTTTCCAGCGCACAAAAAATGAAGAAATTCATCCAATTTATTTTAAATTTGAATCAAATACACTTATAATCTATGTTGCATGAATACAGGAACAGGTATCGTATCATATACGATACGAAGACGGCGATACGGCATTCTTCAAAAATCTAGAATATAATACAACTATTATATACAATTTTTAATTATTTTAATTACTTTATAAATTCAACACTTATATTGTACATAGTTACATATTCTAGCAACAAAAGTTAGCGTGTGTAGTGGTAGATTCTTTGGTTCTCAACTAACAAGGGTTCAAATCACCCTCCTAGCAAAAATATGCAACTTTTTTGGTGTTCATGTGGCTCTCATTGGACCTAAGTCGCGCGCGGTCCACAGATTTTCACACGGTGTACATGTGTCCGTAGCGTATCAGGAAGTATTGATGGCATATCGAGGAGTATTGGTGGAGTATCGAAAGGATATAGAATATGCCACGTTAGTATATCGCTGGCGAATCGAATACATATCGGTACTGATACGGGTACGAAACCCTATATGAAGCATCGATGTAACATAGCTTTAAATGGAACCTGAATATGCCCAGATTTCATGTATACTGTTCAAAAATCATGAAATTACGTATTCTCCCTCTGAAATTAATAATATTATATTTTCTCTTCTAAATTTAGAAACACACATTTATCTAATTTATTACATTTCCAATTAGGACTCATTTTAAATTGATAAAGTTCTTATTTTACCATTAACTAGAAAGTAAAAATATATAATCAATGTAAGAAAAATATTTAGTTTTATAATTGGTAGGTTTTTGATAACAAATGACTTATTTATTTACTCGTGACACATACACAACAACATTTAGGCATACGGTTGTGTGTGTGTTACCACTAAGAAAGTGAATTATTTGTCCGCGCAATCGGTCAATTAGAAGGTTGGACATTTCTATTAAACATGCTACATATTTTTAGTTTTCTAATAAATTGTCAAATAGGTATTTTTATAATTTATAATGAGTTATAAACTTACAATAGAAGAGGGAAATTGGGTAAATTTGTGAGTTTGCAAAATTTAGGAGGGTAAATATGATATTATGAATTTTAGTAGGGAAAATATGTAATTCCGAAATATTTGAAGGTTATACATAAAATTTCCCCTTTAATCAAAATATATCTAAATGATGATTTTTGAAATCATTAATTTTTAAATTGCAGACGTATTTTTACTTTTTTGAAAAAAGGTACAACAATAATTGCCATCCTTTGTATATAATTAGATCTCGGCGGGCAAAAGGCACGTTTTATTTTGATACGGTTGATGGCACGACCAATTGTAACGTTTTAATTCGAAATTATTATTTTTTTAGATACAGTAGTACAAGGAATTCAAATTATAAGTGGTACGAAATTGATGGAGCTTTCTTACACCCGCCGCCGAAAGAAAAACAAAGGAAAATATGAGCACGTTTCGTCATGCTCATAGCGTGCCTAAAACCAAAACCATAACCATAACAACCTAGATTCGAAAATTAACTTCAAATTTATAAATTTATGAATTCAAAAATTTATAAATTTTGCATGCAAACACATCAATGACAAAGTAAATTAATTTTAACATATTGGACTCGTCGTTTGAGTCAATTCAATAGATTTTCGACAGACTCAATTAGTTTTGAGTTAAACTATATGAGTAGAACTAGGGTGCTCCTAAGCTCACCAAGCCCTTCGTGAGCGCGACTCTAAAACCTATCGAATTGACTTCAAACGATATTTTCAAACCGTTAGATATTCAATCTATATTAAAATGTGCTTGGAGACCAAATTTTACATTTTTTGGAATTTTTTTACTATTTATTAAGATGGTTTGAAAATCGCTGTTTTCCAATGGTGCAGAATTTTAATAAAAACAGCGATTTTCAAACCATCTTAATAAATAGTAAAAAAATTCCAAAAAATGTAAAATTTGGTCTCCAAGCACATTTTAATATAGATTGAACATCTAACGGTTTGGAAATGTCGTTTGAAATCAATTCGATAGGTTTTAGAGTCGCGCTCACGGAAGGGCTTGGTGAGCTTAGGAGCACCCTAGTTCTACTCTAAACTATATATATATATATATTTGTCTGAAAAATGTACAGAACACGATCCAAGTTACAGCAGCAGAATCAGATACATCCATTTTGTCTGCCATCTGGCACTATGTTTCGTTTTTTCTTTATAGAAGGTGAGCCAAATTTGTATAAGTTTGCTTTTCTCTTCCACATTCCTTCCAAAATTCCCAAGTCCCAAGTCCCAACTGAGTATTTGTCTTACTATGTTCTTTCTTTCTCGCTTTAGGAAATACTTGCCTGCCTTCATACGCTATCCAAAGGATTTTACTGTTAGCATAAGCATATATATATATATGTATGCTCCTTTTTCTAAAGAGGACAGTGGTGCAAGAGTGCCAGGCTTTTGGATCCTCAAAAGCTTTGCATCTTTTGTAGGTCAATTGTGCAAAGTTTTCTTTATTTTTTTTTGAGGAAAATTTTGCAAAGTTGTCTTAGAAGAAGGAAAGATCTTAGATAATGGAAAGGAAGGATCCTGTCTGTACTATGTATGTTACTTGCTGTGGTGTGGCGGGTAACTGGGATGTGCAACTCTTGCTTTTGTTTCCTTTCCGGAATCTAGCAACACCAAACGCTATTGTAGTAGATAAAACAGAGAATCTTCACATGACAATCTTTCTTTTCAAACTTCAAAACACGGCGTTTTCCTAGTGTTTGATTTCTCCACTACAATTTTATATATATATATATCGCCAAGATTGCTTTCATAAGAATCTATACATTAATTCCCTTTGATAATGTGATAAAATTGAAGAGCGTTCCTGCCAATGTGTAAACTCAAATCAACATAGCTAGCTACGTGTCACGTTGGAAATTAATACGCTGAAAATTGAAAAACGAGGCAGGACGGGGAGATAGGGTGATGTTTAATAAAGTGGTGAGGGATGTACAATATATTATATTTTAATATCAAATGTAACATCTGTGATTTTAGTCTTGAGAAGGATGTACGAAAAAGAAGTAAACAAACAAATAGTAGCTACTCCAATCAAACCACCTAAGGCTAAGGGGCTAAAGAGACCTCTCATCGCATCGCATCGCATCTCATCTCATCTCATCTCCTCTCATCTCATCACATGTTTCTGAGCGGGATGGGGTTCTGCCATCATTGCAAAACAACAGATTATTCCCTGCCAATGCCATGGATAATCATGATTCCAATTTCTCTCAATGCTCACATGTCACCCCCACACACACACTCACACACCCCACACACACACCACACACTGCTCGAAAAAACCTTACACCTAATCATCCTTGCCTTTTGTAACACCAATCAATTCAATTTCATTTGAAAAGAACATATTATTATATACTCCAAACTCATTTCCCCAGAAAGAATCATTCTAAAAAGTAGAGCACATCATTAGACAACTTAAGGTGTTTTCTTTGAATTAATTGTGGAAATGATAAAAAAGACAAGGAAGGCAATATTAAAAATTAGAAATGAAACCAAAGAAAATATTATGGAAGCAAAAGTGGCAAAGCATAAACATTGGTTTGAACTTCAAAAAGGCATGGGAATTGTAGGACAATTAATATAAAGTATTTGAGAGGGGGTATACATTGGGACACATGTAACATACAAAACCACACGTATTTTTTATTTAAGGAAAGGAGATATCAACATGTCGATCGCATTTATGCTAATTTAATGGTGTGAAAAGTTCGATATCTTGTTTTCAAATAAGAGAGATACATGGTTGGTGTTCTGGCTTGTTTATTGGTCAAAGTGTACTCTCCGGATAGTTCCATGTGGAGCAGTTAGCTAGCTACCCTAAACAAGACAACATATCTCTCTCTCTCTATATATATATATGTATTTTTTTTTTCTATTCTTTCATCCATTCTTTCAGTTAATATATTTCATGGGTCTTTGGATTTTGATCTCTTAACTATAGATATTTTGTTTTCATATTGAAGCTAAATACGCCTCTAACCTATTTTTAAAGAAATTTGGCGGCTAACGATTCCTGAAATCTCGCCACCAATCACTCCTAACCCCATGAGAAAACAAGTGGTGCAATTAATACCATAGGAATGGTACACACGGATAATACAAACATCTCTAAAAGCATTGAATTGCACCTCTTTCTCTCTCTACTACATTCTCATGGAATGGCAGCCAGCTCCTATATATGATATATCTAATCTAAGGTCAAATGATATGGCACTTAATGGAGACAAGCGCACGAGCTAGGGATAGGCACAAAAGAAGCATGTCATCATCGCAGAGCCATATTAATTGTGGAAAAAGGATAAAGAAGAAGAATTGAAGTTTTGTAATATGTAATGTACACCAAAAATTAAAAGCGTAAATAAAAAGGAACAAAAAGAAAATAAATAAATTGAGAAGGTGTAAGTATACTATCTCATCTCAACTACTAGTCCTCATGAGCATAGCCTCTTGCTCTCAGCAAACAAAAAGCAAAGGCTAGCAACGCTCGATTTAAATTCAGATTTCTGCAACATCCTAACCTGTGACTAATTAACAATAAATCTAAAATCCATTCTTCTGTTGCTAGGCTAGCTACTAACGATCAGAAGAAGAAGAACAAAGCCATGAATCCACCATACCTTCGCCTCGTGTAGCCGCAACTGCGGTATCTTGTTCCCTGGATGCATTAACAAATTCCGATGAACCAGCAGCCGAGTAGTTCAATTTGCAGTTAGTTGACACTCTCTGTTGTTGTGTAGAAGTTGGATACTCCGCACTCTCAACCGGATTTAGCTGGATTGGCTCTTGCATGTTTGATCTGGGTCCCGACCCGGAACCAGAACCCGACCCAGTACCGAGCCAACCGCCTTGGTGCAATTTTTCAGATCCAAGCAGACCATGTCCAATCGTCGACCCGGTGTACTCATTTGACATACCCATGGATGGAGCAGCTCTCGAGCTGAAGTTAAGCATACTCCTCGGGTCATACTTGGGTTGGAGCTGAGATTGAAGAAGAGACTGAAAGGTCATGAGGGAATTTGGCATGTTAAGAAACGACGTCTGTGCATCTGCTTGTTCGTTAGTTTGTAGTGCACCAAGACCTGTACCCCCGGTCATGCCACTTGTCACTGGTATTGAACTCGTCCCGGCAATGGTGGTTTCGATGGAAGGCGAAGAACCCGACATGATACTGGTGTTGAGCTTCTGTGCAAAGGGTCTGAGGAGGTAAGGCGGCAGTGATGAGGAAGGAGATGCCGAGGAGGAGAAGAGATGGTGATCAAAACGGGTTGACCGAGTCAGAGGCGATGGTGCAAAAGGAGGCGAGGGGATGCCGGTGAACTCTTGCACCATGGCACGGAAATTGGACGTGTCCGTCGTCAGCACAGTAGTCGGTGCACGGCGTGAGGCCCGTGTTCGCTTCCTGGAACCTCGTGGTGTAGCTGTAGGGGTGTTTGCTGTTGTGGCAGCCACAGCAGATGAAGAAGAGGGGGAGGGAGTGGTGTTAGTGTGTACTTGAGAGGTGTGGAGTGAGAAAGAGGAGGAAGGAGGAGGAATGAAGGAGCGAGAATTGGTCCCTGCCGCAGCGGCGGCGGCAGCGGCAGTTGTGGTTGCTGGATCATAGCGGAGAAGATGATGATGATGATGATGAGAGGTGAAATCAGGGAGCGGGAGCGAGTACAAAGAGGCAGCGGGGCCACCACCGGTGTTTGACTGGAAAAAAGAGAGGAGAGGGTCACCGCTGCCGGGCCGGGAGTCAAACTCCTCATCCCCGCCGCTCGAAGACTGGATGCTGCCGCTGTTTGCTGAATCCATTCCGATTTCCGAGAGAAGATTATATATACATATATATATATATCAGCTGATCATTTCAGATTTCAGTAGGTAAAAAATGATGCTGAAAGCTTTTCTAACTGTTAATTAAAGGTGGAGTGGATCGATCTGTAATAAGATCAGGTAAGGAAGAGAAGGAGAGGGAGGAGAGAGAAAGCGAAAGGGGAAAGAGAGGGGAAGGGAAGGTACTCAAAATGGAGGCTGGGGGTATAAAAGAGAGAGAAGGCTAAGGCTAAGGCTGAGAGAGTGAGAGGGGGCGGCTTCTGCTCACGTTTCCACTAAGGTAATAAAAGATCCGCCAGAGATTGCGAAAGATGGTGGGGCCCGCGAGGTGGAAACCGGGTGTAGCCGGTCAAGGGGAAAAGTTCAAGTTGGGAGGTGGGGAGCTTTGTTAATTGTTATGTATGTACGTGTGAATGAGGTTAATTTAGAGAAAGCAGAGCAATGAGACAAGTGAAAAGAAGAGTTAAAAGGGAGAGAGCCGAGAGGGGTTAGCTGAGATTTGAGAGGAACGGCTTCTTTCGTCTCCAGTTTATTTAAGGAGGACAATGCCGAGACTTTGAGTTGGAAGTTGTCACAGAAAATGGAGAGCATAAGACTGGAGAAGAGCAGTTGTGAATTGTGATCGGAGCGTAGAGCAGGAGGAGACATTGGACTTGTATTTCTTTATTTTGCTTTCGTCGAGTTACTTGCGTTGACCTCTTTCCTTAGTATACTAAATTGCTTCAAGCCAAGGTATAAACAAACAGTAGAAATACAAAAGTATCTTCCAAACCGAGCAGAATTAAGAACCATGTTTTTGTTTTTGGTTCAAATCCGGTTCTGGTCCCCATTTTTTCTCGCGGACAAGGGACAACCCTGACCTGCTCGTCTATTAGTCAATCTTTTTTAAGTACAGTTCATTATACTATTAGGCAATGTTGTTTAATATTTTTGTCCCTCTTCTTTTGAAATTAGCAAACCAAGGCTTTTTACTTTTTTTTTAAAAGGATCCCCTCCCCAGTATTATCAGCTCATTGACCAGATTAGATTTAATGCCACAATATGTTACAAACTTTGCTTTATTATATTCTAATATATTCTTTTAGATTGATAAAATAATTGAGTCATGTGCCCATAAATTTTATCTTTGGAACATGATACATTAATACTATTATTTCTATCCATTATTTTGACCGGGTCCATTTCGTTTATTAGTTAATACGATATATTTATATCTCTGATAAAGCTTTGCCAAACTCCTGATAGAGTTCCGACCAACTTCCATGAAATTCCATTCAATATACAGCATGAGCATTTAAATTCATTAATAAGGTATATAAATTGAATGCTAAAGCATCTTAAACTTTTCCCTACATTTTCTTTTATTTGCTCCGACAGTTTTTATTCCAATCTTAGTTCTCGTTTAAGATAATTTATTTTTCATGCCATGCCAGCTATTTCCTATTTCATTGAATAAGGAAAATGAATTAATCCATAAAACTCTTCCTCATAAGTTCTGATTACGGGTGTAAATGGATCGGATATCGACGGACAGTAATTAAATTATATTTGTAATCATTTATAATTTTTGAATACGGATGATATCAATCATATTCATACATACAATAGAAGCTATTTGACTAAAATATACATACATATAACGTTTTGTAAAAATCAATTACATAATATTAATTTCTACTAATTATTATCATACTGTTAGTCAAAATGTATGAACGGAATTATAAATCTTGATAAAATATAAAATACGAGCAGTTATAACTAAGTAATTAGAGTTAAAAGGAATACAATTTTATAGCATACTTCAGAGTTTAAAAAATGAAATATGGACCTCTAAAAACGGATATTCAGATATTAAAAAAAATTGGATTCATATAAATATTCATATTTGTATTCATATATACTGTCAAATTGAAAATTATACCTGTATCTATATTTGCTATGGAAAACCTATAATCATACAAAATTTATATAGCTATTCTTATATACGGGGCTGGCTATTATGCTTATATAAGCATATGCCCACATATGCTTAAATAAGCATTTTTGCGTTTCCAATGTTCAAATGGTCGATCCGACCGTTCATCTTGTTCTCCATATTAATATGTGCTTGGAGACTAAATTTTACATTTTTCTGAATTTTTTTACTATTTATTAAGCCACTTTGAAAATTGCTGATCTGGGTGAATAGTAAAAACAGTGTTTCCAAAATTCTGGACCATATGATCAGCAATTTTCAAAGTGGCTTAATAAATAGTAAAAAAATTCAGAAAAATGTAAAATTTAGTCTCCAAGCACATATTAATATGGAGAACAAGATGAACGGTCGGATCGACCATTTGAACATTGGAAACGCAAAAATGCTTATTTAAGCATATATGGGCATATGCTTATATAAGCATAATAGCCAAGCACTCTTATATACTACAAATATATAGAGTAGAACTAGGGTGCTCTCGAGTTCACCAAGCCCTTGGTGAACTAAAGTCCAAAACTCATCGGATCGGCTTCAAACGACGAATCCGACCGTTGAAACCCGTCTACCTTACGAGTGATGCGTCTACATGTAAAAATTTTAAATTTTGAAATTAATTTTGCATAGAGTCAAGTGGTCAAAAAACATCAAAAAATGAATGTATTAAAATTAATTTATTAACCTTCTAATTTTGACCACTTGACTCTATGCAAAATTAATTTCAAAATTTAAAATTTTTGCATGTAGACGCATCACTCGTAAGGTAGACGGGTTTCAACGGTCGGATTCGTCGTTTGAAGCCAATCCGATGAGTTTTGGACTTGAGTTCACCAAGGGCTTGGTGAACTCGAGAGCACCCTAGTTGTACTCCAAATATATATATCTAACCTTTACCCCTTAATTCAGATAGTGATTTATAGAGAAATATTGTGTTACCTAAGGCTAAGAGGATAGGGACTGTGGAACATTTGGACACCAATTTTTAATTTTGACGAGGTCAAACCTAGCTTTAGTGTGTCTCCACTCTCCATTCCATCAGCTTTATTACTTTCCGTGTACCTAAACAGTTTGCAAAATTAGTACACACAAAGTTGATATCACAAAACTGAAAATAACCATGCTCTTCCTCTCATTCCGGACAGGAATAGCTTGAAAAAGGAACTGAGCAGTGAGCAGCACTCAATTTCCTGCAAAATTCTTCATTCCTCCGCTGTCCATCTTGATTCTTGATCACAATCAAAACTTATCCTGCCAACTGTCCATATTCTTATTCCATAGTACCAGTAGTAGTAGATACATATAACAAATCTTAATATGCTCTATTCCAACTTGCTACACTACATCTGGTCATGCTGTTCAATTTCCCACTTAAATCTTTAACTAGGGAAGGCAAATCACACTGGTACCAATACATTTCTGCTTAATTATGTTAAATCAACATGAATGAATTTTACATGATTTATCAACCCCTCATACTGAAATCTTCACATCTACTTGTAAGAATTCATCAGAAATTGCAGCTTATTGTGCTATCAATCCCTGAACCATTACTGCTTCAGTCTTACCAGTATTGTAATTTGTAACACACCACAAAATTAACTACTTCTCCAGCACAATAAATAATTACATCTATCAACTATCTAAAAGCCGCTACAAGTAATTTCAAAATAAGTAAAGTTTAATCTCATCTCCAAAGTAAATCGGTAGATTCGTTCCCAATCTCGTCGCGAAATTTTCACACTGATGCTGTGTTATCCACGGCCCGTGATGTGCCACCTCGCAGCCCGAGCGACAATGGAAAGGCGCGAGAAATATCGCAGAGAAAAACGCGGGTATTTCCAAGATTGAGACATCTCTATAAAGGGTGAGAACTGAGAAAGGGCTTCAGAGTTCAGAGAAAGAAGCGCGCACGCAGGAGAAAACCGAGTAAAACCCACTCAAGCGGCACACACAGATATCAGATATCATCATATCAAATTATCAATGACGGACAAGTGTGTTAGTATCTATTTAAAATTAATTAAATAAGCCTTGTCTATATTTTTATTTTTATTATTTCAAGAATTAAATTTATTTTTATTTTATTTTATCCGTTATATAATTATCGAATAAATTAATCATTTCTATTTAATCTAAAAATATGGCAATCAAATAATATCTTATTCTCAAAACATATAAAAAAATATATTGGTATTGAAATAATATAAAGTGCTAAATATATGTGCTAAAGAATCAGTTTTTTTTCCTAAAAATATACAAAAATTATCTTTCTTTTTTTTTCAAAACACTGTGTATCGTAATATAAAAAAACTGCCGCATTTATGATCTGGTAAGAGCATCTACATCCCAGTAACTCAAATGAGTTTCTAAATAATTGTTAATATTTTTTTAGAAATTAATACCTCTAAAGCTTGTAAACTCTCACATTCCTGAAATTAATTTTAGAGTAACTATTAATCCAAGTCAGCAATAAATTAAAAAAGAGAAATAATATGAGTTAATCATTTGACCAGCGTGGAGTTTATAAATAGTTTCTTAATAAGAAACTTTTCTGCATAGTTTCTAATTAAAAACTACCCCACATGAACCTAAATTAGAAACTATCACATTAAATTAGAAACTCTAATAATATCAGAGATTTAGATGTTCTAAAAGTGCTATGATTTTTATCATGGGAAGAAAAGTTATCTATCCCTTGCCTAGGGGTGAGAAAATTGCTCATAACTCGTGACTCGCTCGTAACTTAATGAACAGAGCATGAGCATACCCCAACTCGCTCACAACTCGCTCATTAAGAACTGAGTTACATGAAATCATGCCACATCCAATCCCAACCGGATCAAACTCAAATCCAATTTAGTTATACTCAGACCAATGCACCCAGCGACCCTAACCCAGCAGGTTGTCTTCTCAACTCGGATCGAATCAACTCACTCATTAAGCTAATGAACCGAGCATGAACATACCCAACTCATTAATCACCCCTACCCTCGCCGGTGCATAATTATTGATGCATAGCAATAATTTGACGCCTCATAATTGTAAGCAATATACAATGCGCACGCAATGATGCATTGAAAGTGTGAATCCGGTGTAATTTTCAAATTTATGATGATTAAGTGTGACCTTATAGGTAGGAGAACAGCTTGGGTCCGATGCCCATCGGACTCAAATTCGGGTCCGATGGGTTTCGGAACCATCCGATCCACTTTAAGATTCATGCGCATGAATTTTAAAGCAGACACAAAAGTTGCGGACGTGAATCTTAAAGCAGATAGGACAGTCATCGAACCCATCGAACTCACTTTGAGTCCGATGGACATCGGACCCAAATTGACCTCTATTGGTAGAGTTGTTATGTACAAGGATTAAAGAGGAAGTTGTTATAAGGATTAATTTTAGTAAGGGTGAAAAATACATAGTTATAGGCAACAACACTTATACGTGAGATAGGGCGGGAGGACTTCACATAGGGGTGTCAATGGCACTCTTTTAACCGTTTACTCTACCCGTATCGTATTCGATAAGGTAGATATCGGTAAGGTTTTTTTTTGTTAGCTTATTGGGTATGGGTATGGTAAGGATTTTTTTTTCGTTAGCTAAACATGTATGGATACGGTTAAAGGCAAATTCGTACCCGTTGGGTAACGGGTAATTATATAAAATAAAATTATATATAAATATTTAAATATATATTCAAGTTTTTTCTTTTCCATTATTGTATATGTTGTTGGTTGTATGCAATCTTCTAAGTACTTTGTTTGACATAATTTGCAAAACATACATTAGTTGAATTTAACCGTTTACATGATTGAGTGAGTTTGTAGGTTCAAGACCTTAATTGTAAGATTAATATGAAGAACCAAAGATAGATTCAAGATCTTAATTGCAAGATTAATATGAAGAACCAAGGTTCATTAAGATCTTAATTGCAAGACTTAATTGAAGAATCAAAGAAATCAACAAGACTTTACGAAGCTATAGATTTGTAATAATAAAATAGAAAAGTAAAGTATATTTGAGATTGTTGATTTTTACGAACAACCGTTCGGAACGGACCAAACCGTATGGAACGGATTAAATCATAAAATTACAGATAGTTCCAGTTTGGTTCCATCCAGAGCGGTTGTGATCCATGGGAACGCTTATTAAGTAATTTATGGAACAAATTGTACTAACTGTCCTGAACGGACATAGACGTTCAGAACGGTTACTATTAATTTAATAATACCGAAACCTTAATTTCAATATTTGTACAATCAGTTCAGAACAGATAACTTCCGTCCGAACGAATCTGACAAATCTGGAGCCCCCACTATAAAAGGAGTTACTCCACTTCAGATTTGACCAAGCTAGCTACCTCCCACATTCAAAAATTATTTATTGTGCATTCTTGAAAGCTTCCATTGTTGAGTGAGCTTAAACTTCAATATCCTTTCAACACTCTCAAATCCACTCGACTTAGCTTCTTTGAGATATAATTTAGTATATAGAATTTAGTTTTAGAGCATTTCCATCCATAGCTAGTGTTTC
This sequence comes from Carex littledalei, assembly GCA_011114355.1. Lineage (NCBI taxonomy): Eukaryota > Viridiplantae > Streptophyta > Magnoliopsida > Poales > Cyperaceae > Carex > Carex littledalei. The sequence goes on along the minus strand of CM022091.1, from coordinate 13,071,923 downwards.
CTGCTAGTAGGGCATTAGAGGGACTCACTAGCTCGAGCGTCTTCCGCTCACATATATCCATAGTTGTGTGACGATTCCCTTTATCAGGACTCTCCAACTCGAACTTCTAGGCTCACCTTGTACACGAGTTAGGCCGTTACTTCCCACCTTTGTTGGGCTCACGTGTCACGAGTTGTATCCTTTCTTTTTGGGTAATAGGAAAGAGGCGCCGACGAGGTTGCTCTACCCCGGAAGACGTAGGCATTTTATCTCGAACTCTGTTATCATCTTGCGTGTCAAATTTCTCAAACTCTACTATATTTACTTTTATTTATACACGCTTGCTTGTTGTTTGTTTGACTTATTAATTTAGATGGTATAACCGAAAAACGTCCAAGAATCATTAAGACTCTCTATTCACCTTCCCTCTAGGTGCCGTTAGGGACTACAATATCCATATTGAACCTGATAATAAAATTTTATTCTTTCTTCGTTGTTGTTGCCTTGTTCCTCATCATGAAAATGGAAATAATCTATGATACAATATGGCTCTCATTTCCTTTTCAGTTTTCTCTCTGTTGTCAACCTGGTTTTTTTAATTCAATCATCTTCCTCTTTCCTCTTGAACCAATCTTGAATATTGCGTGGCTGTAGGCATGTAACTTCCTCCTTCGAATATCATAAGTAATCTTTATATTTAGTAAAATAGAATTTGTAAAACACTTGAGGTTGAGATTTTTGAGTTTCTATGATGGAATAGATTATTAGTATTATTCGTTATTCACCCGCTACCGTTTGTTACCCGCTAATTTTAACGGGTATGAGTAGGGTAGGGTAGAGTAAGACTAATTCTTAATTAGTACAAATAGAGTATGAATAAGGTCATCTTAGTGGGTATGGGTATGAAAATGCTTCCAACCCTACCCGTATCGTATCCATTGACACCAGCAGCTTCACGTGCATGTGCTGCATGTGATTGCTTGCTGCAATTTTTTTCTTTTTCTTTTTAAGACCAGTTTTTTTTCTTTTCTTCTAAGCAGTTAGCCACTATCATGGTTCTCAAAACAAAACAAAAAGTGTGAACCTTATACAAATTGACAAATTAAGGTAAGTTAAAATAAAGCACTAGTACAATTATTTGAACTAAACAGTACTCTATCCGAAAAAAAGACTACTTACAATCCTAAGTGCACATGAATTAAAGCAATAACATTTTTAGTGCCAAAAGGCAAGATATTTTGCTTAGGATTATTAAACAGTAAGCTGACATGTGAAATGTCCAAGAACACGGATGTTGAGTGGCTGAATCTAAGATTGGATAATCCTAATGCTTTCTTTTTGAGCTTCATGCACACATAATTCTTTTAGCATAGTTGCAGGTTGTCTACTAGGCGACATGCTTTTCTCACTGTTTTTATCGTGAGCTACACGATAAGACTTGTGCCACATTGTTACTCTTTGGACATTGATTGACCAACGACCTGTTCCCAAAATGAAAAAGGCAAAAAGGGAAGAAAAAAAAAAGGAAGGAAAAGGGTTATGTATACATTGTATACACTTTCTTAATTTAAAAACTGTTTGCACGTTTCTTGCTTTATGTAAAGGCAGAACTAGATATTTACTGTATAATCAATCCGTTTTCTTTAACGAAGCTTGTTAATTTAGGATGAATAAACTCTAGCAAAATCAGGAAAAGAGCAGAAAGGCTTTTCTTGGGCCCAATTTGATGCTGTGGTTGGAGGCTTTTCAACTGAAAAGTATAAAGAAAAAGAAGAAAGCCTATGAATAAAATGGTTCAATGTTTGTTTCTCTTATCAGTCCATTTTCGCATCTCAAAAGCTCATGTAGAAATAAACAATCTCGTATAATATAATGGGCCCCTGGACCCAATTATACCCGACATCTTTATTAATATCCAAAGTTTAATAGAAATTAATATTTATGCCCAGAATTCTGAATTTTCGCCAAAAATGTCCAAACTGGCCATAAAATAACCGGCTTACTAATTTTTTTTTTTACCATAAAATATTCTATAAAATGACTCTTTTCTTCTCTCTCCTCCATACAATTCACAAAAAAGAAAGGGAGGAAGGGACAGAGAGAAATATAAGGCGATTTTTGAGGCGAAAATGCCGATATTTGAAGGAGGCCAAAATGATGAACAATAGCAACCGAGGTAGGTTGTCCAATCGTGGCCTAGCGAGAGGAGGATCAAGTAGTGATCGAGGTAAAAATGAGAAAAAAAACAACTGTCAAGTATGCCGTGATCTCCGGAACTGTCATGTATGTAGGATGAATGAACTTTTGAGACGGCCTATTCGGTATGAAATTTCAGACGATTACTTTATAGAAAACCCCTACGGCTTTGGTTTGAAAAAGAAGAAGGTTGATCCAGAGGCTCCAGCATCGAACGATGAGTTTGTTCCGTGTACTTATACTGGTAGGTAGGGCCACCACTTCGTCTGCTGTAACTGATCCAGATGCGGCAAAATTCGATGATGACTTTGTTCCATGTACTTTCAAGGCTCGTTGTAAGAAGTAATACTACTTATTAAGAATTTATGTTGTATATTTTATTCCATGCAGTAGTATTAGTAGAGTTTGAAATTTGAATGCATTTGAGCTTGGTTCTAAGAATTAGTATTTTATTGTAGTTTGATGAATTAGGTTCTAATTTCTTTGAGTATTAATTAATTTCATTACTTTTTATTTAGTAGTCCCATGTTGTTTCCTCTGAAGGCGTGAGAAAGAATTCACAATCACAATTAATTCGGGTCCTTGCACACTGCATGAATCCGATCCCTGTCACTTTTCTTCATTCTGAACCAGGGGCGGAGCCACATACAATGAATGGGGGTCAATTGACCCCCATTCATTTTCAATTTTTTTTTTATATTTATGCCTTATTTTAATATTGTTAAACTAAAATATTATGGATAGTGTGAAATTGACCCCCATTCGTAGTAGAAAATTTTTATATGCTTGACCCCCGTTCACGTTTGACCCCTATAGTCTGAAAGTCTGGCTCCGCCCCTATTCTGAACTCCTGATTTTTTTTATATGGTGTTCTCTGATCTTTTTCATTAGATCTTCTTTGCTTCTAAAATATTGGTCCGAAGTCAGCTCACCTTTGTACTCAATCCGTTGCCCATAATAACCAATATCTGCTTCTCTAAACTCAGATACATCATTGAGGTCTGGGAACATGTGCGTATCAGTCCGGCCACTAAGCGGCATGTTTTGAACAGTACGACATATTTTCCCTTCAGCTATTTCAACCGGCCCATCTTCACCACAACCATTCAGGTGATCCGAAACCCCCATATTTCTCCCTCAAATTCATCCCCACTCATCAGATCGTCCTCCGGTATTTCATTAATATCTTCAAAGTCTGGACAGGTTGCATCAGATACTGGTGTCGGTCTGGGATAAGGTGATACTAGAGGTAATGGTAAAGGCCCCACATTTTCGGGTTTAGGTGGGAATGAAACTGAGTGTCTTGGTCTGTCTCGATAGGGTCTAGGTGGGGATGAAACTGAGTGTCTTCGTTGGGGTGCTGGTGGAGTGACGTAATTGTAGGTTTCTGGGTCAGGTTCGATTAAAGGAACGAGGGGTCTGTATGTTTCTGGTTGTGTTGTATAATGTGGTGTCGCTGATCTAGAGCCAGAACTTCCAACCCTGGGTTCTACCGGAATTCTTCTGGCAAAGATTTTTATTATATAACTCCCTTGGGACCTCAAATAATCGAACATGGCTCTCCACGTATACTCATTTACAAGTTTCAGGACAACCCATTTCCCGCTGGGGGAGGGCTATGTCGGGTTGCCAATTCTAGAATTTTGGGTTTTGGGTTTTTTATATTAAATTTAATTTTTTTAATAATTAATTTAATTATTCTATAAAATAAAAAAAAATAAAAAAAATATTACCTTAATAGTCCGCTGAGGAGGCTCCTCGGTGTGTGTGCCCTTTGGAAAGTTTAGGGCTTTTTTATAGAATTTTTTACAGTAAAAAAAAAATTTGTAAGCCGGCCATTTTGTGACCGGTTTGGACATTTTTAACGGAAATTCAGAATTCTAAACATAAATATTAATTTCTATTAAACTTTGGATTATTAATAAAAATGTCGGCAATTATACTGACCGAACAACTGGTTCGTATGAAATATTATTTGGCCACCGAGGACACGTGTCTCTATTTCAATTCCACGTTTCAATTCAGATGAACCTTCCAGCATCCGACTCAGAAACCCACAAAAGCGATTTGTTTTCATTGAAGTTGGTACCTATTTCTACAGTTCTACTTGTATTTGGAAGAACAATTAGCAAGTGTGAGGTGAACAAGTTGAGAAAAATGTTGAAGAGAAGAGGACCCCTGATGAACTGGGTAAAGGATGGGATAGAGAAGGCAACAAAATTTGTGAAAGGAGAGAAAAAGGAGCCGTTAGATAAGGATTTTCCAATACTAAAAGGGCATCCAAAGGCTAGAGTGACTGCCAGGGAGGCATCAGAGAACATTGGTATTGGTACTGGTTTGGAGGGGAAGAAGAAAGCAGTCAAGGAGTTCCAGATATACCGGTGGAACCCCGATAAGCCACACCAGCCCTTTCTCCAGTCCTATTTTGTCGACCTGTCTGCATGTGGGCCCATGGTATGAAATTATCCATTTTTTTTTATCAATGAATGCTTAATTTTGTTGAAATTTCAATGAATTTTTTAGGTGTTAGATGTTCTGATGAAAATCAAAGCAGAGCATGATGCAACTGTGTGCTTCAGAAGGTCATGCAGAGAAGGAATATGTGGGTCGTGCTCAATGAACATTGACGGAGTCAATACTGTAGCATGTCTGAAGCCAATCGACACGAATTTGTCAAAGGCAACCATGATCACTCCCCTTCCTCATATGTTTGTCATCAAGGATCTTGTTGTTGATCTCACCAACTTCTACCAGCAGTACAAGTATATATGCAACTATATATATATTGCTGAAATCATATATATTAATTGTGTTTACTTGTCAAATACAACATATATAGTATAAGTGGCCTTTTGATCTTGCTTAATTTTATTACATGATACATTTTGATTTATTGTGCTATAATAATTACTACCATTTATTTATACAAGTACTGTACAAAATATATGGTATATATGTACTTCATTGGATAGATCTTTGCAACATCAATTAATTACATTCTCAAGTAATTACCAATTTACGCACCATACTTATCTAGTGCAGTTGAACTCCATCGATCAGGAACAGAAAGTAAAAGTTGGGAGAAAGTTGTAACAATTTAGTAATTGTATTAGTTACCATCAAGTAATTAATTTGTTTCAACAAGTAGAAATATTATGATTAACTATATATAGTGATATGTAGAACTACTGTACTGCACTTGTTCGTAATTGCATAATTAATTGCAGACTAATTGAGCCGTGGCTCAAGACCAAGAAGCCACCCCCCCAGGGGAAAGAGTACCTCCAAACACCAAGCGAGAGAAGCCGACTGGATGGTCTCTATGAATGTATCTTATGTGCATGTTGCAGCTCCGCTTGCCCCGCCTACTGGTGGAACTCAGAAGAGTTCCTGGGCCCCGCTGCTCTGATAAACATGTATCGATGGGTCTCTGATAGGTAATTCTCTACAAGAGAAAACTACTTCAGTACACCTAGATATATATGTCAGATATATATATAGATTGTATTCACTAACTGTTTTATTTTTTACTTCAATATTGTGAAGCCGTGACGATTTTGGCAAAGAGAGAGTACAGGCTGTAACAGAAGACGAGCGCAGGTTGTATAGATGCAGGATTATTAAAAGTTGCACTGCGACATGTCCGAAGAGCCTTGATCCAGCACGGGCCATCTCTGCCATGCGCACGAGTCACCAGTTACATTAGCCTGCTTCAATGCGCACAGTACCTAATATGGTATAGATAGAAAACCGACTGGCTCGTTCAAAGTTGCCGCCTCCACGTACTGGAGATGTTGGCTAATGAAAGAACTTGTGTTTCTCGATTTATAATACTCCCTATCCTTTCTCTCCTCTTTTTTTTTTGGCTAAGTATGATTATAATGTCTTTTCTGCTTAAGTCCTGTTTTCATAATTTGGGATTAGTGTCGTATATATGCACTTTTTTAGGAAGCATTCTTTGAAGTGTTCCAGCATAAATTTTTACTTAATGTTTGGAAGCAGCAGGGGTGTCAACAAAGAGTAGAACTAGGGTGTTTTTAAATTTACCAAGTTTCTTTGTGAACTTAACTTTAAAATTTATTGGATTGACTTTACTACAACAAAAAAAAGGTCTTCAGCGACCGGCATCAGCAACAGGTTAGGTCGCCGGTCGTTGAAGACCTAAAAAATATAAAAAAAATAAAAATTAAGTTTTTTGGTGACGAAACCTTCAGCGACTGGCGCTCACAGCTTTTTGCGACTGATTTGGCTCGGTCACTGAAGGGTATCGCTAAAAAAATCAGTCAAATTCCTTCTCTCTGTCTCTTCCCGTTTTTTAGGTTAGCAAAAAAAAAAAGGCGAAGCGCCGCTGCTGCTGCTCGACTCTCCTCTTAGAAGCTCTCTCTCTGTCTCTTTCCCGGCCACCCCGACCTCTCCTCTCTCTCTGTCTCTTCCCCGCTTCCCTCCATTTCTCCTCAAACCGTGATCCTGTCCTCTCCTATCGACCAGTGTCTCCACGACCCTCTTCAGTGACCTCTAAGGGTCGGTTTAGTTCTCTCCTCCCTCGGCCAGTGTCTCCAGCTGACCCTCGATCAGCGTCTCCAAATATCCTATCGCTTCTCTCCAATCTTGGTATGACCCTCCTATCTCTTTTTTTCTGATTTATTTTTGAATTTTAGAGGGTTTATGTTGTAATTTTTCTTTGTTGGTCTGAATTTGTTGCTTAATTAGTTGTCATTTGTAAAAGAATTTCTCAATTTTAACTCTTGGTCTTTTAAACAAGTTTATCTAAGTTTATCTCACTACTGGTATAACATAGGATAAACTTAATTGCCCTTCGGGAATAAAAAAAGAATCACTTGATTGCCCTTCGGGAAATAAAAGGAATCTTTGATATTTGATATTTATGTAGTACTTTAGATATTTTATGTTTATGTCGTTTTGTGAATTGCTTGTTACGTATCAATTAAATTGCTTTTGAAATCCTTTTAAATTGCTTGGTGCTTAGTACATTTCGTACCAGTATTTTATATTGTATATTTAAATTGCTTGTAAATTATTTGGTACATGTCGTACCAATTGGGGCTGGAGAAAAATAAATGAACAGAATGGGTTCAATGGTATTTATATTTGTTTGGTACGTTTCGTACCAATTGGGGAAAAAAATAACAAAAAAAAATCAGCCTTCTGCGATTGATTCTGGGCCCATCAGCGACCGGCTAATCGGTCTCTGATGGTCTTCCTCCACGTCAGCATATAGCATTAGCGACAGATTTCATCGGTCGCTATAAGGTCATCTGCGATCGGCGTCTTACCCTTTAGTGACCGGTGATGTCAGCGGGATGGTCATCAGCGACGAAGCAACTGTGACCGATTTAGGCCATATGCGACCGAAACTACCCTTTTGCGACCGGCGCAAGAACCTTCTGTGACCGATTTGGCCGGTTACAGAAGGGTCCCGCTGCTGTAGTGCTTTAAATAACAAATTCAAATCGTTGAAACTCATCCACCATACTACCATATGATACCATATTATATGAGTTGGTATGAGTGATGCGTCTATATGTGAAAATTTTAAATTTTCGAAATAATTTTGTATAGAGTCAAGTGGTCAAAAAAACGTTCAAAAATTAAATGTATTAAATTTAGTTTATATACTTTTAATTTTGACCGTTTGATTTTATACTAAATTAATTCGTAAGTTTAATTTTTTTTTATGTAGACGCATCACTCGTATAAGGTAGATGAAATTTAACAGTTTGGATTCAAGTTAACTCAATAAATTTTAGAGTTGAGTTCACCAAGAGACTTGGTAAATTTAAAAATCTTTTTATACTCGTTAATAAAACTTTTTAACTGTTTATCTAACACGACTTGTATCGAAGCTTGTTTTTAATTAGTAATTCATGATAAAATTAAATTATATAATATTTTATATTTTTATATCGATATATTTGATTAATAATTTATAATATTTAAACTAATGAATAAAAAATTATAATTTTACACATTTTATGATGCTACTTACATTATGTTTTTAATATATTTATTATTATATTTTAGATTAAATTATGTAAATTGTTAATTTATTTGATAATTATTTTTTACTTCGGATAAAGGTAGGGTATGCGTAATTTTTATATAGAATTAGTCTTATTTGTACTAAATTTTGAAATATATTCTAATTTGCTAAATAAATTTCATTTATTCTAATTTGTACTAAATAATTTGGGCGGCCTATTGTTAATTTCCAATTAAAGGCTGGATGTTTGTGCAATTTTTTTTTCCATAAAAATGTTTTCAGAGCATGAACCAATAAGTAATGATCACTAGTACGGAAAACGCGACCATACACGACATATCATGCACGAATATAAAAAAATTCTAGATTAATAGTGTGTAATGGGAGGAGGCGGTTGGGCAAAAAAAAGCTGCCACATATACACACGGTCTGAAAGTTTTGAACCGTGTCCGGAAGTCACGATTATTTGTACACAATCTAAAAGTTTTGAACCGTGTACAGTTGTACGCCTTCATACACGGTCATTTATTAAGTAACTGTGTATGACTAGGGCTGCAATCGAATCAAACCAAATCAAATTTACCCTAGTTCGAGTTCGAATTTGTGTAATTTCGAATCAAACTGGTTTGAAACTGAAGTAGAGTTTCGAACTGAAAATAAGAGTTCGAATTTGATTCAATGCTGTTCGAACTAGTTCGGTTTGATTAGTTAATAGTTCAAATTAACCATTGAATATTTGAATTGCTTCCAATTATAACTGAAATTTTTATATATAACATTTATTCAAAAAAATAAATCAAAACACTCTTGATTCTGAGTTTTTCAAATTCTACCCAGGCCGCACCGGTGTTCTGCGGCCCCAATACTGGGGTCCGCACAATGCCGATGCAGCCCCAGTCGGGGGGGACGCATAATAGTCCGCACATTGCCCTTTACTTCTCTCTGAATGTGAATGTTTTATCACAGTTTTTTCTTAACAAAGGAACCTCTCCTCCATGCATGGATGTAAGACCAAGACTTCGAAGGAGAGGTTCCTTTGATGAAAAAAGTTGTGAATAACTTTGAAAGAGTAGGCTGGAACTATGGTTAGCTAACTATATTGGACATCAGACTGTGCAGGGTAATAAATAAGTAATTATTACATAGTGTCATTTCTTCGGATAGTTGAAAATAGAAGCATAGTTCATAGTATAAATTAGAAGTTCTTGAAAATCTGTATGTAAATATAAATTGTTTTAAATTTATATAAATTAGTTTCATTTATGTTTCTTTAATTGTCTGAATCAAAACACATAGATGCTAGCAAGTAATTGCAATGAAAAAACAAATCGTACACCGTTTTTAAATATTAACTGTGTATAAATACTGTAATTAGATGTAGAGATGTAATTACAACCCTCAATTGTTTTAGAGTAACATGTGCTTAAATTGCAAGAGCATATAAGAAAAAAGTTCATGCGAAAACATAGGAAAAAAAAAAGCAGCAGCACGCTCCCACCTCACCTCGCCTCCCCTCCCCTCCCCTTCCAAGTTCCAACTTGATATAACAAAGAGCATATAAGACAACTTGCTAAGCATCACCATCATGTGCATCTCACGCTAGCAGAGGAAACTTCTTGGCAGCTCCCACTAAGCGACAACAAAGCGGAGCGATCTCTGCATTCAAACAAATGTTTTCGCCCTTTTTTTATTATTGTCAGTTAATCTATTATTTTTTGTTTTATCTTTGTTGTTATTAATTCTCCGTCGAGCATTTAGTCAAAATCTATTCAAATAATTTAAATAATAAAATTGAGTCATAACATATTTAAGCTGAATAATAAAAAAAAAAAAGTAAAATTGAATTTGAACTTGTGCAGTCTGAATGATAATAACTAGCGTCCATTCATTTCATATCCATCCGCTGAATGATAACAATTAAAATATTAAAAGTATATGAGTTTTGAAAAACAGTTTTCATATTTTAATATTAACTTTTGAGATTAGAACAAATAAATATAAAATGAATGGATATTTTGGGGAAAGGAGATTGGATTCCCTAAATATTAGAAGGCGTTAAGACTAGAGGTCTAGAGTGAAACAGACTAGAGCAGTAGAGCATAGCAGCCGTTTTCTTTAACAAAATTAAACCTTCACCGCGGTGATTACACAATAAAATCTTGACACTTGTTGTTCGATAAATGAATCCCCTCCCTTTTCGGGACTCGGGAGAAGTAGTATAAAAACAAGGAGAGAGAGAGAGAGAGGTAACCGTACCCTGATACCCTGATACCCTTTCCTTTCTTGTTTTAGAACCTCAGCATTCACCTTGGTACATGTTCTCTTCTCTTTTGATCTAATCTTACTCCAAATTAGCTAAGAAACACTTGTAAATTTCTAAGCTCTGTGGATTTCATTTCAGTGAGGCGTTTCGTCGACCAGGATGAATGCGTTGGCAGCAACCAATAGAAATTTCAAGCACGCAGCTAAGATTTTGGGGCTGGATTCGAAGCTAGAAAGGAGCTTGCTTATCCCATTCAGAGAGATCAAGGTTTTCTCGATTTTCTTTTTATATATAATATGAAACATAGTTCCGAGTGCTTCAATGTAGGATGCTCTTCTAATCTTCTTGTTTAGAAGAAAATTTCTATTTTGATTCCTTCCGCACCATTTGATGTTTCCATCTCTCTCTCACTGTCCTCAAATTTACTTAGAACCTCAAGATTCAGAATGCATTCTCCAGTGGCTACTTGAGGATTTTAATTGTGAATGTATTCGGCAATATAATGGCCTATAGTTGTTTCTTGATCTGATGTAGTCTTTTATTTCTTTTTCTTTTTTTTTGAGAAATAAATAAATGATCTATAGTTGTTTCTTTTTCTTCAAGAAATCTATAATTGCGACTCTTAGTTTTACAGGAAGATCTCTCAGATTACGGTTATCTGCTTGTTGATCTCTGTGGCTTGATAGTAATTTTTCTGGAAGAAAACAAAAACTGGTTTGGTTTGGTCCTTTTATTATTTTTAACGAATATCTGATGAAGATATTTTTCTTCATATCTCAAATTATCAGGTTGAGTGTACCATACCAAAGGATGATGGTACACTGGCATCCTATGTAGGATTTCGGGTGCAACATGACAATGCCAGAGGTCCAATGAAAGGGGGTATCAGATACCATCCTGAGGTGATCTTCTTCAATTTGAATCTATTCTTATGCTTTTACAATAGCTGCACTATGTTTGTATATGCAAACTTTTAGGGGCCTATTTGTAAATTTTAGCTTTCTCCATTCTGAAATGCAAGTGTTGTAACCAGACTACTTTTTAGAAAGCAGTTATTGTTGAAAGTTCCATACCAACTCTTTTAGATCTACTTGTCGATTTGAGTCTATTTTGTGCCAAAATGCAAATTTTTGATTTGTATGCCATAATAAGATAGTATGAAAAGAAGAACTTTCTAATTAGGTCCTCACCATTTCTCATTGGTTAAAATAAAGAGTATACGAGCACTAGAGTTAATATGCTGGTATAATGCACGCTTAAATTAATTAGATTTTAAAAGACCAAGTTGAATACCAAAAGAGGAGTACAAGTCAGAATCAACAAAGATATCATTACCCAACTTTAAAAAATCAATGAGCACATAACTTGGTAAAGTTAATTAAATATAATATTACTTTTGAATCTCCCAGGTTGACCCTGATGAGGTGAATGCTCTGGCACAGTTGATGACATGGAAGACAGCTGTTGCTAACATCCCGTATGGCGGTGCCAAAGGTGGTATTGGGTGCATTCCGGGAGAACTGAGTAGTTCTGAGCTGGAGAGGTTGACCCGGGTTTTCACCCAAAAGATACATGATTTGATTGGCGTCCACACTGATGTACCCGCACCTGATATGGGAACAAACTCTCAGGTCATCTCTTTTTATTTTTCATTTTTCTTTTCAATTTTCTTCTGATTACATCAAATTAGTCGCTCTGGCAATTTGAGTACTGTACATGCCAGGTACTGACATGTAGTGCTTTGTTGACTCTGTACTTGATTACTAAGTTGTCTGATCTTTTGATTCTTGATGGAAGCTATAGACTACATATATGTCACATGTTTTTTTTTTTATAACAAGAGAACATTACATAATATTTTGTTTTCTGTATCTTATCAGACACTTTTGCTGATCTCTTTCTATTTTTCAAGCAGACAATGGCTTGGATACTCGATGAATACTCCAAGTTCCACGGTTACTCTCCTGCAATTGTGACAGGAAAGCCAATTGTGAGTTACAATTATGCAAACCTCAATCAAATATGGGCTTGACCCCTATTTTTCCTCAAAATAAAAACAATTATGCAAACCTTGATCTGGCATTTTAGTCCAAATAACCTTCAGGTGTAGAACTGAACTCTATCAGGAAAGACTGAAATAGAAGATAAACTTTAATATTTTCTTCACAAGTACATAATTCATCACCATAATGCATAAATCTAATATGGCCATAATCATATTTTGTATATTTAGTTCTTAGTGTCTCATGATATCATCATTTTCTTATATGTTTATTTTAATAAAAAGGACCTAGGGGGATCTCTGGGGAGAGATGCGGCAACAGGAAGGGGAGTTCTATTTGCTGCAGAGGCCTTGCTGTCTGAATACGGCAAATCCATTTCTGGACAGCGCTTTGTTATTCAGGTTAGGCTTTTTCCTTTCTATTAGTGATATGTAATATCATCGTAAGAGAAATTAACCTTCAGTAACAAAATGATCTTATTCAAATTATTAGGGTTTCGGAAATGTGGGTTCATGGGCAGCCAGACTGATTAGTGAGGCCGGTGGAAAAGTAGTTGCAGTAAGTGATGTTACTGGTGCTATTAAAAACACAGAAGGCCTGGACATTCCCAAATTACTCGAACACTCGGCAAAGAATCGTAGCATCAGAGGATTTGAAGGAGCCAATGCACTTGATCCAAATTCTTTGCTAATCGAAGATTGCGATGTGCTTATTCCTGCTGCACTTGGTGGAGTAATTAACAAGTACATTCTTTTTTTCCCTAATCCTTTTTTCCTTTTAACACTCAATCCAAGGTCATTTGGGCATTGCATATTGAAGATTGAAATTGCTCCAGCTCCACTATAATCTTTGCCAGTTGAAGCAAATTGATGAAGTTGAGGTCTTATTGCACAATTTGATGTAAATGATGCTTTCGGGTTGATCAACCCGTACACTAGTAGTATTGTACAAGTTAAGGATGGTATTAGGATCCTAATTATGTATGGTGTCCTTGGCTATTCCTGGTACATGAACACCAATGCCTGTCATTTATAGTAATAACAGACTTTTGGTTTGCTGTAAATTGAAGCTGATTTACTTTTGTATTTAACTACATTTGCTTGTGTATAGTTTAATCATCAACCACAATGAACAGTGTTCACTTATATACTCTTTCAATGCAATCTAAATAGCAGAAGTTAGACAATTTAGACATTTGTTGTTCAAAGTAAAGATACTATTATTGTTTATTTACAAGCCATGTTATAACTAAATGCTCTTTAATACTTTTTTAGGGAAAATGCAAATGACATTAGAGCCAAATTTATTGTTGAGGCGGCAAATCATCCAACTGACCCTGAAGCTGATGAGGTAAGTGTTTTTTTAATGGTAGTTATAATTTTAGTAACACCAAAGAAATTCTAAATTAAGATATTTTTATTGATTTACTTAACAGATACTGTCTAAAAGGGGTGTTCATATTCTGCCCGACATATATGCAAATGCAGGAGGTGTCACTGTTAGTTACTTCGAGTGGGTTCAGGTTAATTTTTTCCCCTCCTTTTGCTTTTGGGAACAATTTTGTATGGAAAAAAAAAATGCCATTCATATTCATGCAAAACAAAAAGTATTTTATGCTCCTCTAAAGCTTGACATACCACAAATACCCCTCCTATGCTCAGTTGTGTAGAGAGAGTTGAGGGAGGGTTATTGTGGGTTTTTTTGAAATAAAGAAGAGAAGGATGTGGTGCTCTATTCTGGTAGTTAAGAATTTTCTGTGTTTGTCGTACTGGTATGCATGTATATCATTGCAGTGTACATAAAGTTGTCATACTTGAAGCAATATATGTGAAATTTGGTGGATATATGCTATAATCCTTGTTCTTCTTATTTATTGCAGAATATACAAGGGTTCATGTGGGACGAAAAGAAAGTGAACAATGAACTAAAAAATTACATGACAAGGGCTTTCAAGGATTTGAAATCAATGTGCAAGAATCACAATTGTGACCTTCGCATGGGAGCCTTCACATTAGGTGTCAACCGTGTTGCTCGTGCCACTCTCCTAAGGGGATGGGAAGCATGATCATCATCTAACAACAAATTTTTAATTCTAATTTTCTTCTTGTTTTCTTCTCTCTTCTATCTTGGGCCAAAATGCTATTGGTAATAATGCTGAGGGAAATTGATTTGGGCTATTAAAAATTGCTATTTTGTCCTCATGAATTGGAATATTTTTTTGGGAAATGAAAGAGATATTAAGCTTCATGTTTCCGTGTCCCTCTGTACCTTCACTCTTCATTCACACGCATTTGTGGGGAAATAATAATAATAATAATAATAATAATATTGAAGGAACGGTGGATTAGATAGGAATAGGATAGGTGATGCCAGTTTGTGGGAGTAAATCATGATTTTTTATGAGTTGATGGATTTAATTTTCCAACATCCGAACCAGGCCTCTTAAATGGGCCGAGAAATGAGGTCCCAATAGATTTACCTTTTTTAAATTTAACGCTTCATATTATAGACATGATCTACTGTATTCGCATATCATATATTCATATTTATGGAGTACGGTGAGATTCAGTATATGTTTCATCGTACATCGAATGTTTGTAATTTTTATTTGAAAATTTGAATATCAATTATCAGCTTCTTAGTGGAAAGGAATAATTGTATTCCTTTCTTAATAGGGATTGTATGAGAATCAAAACCTCGAATTGATTTGAACGCATTAACAAACATAAGAATAAAGGGAAAATTTCCAGTGTACCCATCTAAATATTTGAATAGCCAATTTTCCCATCAAAATACCATAATTTCTTATATTCCCATACAAAATTGAAATTCTTATCTATCCCCATTTATTTATTTTTCTTTTAATTTAATTATTTTAAAATTTAAATGACCATTATGCCCTCTAATTGTAAATGAATATGTCCAATGCTTTTAATTTTTATTCTTCTTCTCCATACGCCACCTCTGCTTTTAATTTTTGTTCTTCTTCTTCATAAATCGTCCATCTCTCTTACGGTAGCTACCGAGCTCTCCCTAAATTGAGAATCGTCGGAAGCGATCACCGTACCGCCCCTCATCCACTGACTCCCTTATCTCGTGCACCAATGCCATCTCACTCCCTAAGGCCGCTACCTCTCGCGCACACAAAAGCGACTCCTCATTTTTGCCGGCGAACCTCTTGTATTCGGACCACCTTGCACATGAAATATGCTCGCTCCTCTCTTGATATTTCGATCCCATCGCACATGTATTGTCTTACTTTAATTTGGAGGGAGTGATACTTGGTACTTGTTTGTAAACTATTACCTACTGGTAAATAAACTGTTACTTGGTCCACTCTTGAGAACGTGAGAGGGTTCGAATTGGCACTGGTATCAGTCGGTATTAGAGTCCACTGACCTACTGGTAAACTGTTACTATCTAATTATGGGCTCAACTATGAAAATCAGGTATGTTGGTACTGCATTTTAGTACTTAGTTGTGGCACTTGTTTTATGTATTTCTTTTAACGAGTATTAGATGTACATACATTAGTTTGTCTTGTGAAATGGATCTTTAGCTCAAATATTTGGATAGAGCCCTGAATCTTCGGGGGATGATGGTTCGAATCCATCAAGATCCTTAACAATACCTAATTTGAATTATGAAATTAACCATGTTTCATGAATAATACATAATTTGAATTAGTTCATTAAAAGTCTCAATATGATCTTAGCACAAAGACCATACATGCTGATACGTTGTGTACCAGTATGGTACCCATAGCATGATGCATACATGATCGCATTATGATAAGCAATAATTAGTAAAAAATTTCCGGATTTTACAAGCACAAGATGTTACTTACTGCAACATGAGACTAGTCCAGTATCAGTATGTTATTTTGTATTCATTTTTTTGTCAATTCAAGTTTAACATCTTTTAGGTGTTTCAAAATTTTGTAAACATATGATTCATTTTATCCATATTTTTGTAAACATATTTTTTTTCTCTGTCTAGGTTTGCAAATGGCTATTAAGCAAGATACTTTACAAACATAATTTTGGAGTGAGGCTATGTTACTTTACAAAGCGCGGATCAGGTATGTGTTATGGATCTGTATCTCCATTTTTTAAAAATTGAAATAATCGATCTAAACTATTGGACATGACCTCCATATGAAAATGTATTAAGAGACCAAATTTTATATTTTTTAGAATTTTTTTACTACTTTTTTTAGGCAAGTATAAAATCATTACTTTTGGATGAACTAGGATAAATAAATTAAATGAAGAACATACAGCTACAACAGAGTTCATTTGTATGAATAATTAATACTTTTCTAAATAGTCACGAAGTTGTAACAAAGTTCATTTGTAGAAAAACCCTGTTGTATGAAACCCGACAGTGGTGTGTGGTTTCTGACAATTTTCCAAAAAAACCCTGATTTTTTTTTAAATTACAAAGTTCAAATATGTTGATAAAAAGTTAACTATCAACTACCCCTATGTGTTCTAAGCCAGTACCTGCTCAGGTTGTACCAGAAAACTAAAAATTAATGTTACAAATTATTACAATATTAACCCTTCTTCAAAGTAATTAAACTACATGCATTAATGATAGAAAGACATAGTTTTCAATTCATGATATCAACCCTAAGCTGTAATCCATCATTGCCTCTGTGCTACCTCAATATCTACCTCAAACATAGTCTAGAGAGCACAACACAAAAAATAAACGTATCGGTGAGAATTTAAAAAAAATCACAAGTGATTGTGCTCAATTAAACATTCCACGTTACCAGCAAAGGATAAAGCATAAATAAATTGCATTTCACAACACAAGAACAGACAGAACAAAGTTTAATAAATACATATAAAAAATCTGTCAATAAATAAATAACAAAAGATTCTAATACTGTTCACAATGTCATAATACTTCCAATTCAAAACACAAAAAAAAATTGCATTAAGTAGAAAGCTAAATATTTTCTTCTTGAAGTAGCTTGAAGATGCTAGGTGGACATGCTCTCTTCTTTCTTCCAGCATTATCTTTGCTTTTAACTCTGTAAAAGAGCACAAATTAGAGTAATTATATAATACAACAATGAAAACAAATTTACATGCAAACAATTTATTGATAGCTTTACCTTTTTGGCTTTCAATTTCTGTTTGATCTCGCCATAAGAGGTACCTTCACCTTCTTGTGGTGGAACTGCATTCTTGCATGTTTTTCTATAATGACCAAATTGGCCACAATGTCTACATTTATGAGATATTTTCTTCGGTTCATCAGCTAATTTTATACGATTTTTTCGAGGTCTCCCTGCAGGTCGTTTTAATATTGGTGGAAACATTTTATAACCCAAATCCAAACTCAACCATTCATCCTTACTCGGCATGGTAGCAATTCCATTAGCATAAGTTGTCCTCAACCGTTCAACCGTGAAGTACGAATCAACATAGTTTTCCCAACTTACATTTCTAAGTGAAGCAATAAATACCGCCGCATGAACACAAGGAACACATTTCACTTGCCATGCCCTACAACTACACTTTTGCTCTTGTAAATTCACCTCCCATCTTTTTCCACTCTTTTGTACTTCCGCACAAAAGTCTGTACTTCTACGCAAATCATATCCACCTAAATTCTGAAAAAATAGAAAATTTGTATTTAACAACAAAATTACAGAATCAATAACAAAATTAAGAGCTGCTATTTTTCTATTAACAATTGAGTAAATATAAACATTACCCATGAAATTAGTTTTATGTCATCGGCCACCTTAGGAACCAACGGGCCTTTCAAGGATCTTGCGATTTTTCTTCTTGTTTCAAACTTCATCATTATCTTTTGCCTTATAAAATCAATCAAATCCACAACTGATTTGTTCCTCTCTTCAGTTATCCAATTGTTAAATGTTTCGGCAATGTTGTTGGTAAGATTATCGCACTTTGCTATTGTCCCAAATTTACTCTACTCCACAATTTGTTATGCTCCTTCTTAAGATATTGAATAGCCGCAGGGCATTTTGCCTCAATTTCATTAATAAAAACCGTGAGACGAGTCAAAGAGTATGTCCATGCAGCTCCCCAAAGGCCGAACTTGAAAATATCCCCGTGGTATTGCTTCTTAAAATTGCTAAAAAGGTGTCTCATGCACTCTCTATGCTCAGCTAGAGGGTATACCTTCTCTATAGCATTTTGCAACCCTTTTTGCATGTCAGAGGATATTACAAGACCATTAGGCATCCCTATTGCTTTGTGCAAAGATGTTAGAAACCATTCCCATGAATCTTCACTCTCAACTTCCATGACAGCATATGCAACTGGATATATCCAATTATTTCTATCAATTGCTGTTGCAGAAGCAAGCACTCCTTGCCACTTGCTTTTCAAATGACATGTGTCGATGCCTATGTATGGTCTACAACCCATAAGAAAGCCAGATGTGCAAGCTCCAAGTGCAACAAAAAATCGTTGAAAATGTCGTTCACTCCCATCTTCGGTTGAGTTTTTAATTCCACCACACTTCCGGGATTTCTCCTTAGTATCTCCTCTTTCAATGCGCCTACTTGAACTAGTGAATCCTTCCATTTACCATATATCTCCTCTATTGCTAGTTCTTTTGTTGTCCAAACTCTATTGTATGGTAATGAAATGCCAAATTTCGTTTCAACTCTTTGCTTCAATTCCTTTGCAGATACATCCCCATCTTATTAAATCATCAATAATTTTGTCAACTATCCATGCTTTATTTGCCTGTCTATTGCTGCTTCTATTAATTCCGAAATATGTATGATTCGCCTCCAAGGTCCTCACTCTTCATCTTCAGCCACTACTGCATGAATCCTCAACTTACAATCTTGGCTTGCACAAGTTGTTGTTACTCGTGTTGGTTCACTCTTACCCAAATCAAACTCGAAATCATGAGTGATGGCATAGTGACTCAAAGCCCTTCTAAATGATATGACATGTGAAAATTGTGCACCTACATCCATCTTAGGATCATCCTTGTCATATGAATATAACTCTCCCTCATACTCGAGATCAATTCCATCATCGGTCTCGCTATCAAGACTCGAATAACTATCCTCACTCTGACAATAATCTGACCCATTTTCAATATCTTCCAACCGGTATTCATTTTCCCCAATTTCTATATCAGTCCCAACAATTTCATCTATCCTTATTCCATCTTTTAAAGTTGTAACATTCTCTGCATTCACATATATTATCTCATTTTTCTCCTCCTCATACATTGAAAGCATCAATTTGTAACTTGTATCATCTTCAATTTGAATGGACTGAAAACTAACACGTTTGTCTAGAAAAAGTAATGAGAGCTTCAAAGTGTCATAATCTAGATAGAACTTCTTCGAATAATTCTTCTACACTACAGCATGTCTCATCCAAGTAAATAGTCATCTGCTTCCTTGAATAATATTTCTCTTTTGCTCTATTGTTGATTGGTTTAAAATATCCGCTATATTTCACTATTATCTTATAACGAGATTCATTTATGCTGGAAAAAAAAATAAAAAGTCAAATATTGCAAAACTAATATTATTTTTTTTAATATATTTTAGTCACTGTTATCAATTTATATATATTTTTTAATAAAAGGCAGAATACCCATTCCATTAACTAAAAAACCAGGGTTAAGTTACATAGACTGTGTTTCACTTATTTGACCTAAATTATAACTTATTAGCTTAATGTAGAAATAATTAGAAATGAAGAAAAAGTATACTACTTACTTTGAACTCCTATTAACATGCTTCTTCTTTTTTTCTCCTTGTTTGTAACTTTGGATTCTCAATTTGATCTTCGGGGTTTTGGCTTGAGATTGTAGCTTCAATGGATGGCTTAGGGTCGGGATGGATTATAAAAGAAGAGAAAGGATCTTCGGTTTCCATAGTAAATACTGATTAGAAGAAAAGATAATTTAGTTCTTTAATAATTAAATTTGGTTTACAAGCACAGTCCTCTTAATACCAGAAAAAAAATAGACACCTGCACCCCTTTTTACATCTCAGGAATTCATCTAATCTGCAAAAAAAAAATCTACTATTCACATCTAACAGTGTCACAACCAATGTTGCTGCTAGAAACCAATCTTGAGAAAGGTCACCATATATGCATTTGAGCAACGCTAGAATTATTTGTATTACTATTAACAAAAGAACTAACCTCCAAATTAGAAATTTCAGCCTCAACTTATATGAGAAATGTCACTGAGATTTTTCATGGATTCAACTCGTGAAATGAGAAAGCCTTTCACTGATTTTAACTAAATCCTCAAAATTGGATTTTTCTAGCGAAGAAAGGAAGGGAAGATACGATAAACAGAAGGAAATATTAGGTGCGAAGATGAAACGTCTTTCCTTTTCTTCTTCAATCCTGTAAATTCAATCATGTTGAAACATTAATAGACATATCCATTTACAATCAGAGAGGCATAATGGTCATTTTAAATTTTAAAATAATTAAATAAAAAGGATAATAAATAAATGAGGATAGAAGAAAGAATTTTAAATTTGTATGGAGATATTAGATATTATGATATTTTGACGGAAAAATTGACTATTTCAAATATTTAGATGTAGACCGCAAATTTTTCCTAAGAATAAATTGCATGCTCCGTGCTCAATTTTACTTGGAAAATAAAAAAAAGAATTGCTCGTTGTCGTGTATTCTATTTTTTGTACTTTCTGGAACAAATTGAAGATAATTAAGAGCATTAATTGCATCTACCTAGCATTAAATGAAGGTACTGGATAGAAAGTAACCTATAAGAAAGGTCCACTATTTTATAGTAGGAAGTAGGAAGTCGTAAATATAAGCTGTATACTTGAAGATGACAGAGAACTGGGTGCATTGGAGCCCTGTAAAGTGGGAAAAATGGCACGGCGGAGCCGGCTCCTTCACGGAACAGCACGGAACGGCACGGCACGCGTGTCAGTTACGTGCCGTGACCATTTGCGTGCCGTGCTTATTTTTTGAAACTTTGACACAGCACGGCACGGCACGTAGTCACGCGAGTCACGTGTAATTAGGACTATTAGATATTGTAATGGTAAATCTTGAATAAACTAACCTAAATTATGATTAAATAGTCACGCGAGTCATGTATGGTCACGGCACGTTTAGGCACGGCGTGACTCACGTGGCGTGACCATTCGCGTGCCGTGACCACCCATTGACATTTTGGTCACGGCACGGCACGGCACGTGAAAAATTAACTTGGTCACGGCGTGTTAGTCACGGCACGGCACGTTTTTCCCACTCTAGAGCCCTGGCCCCTGGACCTTTCATTGAAGCGAAAATTTGTAAAAAGGAATTTACTTGAATGTACATCAGCCAGCCAGCAGCCAGCGTCGGTTTGTCATTAATAACAAAAGAAATTGTGTCAGACATGACATTATCCAATTGCGTCAGCCAGCGGATTTTATATTTAAAATGCCTGTTAAAGAGAGAACAAAATTAATTTTACTTTTATGAGACTTGTATAAAATAACTTAGGGAATACTTATTTAACATTGCCTTTGACAGCTCAAGTAAATAGGATTAATTTAGCAATACAAAATGTCTTTAAAGAAAGAAACAACTCTCAAACCAAACCAAACCATTTTCTTTATCACTAGAAAATGTCAAAGAGAGGAGATCGAGTAACAAAGAGAATAGATCATGTGAGCTGAACTTGGAATTTTGAGGATATACTTCTCATTCTTTATCAATAAAGATGACGGCTGTTGCCTGTTGCCTGTTACCAATTTTAAAAAAAAAAACAGCACATGAAAAATGAGCAATACGAAAATATTAATCAATGACATATTTTTTATTTTAAATTTACACATTGACATTGACAGCTAAATTTTATTTAACAATTATGACCAGATTCAATTCAATGCTTACCTAAACAAAAAAATTAAAATATTTTCTCTATCATTTTCGATATCACTAATATCAAATTTGATATAATTTAAAAATTATTTTAGTCGACGATAAAATGCTGATAAAAGTGATTGATTATATTTTATAACCCTCTATGAATGATTAATTTTAAAATTGTACCAATTTGATAAGCGACTTATCTAGATTATAAGAAATATCTATCTTTTATTCTATTGATAATTATTGAGCCAGTTGTCATAATTGTAAAATAAACTTACCATCAATAAAATAATTATCATAAAAATATATAACATGTCATTTATAAGAAAATTATTCTTTCATCTCGTATTCTGCACTCGTTAAATGTATTCGAGGTCGCCTAAGAAATTCCTCCATAAAATAGACTTGACAGTTCTTTTTATCCCTAAAGCATACTTGTCAGTTCTTTTTTTCCTTATTTTTTTCTCGACCACTTATTGACCCTCCTCTAGGTACGTGTCGATTGTATGATCTACCGCGATTGTTACTGCCCATCCTTTTCGTCTAAGAAGTAGCCACAAATCCAGCAATAAAACTAAAACAGTTCAATCCAGCAAGAAAACTAAGCAGACATCCAAACAAGAGAAATTAATTTGCTAAATTTCAGTAATAAAACTATGAAAGTAATCAAATCGAAACATAAACTACTACAATCCAAACTAACTAAATCAACAACCGAACATATAAAAAGCAACTAATGTCCTCCACGCCCTCCTCTTCCTCCTCCTCCTCCTCCTCCTCATCTTCCCTTATACGCCCCTCCTGGATGTCCTCATTGGCGTCTCTCAACATGGCAGTGAGGCACCCCCTCGAAGCCAGAATCCTGCACGACTGATACATTGTGGCATAGCATGCCACAACCTATCTTTTTCCAAAACTTTTTCGCCATTACCACAATGTTATTTGCGAGTCCTCTCATAGCTTTCAAAAGCACATAATTTTTTTTGATAAATTTTGGACTATAAACACTACTAAACCAAAACTATATAAATAAAAGCTCTTCGAGGACATACATGTATACCTGGCAGCGCCAAAAAATTATCCAAAATCGCATTCCTCTTCTTCCTCTTTCTCTTTGTCCTAAGTTGGAATGAGTTGTGAGTGGATAGGAGAGAGAAAACCTCCTTTTATAGGGGTTTTATAGCTGACCGCCTCTCAGTGGGGCAGTTTAGTACAGGCAGCCAGGTTCCAAAGCAAATCGCTCCACTGAGAGACGGTTTGAGAGACGGGCAGAGTGTTTTTGAAATTCTTTTGAAACTGAGGATAGATTTGTTATTTTTTTGTAGAGTACTTAAAAAAAGCACCCTCAAAAAGCACTACATTAATCCTACAAAGTTTAAATAACTTTTGAGAGTTATAGGCCACATAAAATACTACAGTGTTGAATGGCCACTTGCAATAGAGCAATCATAATATAAATGCTCCACCTCACCCTTATCACGAGAGGTAACTATCCGAGCAACGGAGGTGGTTATAATTTTCATCTCAAATTCCTTGCTTGATTGATATGCTCTCTTTCTTTACCTCTTACCTCACTGGAAAATGAAATTATCCCTGGAAACAGCCTTTTTTGTGACATAGACGACAAGGCAAGCCATAGGTACAGTCCTTTGCTGTTGCCTTTTCGCTTTATCTCCCGCACCCTTTTCTTTTTCTTTTCAAATCAGACCAACCGTCTCTTCTCTCTGTCTTGATGTGCTTCTCCCTTCTTTTGGGTGGTGAAAGGTCGAATCTTTGAGACCACAATCGGGACCTTTTGTGGCTTTTTTGGCATCGGGCTCTTGTTCCGATCGAAATTTATCCTTGTATGATTATCTTTAGCAATTTTGGATAATACGAGTGTGCTTCTCTCAGTAATTTCTTAATTTTCAATTGAGGTACCGTACTGACGTGTTATTTTTCAGAAATTAGAAGCCGGGTTTCTCCCTTTTTTGGGACATGAAAGGAGATTTGGGTGGCACTGATCTGAGTTCTCTTCAATTCTAGATTGTTTCATGAGGATTTCATTTCGTGAGAGCTACTGCGCTCCATTTAACTGTCTGAGGTCTCTATTTTGTTGTTATCTTCCTTCTTTGGTAAGAACCAAAGATGCCCCAAATCTTGCTCCTATTTCGGATTCAGCTGCAAACCCAATTCCAATTTCGGATTCAGCTGCAGTTTCAGCATCAGTAGACGATGAATCAGGAGAAGGAAAGGCCGGTGCTTTGAGTGTAGAGGAAGTTCGAAAGAGCTGTTTGAAGAAATTAGATGGAGAGAAAAAGGGGAATGTGAAATGGAAGGATTTGTTAGGAAAAGAGCTTGTGGAGATCAAGGAATATGAGCCAAGGTATGGTCTTTCTTTCTTTCTTTCTTTGACTTTGTACCTTCTATTCAAAATTTATAATTCATAATCAATAGACAATAGTCATAGGTATTCTTACTCAAGTGCCAGTACTTCCATTTATCTTGTTGAAAATAGCATGAAATTATTAGCTTCCTAAAGTATATATTCATGTCTACTGTGCACTATTATCTGTAATGATTGTTAACATTTTGGATTACTGAGCTTCTTTTCCGCAAAAAAGTAAAATAAAAAAAAATAGTTTTTGAGGACATCTCCAGACCAATTTTCAAAAGGAAAAAAGGCTCATGATTTCCTTAGTGAACTTCATAATTGTGCTTTATTACATTTCATAACAGCAAAACTGTATGGGAACAGATCAAATCAATCAAAATTGCTCCTCATCAGGGATCCTTATGGTAGATTGATGTATATGTAAGTGTGGTAATATTGCTTTGTTTGTCAAGTATAATGTATCTCCTCTTATAGCTAATGCGGTAACCACAATCACTCACCTAGAAGTAGATATATAATATAAAAATATTTATAATATTTATCAAGGGTTTTAGCGCTTCAATGTTTAAGTGTTCCATGGCACAACTTTGTGAGAAAAACTTTAGTTTAGTGCTTCAATGTGTTTTATTCATAGCTAAAACAAGTTATCTCCCTTTAATAGATAATAATTATATCTTATCCAAGCCAAATAGTATATCTGTTAGGGTTAATTTTTTTATTCCTGTTACATATACATTTTATTTTTTAAGTTTCCAACTGCTAATCTCAAGATCCTTATTGTTTTTGTAATAAATCATTCCTTATTTCAAACATATCAGCATCAAACAAAATATGTCTGTTATCTTTCATAAAATCCGGCATAGCCCCCTAGATGATTTGATTAGGCATCAAATTGCCTTCAGAAATACAATGTTAGACTGCTCGTCTTCATTTACACTTTGATTTGAACATTGCATTATTCAAATGGGAAGTAGTGATTACAAAATTTAATTGCTGGTTTATGAAGATTCCAACATTGGAATAAAACATGTGCAGCATGTGGTTTGTTTTATTTCAGAATTGTCCAAGGTATTCTATTCTAGTTGGATTTGTACTAATTTTCTTTTTGGTGTGCAATCAAAACAGTGATTCGGAATCCCAAGACGATGATGACGGAAACTCAGCATGCATTTGTTCCATCCAATAATGATGATGCAAATTCCTTTTTTCTTGTAAATTCTTCATTCAAACAAAATTCAGATTATTTGTATATGTTATTCTAGGTAGTAGCCAGGGGTTGTAGTAGCCTGTTTATGCCGTGATTTCTCCATGATACTTTGTGCATAATCTCGGAGATTGTAGATTATTATTTCTTTGAAATGAATTTTGGTGATTGCTTGATTACTACTTTTGTCCTCTCATAATTTTGTGAAGCATTTTGTTTCTACCTTAAAAATTAAACAAAACAATATGAACTAGCACCTGGTTGTTTCAGAATTGAATCAATGGGTAGTAAAGTTAGAATGAATGATAATTGGATTTAAGATTTGGGTAATATCCTCTCAAGCAGTTTCCATTGATCACTCGATTCGGATCCAATATAATGATTGCAATGCGTATTATGCTAAGCAGTTGTTTCTTTGAAGAAGTCAAGTTCAGGCATGTGTGTCAATTTTGTTCAAAAAGTTTGCACAAGTATGAATTTAATGTAATTTTCTATCGCCATCTATGATACGGAGCCGTAATTTTTTAGTTACCACCTCAAATTATCATAATTCGCACTTTACTAGATGCAAAATTAGGGTGCACACTAATTTTTTTTTTTTTGCACAGACCCAAAAAAAATGATGCGCCGACTCAATTTTTGGAGAAACGATGATAAAGTGCGAATTATGAAAGTTTGAAGTGGTAACTAAAAATATTTCGGGATACGGAGACATAATAATATGTTAGATATGGGTGATTGTAATAAATGGAAAATAATCTATAAATGAGTAGAACTAGAGTGTTCTTAAGTTCACCAAGCTCCTTTGTGAACTCAACTCTAAAATCTAGTGGATTGGCTTCAAATGACGAATTCAAACCGTTGAAATCCATCTACCTTACGAGTGATACGTCAACATGCAAAAAAAAAATTAAATTTTCGAACTAATTTTGTATAGAGTCAAGTGGTAAAAAAAACTTTCAAAAAATGAATGCATTAAAATTAATTTATAAACCTTCTAATTTTGACCGTTTGACTTTATACTAAATTAATTTGAAAGTTTAATTTTTTTGCATGTAGACGCATCTGTCATAAGGTAGAAAGATTTCAACAGTTTGAATTCGTCGTTTGAAGCTAATTTGATAGGTTTTAGAGTTGAGTTTACAAAGAGACTTGGTGAACTCAAGAACACCCTAGTTCTACTCCATATAAATTGTATAATCTTAATCAAAATAATTAGTAAGCAATTAAATGTACTATTTTAGACTACAGTATATCAATACGGAAAATACAACCAAATATTTAGATAAAAAATTAATTGATTATTACTATACAAAATGTTCCATTAATTTAATTTGAAATTTATTTAAACTATTTATGTAATAAAAAAAGGATTGGAAAATTACCATAGATGACTTAGTTTTATTAATTATCTTATAAAAGAATTTTAGTGATAAGCAGGGCCAATCTGCAATTTTCCCCCTCTCCAGTGGGCAGTGGTGATGCATGCCATTTATTAATTATTGAGCGCACAGGCACAGCGAGAGAGCGAGAGAGCGAGAGAAGAGAGATAGAGATGAATGGCCACCACAAGTGTACATTCCCTTTCCTTCCCCATCAGCTCTTCCTTCAATAAACCCTCAAAAACCAAATATGCGCACCCCTCCCTCTCCTCTCTTCCCTGTGCCTCCAATGCCCCTCCATCACCCCTCATTCAGCCCCCTCTTCCCGTCTTCGAAACCACTCCTGCACCTGCAGTACCACACTCTTCCCCTTACCCTTCCCCTTACCCTCGTAGCCGTTTAATTTTCCTTCTCCGCCTCGCCATTCGCCACAAACACCTCCCACTTCTTCGTGGAGTTCACGCATTACTAGTCAAAATCTCTGATACTGATACAGAGGAACCCAGCCCCAGCGATGTCGTCTTCCTCACCAATCACCTTATCTCAGGTTACATATCTTTCGGGTTTCTCACACATGCCTGCAAGGTGCTTGATGGAATGCCCCAGCCTAATGTTGTCTCTTTTTCACTCCTTATCTCGGCATATGCCAGTCAGTGCGGCATGCTTAAACACAGGACCTCTTATGGTGATTCCCGCGCTTCAGTCGGCCTCTTTCGCCGCATGCGTCGGTTGGGTATACTCCCCAATTCCTTTGCTCTTGTTGCATTGCTTGTTAACTGTTTAAGAAGGCCTAACCCTTTGTTGGGTCGTCAAGTGCATGCCCTTGCTATCAAGTCCTGTTTGAACTCATCTTTACACGTCACAAATGCTTTGCTCGGGATGTATGCTAAATTTGATAGTACTGATATCATGTTATCTCTGTTTGACGAAATGTCTGAGAGAGATACTTCCTCTTGGAATGCCATTTTGCTTGGTTTGGTCGAGGAAAGGAGATATCAAGAAGCTTTTGATCAATTTTTCAAGATGCGCATGAGTGGGATTAGATGGGACCATTACTCTCTCTCTACTCTTTTAACTGCCGCCACAGAGGGATTTGGTGCATTTCAAGGCGAAGTGATACATGCTTGTGCAATAAAATCAGGGTTAGAGCGTGATATGAGTGTGTCTACTGCCCTTTTAGGCTTTTATAAAAAGCATGGGTCAATTGATGACATGGTTGACCTGTTCAACAAAATGCCGGCCAAGGACATTACTGCATGGAATGCAATGCTAAATGGGTTTGTAAATCTTGGTTTGTTTGATTTTGCCATCGAGGTGTTTGACAAAATGCCTGAGAGAGACTCTATTACATTTAATTCTCTTTTAGCTGGTTTTTGCAAGAATGGAGAAGGGAATCGGGGCTGGGATTTGTTTGTACAAATGTTTAAGAACAGAATGCCGATTTCTGACTTCACCTTAGTAGGTTGTATGAATGCTGTTGCAATTACTGGGGATAGAAAGAAAAGTGAGCAAATTCACAGTTTTGTGGTCAAGTGCGGGTGCAAGTTGGGTCCTCGGATCCATTCGGCTTTAATAGACATGTGTGCTAAATGTGGTAGAACTAAAGATGCCTATAAGCTCTTTAAGAAATGGTCTCACAAAGAAGACTTTAACATTGCTTTTAGTTCCATACTATCTTCGTATATAAGAGATGGTCACCCTGAAAAAACTTTAAACCACTTTATCTCATGTTGTAAGGAGCTTGAACCATCCTCTTCTTTGTTTATGGATGAATTTGTGATGGCTACAGTTGTCGGGGCTTGTGGTGCATTAGGGTTTGATGGAATGGGTCAGCAGATGCATTGTTTAACTGTTAAATATGGCATGGCTTATGCTGATCCCACCATTGGCAATGCCATTGTTAACATGTATGCGAGGAGTGGAAATCTGGAGCATGCAAGAAAGGTGTTTGATGAAATGCATAGTCTTGACCAAGTTTCATGGAATGGATTGATGGATGCATACCTCCTTTATTGTCAGGGCGATAGGGTATTGGATCTTTGGTCAGAGATGAAAGAGCTAGGGTTCAAACCTGATGCTCGCACATTTGTGCTAGTCATATCAGCGTGTAGATACACAGGCCATAGTTCAGTAGGTACATGTCAGGAAATATTATTTTCCATGAAAAATATGTATAACATAGAGCCCTCAGATGAACATTATGCAGCCATGGTCAAGGTTTTGGGATTTTGGGGCTGTTTTGATGAAGTTGAAGAGCTGATATGTAATGTCCCTTTCAAGCCAAGCTCATCTTTTTGGAGGTCTTTACTCGAAATTTGTAGGTTGAAATCAAACCCAGTTCTCGCCAAAAAAGCTATGCAAAATCTACTTGCATTAGAACCAGAAGATGAATCTACATTTATACTGGCATCAAATCTATATGCTGCTTCCTCCAGGTGGTATTGCTCAGAGAGAGTCAGGGAAGAAATGAGAAGCAAGGGGATGCGAAAGATTCCTGTCAGCAGTTGGTTGATTCAAAGCAACATGGTGCATCGGTTCTACACAAGAGATAGAACGCATCCTCGGTCCAAGGACATTTACGGAGGGTTGGATGTGTTGATTTTGGAGTGTATGAAAAATGGGTACGAGCCTGACACAAGTTTTGTGCTCCATGAGGTGGAAGAGCACCAAAAGGAGCATTTTTTGCTTTACCATAGTGCCAAGCTGGCAGTCATGTATGGTATCTTGGCAACTGGGCAAGGTGATGTGGTACGGGTCATGAAGAATGTTAGGTTATGTGGGGATTGTCACTCCTTTATAAAGCTTGCTTCAATTTTGACGGGTAGAGAGATATTGGTTAGAGATACAAATGGGTTTCATGTTTTTAGGAACGGAGAGTGTTCTTGTAGAGATCGTTGGTAAGGTTAGTTGCAGGGTGGTACTATGTATATTATACTTGAGAGTTGAGAGGAGCGGTGCTTTATTGTCAAATTGAACTTGTTAACAAAACAAAACAAGGTGTGCCAGTGCCACATTTACGGGGACGAGCTGCTATAGTAGCACTGCTGTCTGATGTCTGATGCCGATGCAGTTTGTTTATTGCTATATGCTAGCAGTTGGCCAGTTGCCAGCTATGTATGTTGGAATGCATTTGCTAGAATTCTACAAGGGGCCGTCTGGCAACGAATTCATATCACCTGAGGGCTAAGGTAACAGAATAGTTACCCTAGCTTCATATTTCTCTTTAGATCCAAACCATCCGATAAGAATCCGGACAAATATTATAGGACTCCATGCATTTTATTTCTATTTCTATTTCAACATAAATATTATGTTACCTCGTAGGACATCCTATATAACTAGTAATATAGTGTTATTATACTTATTTATTGTTGTCAAACATAATTTAATATTTTAAATTGTATTAAATTAGTACTATTTCACCATGTCAAACAAAAAAAAGATTAGAATAATGAAAAATCAAAGAAAAGAGGAAATAAGATGAGTTTGTGTAATACAGTAATACTATATTATCTTTTATTGCCAAACATATTAGACACTATTTTGATGGTTATTTTATATCGCTCCAATTACCACCTTTATATCACTCTTCCACCGTATTCTTACAATTACCCCCATTTATATCTTGATTTACCAAACGAGTCCTGATTTATTTTAGTAGGCTGTCTAATATAAATCTGACCCAGAAGCATAGTCGCATCGAGGGAAATTTTTAAACTGCCCATTCTCTGAAAAAGATCAAACAAAATACTCCACTAAATTTCTTGACAAAATATCCTTGTAGGCGTCGAACTTCCCTTCCCTTCCTCTCCCCCCTCTCGCTCCACGTTACTTCTCCCTTCTCTCTCTCTCCAAGTTACTGATCTATTAAATTTGGAGATTTTTGGAAAGCACATTAAGTGCTTTAATTTGCTTGATCTCATTAAAACCCCTTACTCACTTTTAATAACATCAAATATTCTGAAACATGTCTGAATATAAGAACTAATTTACTATATTTTAGCAGAAATTAGACGGTGGATGCTACAAAGGTACAAGTCTTACTTTAAACCTTCATGCATGGTGACCAGGAGATAAAACTGAGAAGTGTTTCTTCTTGCCTCCATCCCGTGATACAAAAATCTAATATTTGAAACATGAAAAAGAAAAAAAAAAATTAAACAAAGAACGAATGAAATTAAAATTTTGCATAACTACCAAGTACATACTGAAAATTGGTTCACCATTACAGGTGACATTTCTCTTAACCCAGCAAGTATTTGACAATTTTTAAATTCGGCTCTGAATCCTCTCGAAATGCTGCCGCTTTTGAGAAATGATTTCGTGGATTAACTGAATTAGAATGAACTGAGATATACAAAGAGCTAACAGTGCCGACTGGTACAAGCATACAAATCAGGGCTCTTAGTCCACTTGTTTTTTATGCTTTTCTGTCTTTTTTGTTTTGTTTCTGTTTTACTTCAATCATTTTAAATCAGCTCATCTGTTACGAGCATCTGTTTGTATTAGTTATGTAACTTTCATTTGTTTCTTAATTTTTTTTTAAAAATGTACATAATTGTGATGTGATAATTTGTTTATGTACATTTTTTATGAACACCTCACTTAATTGTTCTTAGTATGTGATGTGATAATTTGTTTATAATTGTGGAAGCCACATTATGATTTTTTTTTTACTGAATAAACTATCTGTAGAATGTCTTTATTAAAAAGATCCATATGTTATTCCAAAATATTTACAGAATAAATTAATACTATGTATTACAACGATTGTTAAAAGGATTAAGATGATAAAAATATTTTTACAAAATAAACTAATGCCATACTATGTACGGATTAAGATGATAAAAATATTTTACAAAATAAACTAGTGCCATACTATGTACGTGTTTATGTAATAACATTCTTCATTAAAAAGATTTTACACTAAATATGTTATATACAATACATGAGTATTGGAGAGAAACATAAGTTTGCATTAAATAAATTTTGTTTTAGAAGATGGGCAGTTTGTAAAATTCCCCTCGCATAGAGCTGAGTTGGAAGTAATTGATATGAAGTACAAGGAACGAGAAACTAATGTACGCTTCTTAAGAATATCCATCCGTTGTTTAAAAGCACACAAAAAGGAAATAAAAGAAAAGCTTTCGAACTACAATTCACTTTGCGCTTGTTTACCACTCAACTCGAGCCCGTGGTATTACTCTTTTAATCTAAACATGCAAACAACATTTCAACAACAGTAGGATACTTGGATTTTTGTGTTTTTATACCCGTTCTACGATCCATGCTTGCCCTTCAATACCAACATGGAGCAAGAATAGTTCGGACAGATTATAATAAAAAAGAAGTTGCATTGAAATGTTAAAGATAAAAAAGTGTAACAGCTGAGCTATACTTTTGCACACTACGGAGCTTACTTCCGCAATTTTCTTTACACGTCAAGAAAATTTAAGAAGGCCTTTCCCTCCAAGGCTCTAATGTGATATCCAAATGATCATTGGAGAACACATACTATGTCTTCGCAAAATATTGACGGTGAAATTCTCTTCTAGTTGAGAAGAAACATTTTTATCTGTAATTAGCAGACAGTTCGACCATAGCACATTGAAGCGATATAAAGGTTCTTGCCCCATTTTTCCTGAAAAAAATATTTCATCAAGTATGATGTTGCTACTGAGTGGATTTACAGAAATGATTTCCAAAGCTAATTAAAATCCACAAATCTAGAGTACATAGCAGTCAATACCAAATATGTATCAGTCCTGTTTAAAGAACTTTACTTTAGGTCTTTTGCAAACTACATCCAATATTCTGATGGACTTGGCAAACACGCCAAACATTTTTCATACTTGCCACTCATGCAACTACTCAAGGTTTAAAATCACTTCCTAATAAAACCATGACGATGTTTGGTTTAACACCTATGTTGGATCTAGCAAAAAAAGAATGGCTTATCAGACTATTCAAGTAAAAGCAAATTTTCAACACCTTAACATATCATTTTGTCACCCTTTCATATTAACTCTTCTTTTCGTATGGAGGCTTAATAGAATTAATATATGTTAGGCTGGTCAAGTATGATCACAATAACTAGCTAACCATACCATTAAATGTATTTTATTGCTAAAGATACCTTCACATGGTTACTAGGAAAGGCAGAGGTACGAAGAGTCTCCTGAGTCTCGTCAACAGGTTTTCTTTTAAATGTGCTCAAAATTAATGCAGTCTGATCAGGTGTTGCAGCAGTTGAGGTAATCCTGTAACCCATTTCCCATCTTCTGTGAATTCCTTCACTTGGGTACAAGAAATCCAACTCTACTACCTTCATTATTTTAGCACAAAAGTGTCAAGTAAGAAAAATTGAATGATAGGAATGTCGGAAGGGATTACAGTACGTGAAGCATAATTAAAGATTACATGTTTTATCTTTGTTTTTCAGTTGTCTTGTTTTGTTTTACAATTAACTATGTTAAGACAAAGGTATCTTACAGAAGCTGCAACAAGCATCCATCAATTCTATTCTTGCAACTAAGACCAACAATAGCAATAATTATGGATACAACCAATTTAAGTTTGTCTAAAAAGGTTCAAGGTCTTAATATCTTTTGCTTTGCTTAAACTTGGTTCTAGACATAAAAATGTTTCAGTTGCCACCTCAATATTCACATAGGCCCATTAAAATATTCAATGTGGTTTGAAGGGGAAGAAAAGCATTGCAATTAATTGGTACCTGGTCAGAGAAACCAGAGTTGCGAGACATGACAACAGCCCAGCGGCTGCCAGCTGTCGCCATGGAAGTGACGTGAAAGCCTTCCTTCCACTTCTTGTTTATCCACTTGAAAGGAAAAGATTCACTCACTTTATATGACTGTTGTGTGAATGGAGTTCCTACAATTATAACACCCGCTTCAAGAAGAGCTTAAAACATCGGTAGAGTACAGCAAATATCATTTATAATCATTTATATGTATATTTTCGCGGGGGGGTTGCTGCAGCTAAAACCACAGCAACACAATACTTCTTTTGCAGATGGCACCCCTTTATTACCTATTCTACCCTTTTAAACATATGGTACCCCAGCAGTAGACTGGCAGCTTTCCAGATGTGGTTGCTAGCAGCTGACTTTCTGTTTACAGTGTGTTGCTGAGGATCATGAGCTAGTTTGTTCCTCTACCCACACTTGCATCTATGGAGTGCATCCATATATACAAATATAGATGACAATTGCCTTTACTTTGTTCTTTGTGCACATATATAGATCCTTGAAGAGTTTGGCTTTCAGATATTCATCTCCAAAAGATTACTTGTACATACCTTTAGACATGACCACCAATGAACTGCCATTTAAAGAACCTGCAACAGCAGTTATGTAATAATTCTTCTCCCAATGGTCCATTATCCAATCCTGTTCAAATTCCAAAAGATGCAGAAAGATTATTTTGGATGCCATTAGGACACTTCCATTGTGAAAATTGTCATATATACCTAATAAAACCATAAAGTATAGATTTGACCAAAGTAAGGTCAAATGGGGTCATCACTCACCGCACTATGGCTTAATAGATTGCACATATTAACAAAACTAATATATATCAGCATTAATAAATAACATGTTATATCTTAAGTCCTGTTGTTTTGGAGGGTGAGAAAAGGAGTGTATTGCCATATTTTAGTATATCTCACCTTGTGAAGAAATAGAGGGGACAGCTCATAAACCTGGGAGCAGAAACCAGTACCGGCATCCATGATAAGAGCCCACAAATTAGCTGCAGAAGCAACACAACCGATATATAAACCATCTTCATTTCCTTTTTCTATGTGCTGTTGTAGCCTCGAATCAGTCACATTGTAGTGGTACCTTATAGAGAAGAAAAAAAATTGCCCAATGAAAACAACTTGCTTTGCTTCCGATATTGAAGAAAGAGTACTCAATAGTAATTTAAAAAATAAAAATGGCAACAATATGAAAAATATGAAAACCGAAGTCAAACCTTTGTTTCATGGGACGCCTAGCATTGTAAACAGAAATCCATTGCGTGGCAGAGCTACCTAATCGGACCTTCTTCCTTGGCTGCTCATCTTCTTCGAGGTTTACCACCAGCCGTCCTCTTTTCTGACCAACCTACATAATGATTTTCCCAAAGAATATAAATCATCAGAAAAATGGAGCAAGAAAGATTAACAAGATCTGTTCAACACTTAGGGACTGTTCAGTTGGGAAATTTAACAGTAGCAAGGTTAACATTGGCTTCTTCCTCATTTATTTCTATCAAGCAGCAACTTTATTTTCAGAACACTTCATAGTTAAACATCTTCATGACAACCTCTCAAATTGTCCTTGAAATCAACTTTATTCCAGAGTAATTAAAAAGAAAATGTGGCAGTACATACTAAAATTGTCACTAGGACCCCCTCCCAACCCCTCTCCTGGAGTTCATTTCTATTGGTTGCATTTTGCAGAAAATATGGTGGGAACTATGAACACAGAAACCCATGTTAACTCCTATACAATCCCCTCTTTCATAATGGTGCATGATAGAATACTAGAAATAAGAAATACACAAATGCAATGATATGGCAAAAGATTGAGAGAGAGAGAGAGAGAGAGTTAAGAAGGCTAATTTAGAAACTTAGAAGACAGTATTGATCTCAAAAGATGAAATAACACTATTAATTAAGGTCTCCAGTGTAAGAAAAACTAATTGGCAGAATTACCTAATCCCTGCTCAATTAATCATTTCTCAATTTCAAGGACTAAATTTCACTCCATTCAGTTCACTCCTTATTTGGGAGGAATTAAAAAGAATTGAGGCTACTTCCTTTTGTAAACACAATGTCAAGATTTAATTGTTGATTCATGTTACAACTTAATAGCAAGACCAAGAGAGAACCTTTAAAGCACCATCAATTCTGATAGGCCTCGAAGCAGCACATTGCTCAATCAAGCTATCGAAAAGGGATACAAGCTTGGTGTAGTTTGGCTCCTCATCATACTTCAAATTTGTTACAACTTCAAGGAAGTGTTTGAATGGGGGAGGACAAAAACAGCACAAAAGCTCAGGAGAAGTTGACATTTTCTTCTTGCAGACAAGAAAACTCTTGTTGTCTCCCTGCAGATCAAATTCAAAGAAAAATTAAACAAGATATTAACTAGAATTACCTTACTCACAAATGAACAAAAAAATAGTAATTCAGAAAAAAGGAAAATAAACAGTTGGACGCTTTTTCTTTTTTTTCGTTTTATTTACACCCAGCTGCCATACCATTTCCATGTCAAATGGTGGTATTAGCATAAAACACCAATATATTAATAATCGGAATATACCAAAATCAGTGCCAAAGAACTAAATTTTACCTGATAACCTTGCCAAGGAAGCCTGCCTTTTATTAGAAAAACCAATGTGTATGCAAGGGACTCTAAATCATCTCTCCTACTACTGGTACGGCCTAAATGGGCATGAGCACTAGCATATCTTACAGTTCCCCTGAAAGAAGAAAGTAAAATTTAAAGTTGAAAAAATGAAGAAAGGGAAATCATATTGGATTATCAGGAAAAAGCACAACGAACCGAAAAATATCTGGCCTCTGGTCATATTCAACATGTTGACCTGATGCTTCCTTCCATCTCGAGGCTGAAAAAGGTCCCACAAATTCCAAGAGAAGTTAATCAGATAAAGTGAGGAAATTTTCTAGGATTCCTAATTAAAGAGAACCGCCTAAATAGCAAAAATGCAGGTCAGAGTTGGCTCAAGGTTAAGGCTATTGGAATGTCGTCCTGCTTATATTTTCACTGTTTAAAAACAATAAGATAAAAATAAATACACAAATAATGTCATGGTAAAAGATTTACCAAGCCCAAGATCAATAAGAAAAAGTTTCTTCTCATCAGCTGTGCCCGGTTGACCAAGCAAAAAGTTCTCAGGTTTAACATCTCCATGCACAAATCTGACATAATAAAGTAGAGTTCAGTTTGATTTAGGAAATGTGAACAGGAAAAAAAGAGAGAGAGAAACAAAAATAAAACTATAGCTGATACCCCTTCGAATGAAGCTTCTCGAGGATGGATATCGCCTCCACAGCTATACAGGCAACCATAGTAGGTGACATCCTATTGTTTCAATTAAGAAAATATGCCTTCAGATACGACAATTGTCAAACTCACAATATATGCTTTCCATATTCTTGTCGTGTTTGTTTTGTGCTTTCAAAACAGATTAGGGATAGATGTGAATATTCTCAACATTTGCAACATATATGCTCACATGACCTTTCTTTTTCCCCTGAGGCCTGAACAAGCGTGGTCATACCAAATCATAAAATTTGTTGATTTATTATATTTTTAACGGAGAAGGTTCACAAGACCAGCATACATAATATTTTTCATGGTGCCAACGCACAATCATAAAATTTAAATGTTCTGAGTTAAGATGTTAACTTACGATTGACCAACTGAGTTCCATACATCCCATAGACTGGGTCCAAGCATATCCATAACCTAAAAGTAATTGTATGTTAGTGATAAGTCAGTCAACTCAATAGCTCTTACCGCCAAACCACAGTATACCGGCCAAAATCATCACTTAATGCCTGAACCATTGCCGGTTTCCTTTCAACTCAATTTACTATTGTTTTCTTAGTTGTTTATTAATTGATAATTTGTGCGCATTTGGTATAATGCCAGTTGGATATGAAGTATTTTTTTTTAAAGTAGGCCAGAAATGGATATGAGGTACCATATGTGCTTCCTTTTCATAACAAAGTAAAAAGCTATCTGTTCACCATTGGCCGACCATCTTGAAGCCTCTTTCTTTGCCTCAACCAGGTTTCCTCCAGATTAATTCCATCATTTACCAGACTTTAAAATGTACTGGTATGGAAATAGATGCTTACCATAATGTAGTAGTCCCCTTGACGGCCCATGTAGTGAGCTGAAGGCACTCCATAAGATCCATTAAGTGTGCTTCAAACAAAGATGGTAATAATAAACCAATCAGAAAAATACAATGGAAAACCCAGACTAGATAAAAGGAAAGAAGAGAAGTATGTACAATAGTACTCACTGATAAACTTGCCACTCATATGGGGGACCATAATTGCACCCCTTGCTGCTCCTATGCTCAAACTTCAGCGCAACCTGTTCAAAGATAATGCTACTATAGATAAAATGGGTATGAAAAGTGTAGATATTTCCAACTGGAACTTCAAAATAATGTATTCTTGAGGGAATTTGACTAGGAATAAACAGTGTAGTAGAATTACAAATATTAAGACTAAAGCCACCAAATTCTCTGCAGAACAGTATCTTAAAATACAAAGGCACCTACTGAAGCTTAGCATTTTGATTTGGGAACTAAGCAGGAATAAACCCCAGAACTGCCCTTAATCCCACCAGACTAATAACATCAAACCCAGAAATTCCCTTCTCCGCCAGCCTTGCACTTTCTCTGAATGAATGGTCATTAATTATTTTCTTATTTACTTCAATTTAATTTAAGAATGGATGTTCTACCTCATACGCATCAGGGCCTGTGCGACCTGTCCCACCTGATAATCTCCTTCCTACATAGACCTGGCCAAAACCTCCTTTACCTAACTTCCGATCAGTTATATATTCTGGTGAATTTCCAACTTGGACCTGCAATGCAAACAAAAGAGAGAGACAAAACAATTATCCTCTCATTTGGGTTATGTGAAAGAGAAATTTAATAATTAAGTAAACAAATTTTCAATGGAGCATCAGGAATGAAATTAAACATCAAACAAAATAGAGAAGGCAGAAAATAGTAATTGAAAGAATGTGATCTGGGTCAAGTCTATCCGGCTACATAATGTATCAAACCTGATCAGCATGTATTGGTAGCATGGTTCGCAAATAACTTTTGCTTAATAAAAAGCATGCCTTAGATCGGAAATATGTAGAAAATAATAATACAGAATGTTGCCTTCCTGAAATGGCATATAACCAACTTGCCATAATTCTTATGTTGTATGCATTGCATTTAAAATGAAGAATATGTGAAAGATCAAAATTCTTGTACTGGTTTATCCAGGTATAAATATAAAGCCATCTTTACATTTTCTTTTTGGTAGGTTGATCCTACAGGTTGCTTTTGAAATAAAGGATATGTTAAAGATCAACCTAATTTAAAATTGAAAGTAAAAACATACCCGTTCTGGTACAGGCACAGTGCCTGCTTCATCCTCAGCCGCCCCTACAATTTTCTCGGGACTCTCACCTTCCATCCTCAATTCCTTCCTCTCTTGGTCTTCTCGGTTCAATGCTGGGTCTTGGGCTCTGCTAATGGGTTGGACCGGTTCCAAGTTAATAGCCGGGCTGCCTCTCCCTCTCCCACCCCTTCTAGCCCTGGTCTGAGCAGGTGCGGCTGCTTTATTTGTGCCTCTTCCCGCCCCGCGCCTTGGTGGCCGCTTATTATTGGCTGGTGGTGGCGTTTGCTGATCAGGTCTGTTGTTAGACTGTAACCGCGCTTGTCTGGTTCCACTTCTCAGCTCTGGCATTGTCTCTCCCCATGCAACTTTGGGTTACATTATCTCATTTTTGTATCCCCTTGTTTCCTTCTATTCCTGATCTTTAACTGCAACAATCTGAAACTGCTTGGGTTATACAAAAGCATTTGCCGAGGTTGGAGACACGCAAAAACATTAATATGTCCCTTGCAAAGAAGCCGTTGTCAGGAACTTGAGCAACAGGCAGAACTATGAAAGGCATAAAAACATGAATTTTTTTTAAAAATGACACATTTAACACATAGTTTCTGGCCATGAAAGGAGAAAATGGAGCTGACAATCAAAGGGGGTATATTTCCCTATAACTGCTATAAAGAGAAAGGGATACTTTCTGTCACAATAACCTTTTGACAACGAATCGAATGCACCGAAAACAGGAGAGGAAAGGAAGAGTGTCCCCATCAACCACTGTTGAAAATTTCACGGATGTATGAAGACTATAGCCTTTTTTTCATAATAAGAAACAACCCATTAATCTTGTTTATCTATCTTTTATCTCTCATCTCCTTAACCATAAGTAAATCTATAGGCAAAGAATGCATACCTTCCTTGGAAAATCAGCAAGAAAACCAAATTAGCTCAACTAACCCACTTATATTTCAAAATGATTTACAGAAAAAATCAATCTCTCACCCAAAAAAAATAAAATGTCGCAAACAAAGAAACGAAGTCTGGTATAACATCAGAGGTGTTTCATCCCAGTTACTAGTCATCAAATTCCACATCCGATGAACTACAAAACCCAGCAAAGATGATAAAAAACAAAAAAGGGTCGATTTTCCCAGCAAAAAAGCCGATGAAAAACAGGATCGGAGGCAATTAAAGAGGGATCGGAGAGTCTTACATTGGATTGGTTGGATCGAAGTGGAGATTGGAGCGATCGGTGGAGGAGACTTGTATCGAAAATCGTGTGGAGAGATTTTAGTTGTTGGATTATATTAGAAGAGAGGTCAGAGGTGGTGCTGTGTCCCTCTTGTTTTCGTGTTGGTTGTATGCTCTAATCTTTGTTTGCTATGCTGTGTCTGTGTTGGTGTGCTGCCCGCCGCTGTGACTCTGTGAGCAAAGAAACAAAAATAAAATTTAATAAATAATTTCACGATGGGAAGAATATCAATATGGCATCTTTCCGTCTTTCTTATTGCCACAAATTACATCATCTATACTATGCTATGCTTATGTAATCCAATCAGAACCGTCCGATTAAAATTAAATAATGCAACAGAATCGTCGGAACCGTCCGATTTCGAATTAACCGTGTCAACTTATACTGCAAGTGCAATCTTTTAATAGATAAGATTTTCAAGATCAGTTCACCCCAAATCGAACAGCTTTGCCTTTAATAAATCACATGTATTATTATGTAATAGTTACAATTAGAGCACGAGAATGAAAGCGCATGCATCGGCATCGCATTGTATATTTGTATGTGGTTCTCATCTATTTATCGTGTTTTATATTAGAAAAGAGTTACGAGTACTGTCCACTCAATTTTGTTTCTGGATATTTCTATTCTTCATTCTAGTTAGTAAAATATTAATAATTATTAAAAATGACTAAATGAGTCATGAGTGTCTAATTACAAAGGATGAGTACTGAATTGTTAAATGAATGAACATACTTGTCAATTATAATAAATTTCAAAATCACCAACTTTAGAAATGTAATAATAATAATAATAATAAATTGAGTTGTTTCTAAAAATACATATGTATTTGACGCATATGCTGGTTTATAGTCGTTAGTCCCTCTTAAGTCTTGACATTTATAAATATACAATTAACACCTACCTACGTATTAGGTGTGAAAATCTGTTGCTTTTCTCAAAATATAAAATTACAAACTTCTTCTTCATCTGACCGTTTTAATATTTTTAACAGTTTATATTTTAAAAATAAGAGAAGAGCAGCAAATTTTGTCTTCAAATCTAAATTGTTGAAAAGCATTTGAACAGTTGAGGTGAAACAAAAAATCTGTTTTTTTTAGAATAAGAGTAGATTTGATTTTAAATATTAGAGTACTATGCCATATCACGTCTCTGAGTAACAATTGATTTGTGTCAATTCTATGTAATCTTTTCAATCTTCTAAAAGAAGCAGAAGAATACGATTCATCAGATTCAAAAGAAGAGGCGATATAGACCAATCACGATTGTTAGTGGACGAGCATTGACGGAGGATGGATTTTGTCCAGTCGAATTGGTCCAGGCGGTCCCCACTAACTATCTTATCCGGATCCGCCGCAATTAACCCGTTTATTTCTTGCCATATTATGAATTTCAAACTTTCCTTTCTCTGCGCTCTTCTAAAAGGCAATTCTGAGGCGATCTCATTTCTCCATCACCGGCGTCTCGCTTCTCTCGCTCCGTTGGTCTCTCTCAGGCGATCTCGCATCACGCTCCGTCATGCAAGAATTGTAAGATACTTCATCTATTTTTGAAAAAAAAAAAAAATTGATTTGACTTTTGTAATTATGGCAAGAATTTTTTTTTTCAAAATAGATGAAGTACCTTAGAATTTGAATGTACTAGAAGGATCACGATCATTTCTGTATTTACTAGA
Source organism: Carex littledalei (assembly GCA_011114355.1). Classification (NCBI taxonomy): domain Eukaryota; kingdom Viridiplantae; phylum Streptophyta; class Magnoliopsida; order Poales; family Cyperaceae; genus Carex; species Carex littledalei. The sequence goes on along the minus strand of CM022091.1, from coordinate 13,029,560 downwards.
AATGTTTTTTGAACTGGAATCAATAATTCAGATCCAAATCATTTTTATTTTTTTCTAGTAACACACTAAGAAATAGTTTAATTTTTTTTATAGCTGGAAAAAATCTTGCCTGAAAAATGTTTTCGAGTCTGTAGTACATCTAAATTATAAAATGTTTTATCTATTTTGTTTGATGTTCTTTCTAACATATTTAAATTATTAATTGTTCTTTCTATTTTTAAAAATCATTAAACAAATCAATTAAAAACAACGAAACATTTAAATTTTTTGGTTTTTTTGGGCCGCAACGTCAAATGCGGTCCCAGTCTTAGGGGACCGCATTTGTCGTTATGGTCCGGATAATTATCAAATTTTACAGAAACAGTGGTCTTTTGATTCTTTTTTTTTTTTTGTTGAAGATATATTTAAACATTTCGGTAATTAAGGGGCCCGGTGGATGAAAAAATTACAGCATATTATATGTCTCTTAACTCAATTATAATAATGAAAGATGATAGTATGTTGTCGTTTATGGAATGTATAAGTTGTGTACATGTTCTAAAAAATTTTTATTGACCTACTAATACTTTTAGTGTGAAACAAATATATGGTAGAAATCATTATATTTGCTGTGAAGCATGTATACATGAACCGTGTAACACATTAAGTATCAAACTGGTAATTATAATATTGAAGATGTATGCAGGTAGAAAAATAAAAAAAAAGTAGGGAATTGGAAAATAACTAAAGTTAGCTTTTTTATTCACTTTCCATTTAAATTGGATTAATTGCTTACGTCATAAATTAGAAAAGTTGCAAAACTAATTCAATAGTTAACGGGTTGAGTTTTGTTTTTAACTCTTTCTATTTTAACAGCAATTATAGAGCATGTTTTTTTTTTCAGATTGCTAAGACAAAACTGGCTAATAAAATGCATGATGACTTCTTAAATGATCATCTAATTGCTTATATTAAGAAATAAATCACGGACAAACAAATTTATTGAAATGAATAATTCATGGGTCCCACTTCCCTCAATTAATTTCCAGTTCCTCAATACTCAATATTATATTTTTGGCTAAATATTCATTATATTATCATTAATAGTGACTTCTTATTTATATATCATATACTTAATAATATTAATATTGTACTCTCAGTTATAATATTGATTGTCAAGAATACATATAATTAAAATACATATGAAATCCGTCTAAGAAAAGAATAATATTGTATGACAACTAACAACTTGTCCATAATTTTTTTCATTTGACCACCTGACCTTTTCATTGCTTTGAATGTTGATCACCTTTGAAATTAATTAAGTCTTGATTTTGATTATGTACCAAATACCTTTACCAAATGGTGCCAAGAAAGAGGAAAGTAGCCAAGGTGTTTAGTTAAACTATTTCAATACTAATATCATTCATATCATTCATTCATATTTTATTGCCAAAATGCACCAAACAGCCAACAGGTGCTATTTTTTTTTCTTGGTGGTTTGAGGTATGCATTTTTCACCAAGTACTGAAAATTAATCCTCTTGGTTAATTGTTTTTTTTTAAGTCTTAATTATTTTTTAACATGAACATAACATAATTTTGTTAATCATCTTAGGGCCACAAGGATATTTTGTTAATAATTCTACAAGATGGGTATTTTGTTTGAAGATTTTCAAAAGAGGAGGATTCCAATACCTCATGTTTTTCATAACTCATCATGCTTCATATTTTATATCTTCGTTTCAAAGTCCAAATTATCGATCCGAACCAATCAACATGATATCCATATTAAAATATGCTTGGAGACCAAATTTTATAATTTTTGAAAAAAAAATTACTATTTTTTAGATAGGTACAAAATCACTGTTTTTGAACGGTCCAGAAACAATAATTTTGTATCTTTCTAAAAAAATAGTAATTTTTTTCCAAAAATTATAAAATTTGATCTCCAAGCATATTTTAGTACGGATGTCAGTTGAGCGGTTCGGATCGACAATTTAGACTTTGAAAACGAAGATATAAAATTATGAGGTATGAAAAGTGTTCGCTCCCAGATGAGAGGTACAGAGTTTCACCACAGCCTAGGCTGTGGAGTTTAAACCCTATTCAACTCTTGGACGAAGGTTGCAAGTGCACAACCCTGTCTTTGTAGTTAGAACGGGTGTCGATCCTCAGGGACGGACTATTTTCTGAATCTTAACTAATCCTAGTTAGGTACTAGAAGTGCAAGAATTGGGGTTTTGTTTTAATCCTAAGTTTTCGTATGTATGAACAAGTAAAATGAATGAAACAAATGACTGTATGAACAATTTCAATTATCAATGTATGAACAAGTAAAGAATCAAGTAAATGTTTGTATTTTGTACTGTGGTAAAAAAAAGGTGTTTCAAGGGTTTCAGATTTTCATCTTCAACTTTGCTGCTCAGACCTGCCACGCGACCCGCATACTTTCGCATGCGACCTTTGTGACGCGACCCGCATGCTTTCGCATGCGACCCGCTTGGCCTTAAGCGCCCTGAACCTGGCACGCGACCCGCAAGCTGTGGCTTACGACCCGTGTGATGCGACCCGCGTGCTAAGTCACGCGACCCGCATGGTCCTTGAGCTGACTCTGCACATGACAGAATCTTATTGTTTAAGTCGTGTAAGGCTGGATTGACCGTACCTAATGTCACTGAACCTCAACTTTCGTGTGTTGGCTTAGCAGACCTAGTTTGGAATTGCAATTTCACCTTCTCAGGTCTAATCAAGCTGTTTGATCTAAACCTAAGTTCTCAATTCTGTTTACTAAAGGTATCTACAAGCTGAAGACTTTCACCTTTCGGCTACTCGTTGATCTACAAGCTGAATAGAAACTTTCACCTTTCGGCTACTCGTTGACCTCACCTTTCGGTTCTCAGACCTACCTCAAGTACTTAACCTAATTGCAAGAAACATCAAGCCTTTGGTACAAGAAGAAATGCCTAAGGCATTCAACAGTAAGCAATCAAGAATCAAACAATTCGAATCAAGCAATCTCAGATAATACAAAAATCAAGAAACACGAAATATCAATAAGAATCAATCCATATGCATCATCAAACAAAGTTTTAGACTACAAATCCAAACCCTCGAAACTATAGTATCTACTCAGTCATCAACGAAATCAAAACAAGAGAGAGATAAAGAAAGCAAATCATGATGAGAGAAGAGGTAGAGAAGAGGATTGAAGCTTCAGGATGAGTCTTCTTCTCCAGATCGCCTCCTCTTCAGCTCCAGATCGTCTTTCTCTTCTCCAGCTCCGATCTCTTCTGTCTCTGGTGAAAAATCGCGGAATCATGGATGTTCTCTCTGTTGCCAGGCCTTCAGTTTAAATAATTTCCTTCGTGGGCCTCAATTGGGCCTGGCTCAGTTAACTCGACGCGACCCGCATGAGTTTCCATGCGACCCGCGTCAGGTGGCAAGGATGCGAGCTGTGAGGGTCGCGTCTGAGGTCGCGTCTGGGCTGCGATGCGACCCGCGTCATGTGGCATGCGGGTCGCATGGGGGAAGTCAGAACTCTTCCTTTTTGCCTGCTTTCGCCTATTTCCTGCAAATCAACCACAAACTGCAGCAGTACCATATTCTATTTGATTTTCAATATAAACTATGCAATTATGTGGTCAAAATATAAGGTCTGGTTCAGAAATAGGACGAAATAATAGATGAAATATAGACATATCAAATTCCCCCAAGCTTACCCTTTGCTTGTCCTCAAGCAAATCTGTACTTTCAAACCGGGTTTGGAATCTAAATGCAAGCTAAATGCCTAAAAATGTGAAAATTTACTTAATTGCTCCAATAAAGAAACTGAAGAATCTTTTTACCATGAATTGGACTCACCTTGGTCAATTTTGATTCACCTCACAAATTGATTAACAAAACCTCAAATTTAAAATGTTTCAAAGACTTGCAAAGTTGTTTACTTGAATTTGTCGATTTATCATTCTGTCACTAACTATGCCCTCGTTTGTAGGAGATTTACCCTTTTGAACCCCCCCAAGCTTGAATCAAGCTTAGGTCAGAAAGTTGCGGACTTCGTGTGTTGATATGTGCAAAAATTTATTTTATATTTTTTTTTTCTTTTCTAATTGGGAGACGAGCTCAAAGGCGTCCATTCAAGACTTATTGCCAGTACTCTTATGTTCTCCGTCTTTTCATTCCTTTTTATTTTCATTTTCTCTCTTTTTTTTTTTTTATTTGCACATACCATGAATACACACATCCACTAGCGTTCGTTCACACCAACGGATATCCCAACCTTTCTACATTTGAAATCCCTATTTCAATTTTTGAAAGGCACAATTCGGTTTCTAAATTCTATTTCGACATTCAAGTTTCCAATTTTGCGAATCCCAAACCATTTGGTCCTAATCAGTATTGTGTGGTCAATTATGAGGTCAAATCCAATTTTCCAAGGTCATCCCAATCATAGAAAAATTTTCAAACAGGTCCCTAAATGAAACAATCAAGCAAAAAATTTCACCTAAAAATGCAAGGTAAAATAAACATGACCTAAGTGCAATCAAAATAACTCCTAAAATATAAAAGTAAATCCTAGGATACAAAAGTCTCCCCCCCAAGCTTAGCCTGAGCATTGTCCTCAATGCTTCAAGACTGAAAGATAAAGAGAAATAAAAGCAAAGGGGAAAGAGGAAACATACTCACTCACTCCTGCGGAGAAGATGGCCCGGGGTAATACCCGTACTCATCATAGTAGCGCCAGTCACGCAACTCATCCTCAACACCGCTGAGGCGGTCGTGATAATCCGCCAGCTGACCCTGAATGTCGTGAAGTGCATCACCATGCTGGAGCTGGGTCGCCCTCATGGATGAGACGAGGTGGTAGAGGTCCTGCATGGTGGGCTCCGTAGGGTGAGAAGTACTCGGCTGAGCGGATGGAGGAGCCTCAGGCATAGGTGCACCATCTGCCACGGGAGGAGGGGGTGGAGGTGCATCTGGTACGGGTCTGGAAAAAAACCAAGTAGACCGGTCCACAAAGGAGAGAGGTGCGTGGATAGGCAGCCTGAGCTGTGCGGACCCGTCTGGCATGCGCCAATGATAGCTGCGACGTCTACCAAAGCGGAAAGTGATCGTGATAAATCCCGCCGCACGGAAAGCCTCGACATCCAGTAATCGTCTACCGCCGCAGGGCGTGTAATCTGTGATCGGTACCTCCAAACGCTCCGCGATGTGCGTGTCATAGGCACCAATGGGAATGGTGCCGCCGGCTCTCGTAGAGCGCTGAAGATCAAGCCAGTGGCGGATCATAAAGAGCATCAGGTCGGGCCGCTCAATCTGTCCGTCTGGCCGGAGCATGTGATCCAGAAGCTTGAGATCCTCAACATTGACTCGGGAGACCGTGGCACCACGGGCGAAGATGGAGACGGCAAGGGCGCGCTGGATGCAGCGAAGAGAAGGGTGAGAAATATTGATGCTCTTGAAGTCCCCCGTGTGCAAGTCTCCTGGGACTCCGCCGGTGACTAAACTCCAGAAATGCAACCTGTCTAGGCCCACGCGGAACTCAAGAGAGGAAGTCTGAGGATCCGGCTGAAAACCGAACCACTCACGGAGCTGAACTAGCGTGACGCGGTGAGACCGACCACCTAGGAGGAATGTGATGTAGTGCTGTGAGTGACCACCCTGCGTCATTTCCTTGAGCTCGAGAGAGGAAAGGAACTCAAGGGTGAGGCCCTCGTAAGAAGGGTGGTCTATGGCCCAGAAAGCTGGAGTGAAACCGATCCTCCCCGTGAGAAGCAGGAAGTCGTCTTCAACCCCGAATACGCGAAGAGTGTGTAAGTCAACTCGACGCGTGTTTTCGAATTTCTTTGAGCGCAAGGACTCAAAGTACTCAGAGGGATGATGGGAGTTGTCAGAGTCAGAACGCTCAGACTGGGGAGAGCTAGACGCTGGTGGGGAAGGAGCTTGCGCGGGTGGTGGCTGGGCACGGTTACGCAACCGCATGCGGTCCTGGACCCGTTTGGACCGACGCTCTCGGTCCATTTTTCAACTCTGTGTGTTTCGACGCGGGTCGCGTGCGAAGTCACGCGGGTCGCGTGCGAAGTCACGCGGGTCGCGTGCGAAGTCACGCGGGTCGCGTGGGCTGGTTAGGTTTGGACAGAGGTTCAATGGCTGAGGCTCCCTCTCCCAAGGAGAGAACTACCTTCCCCCCAGTTCTCCACAGAAATCCCCACAGTTTCCCAGAGAAAGAAGCAACAATGATCAAAGAGGGGAATGAGAAGGAGAGTTAGGGAACTTACCTGAATCCGGGAGGGATCGCGCAAGGTGGTGCTGGCGTCCGAGAGGAGAACAAGTGGAGAGGATGGCCTTCAAGGTGAAGGTTGGCGAAGAGAGATGGGTCGGATCTCTGTTGAGGAGTGAGAAGAGAGAGAGAGAGAGAGTGATGAAACGGCTGGGAGTGAGAAGAGAAGAAAGAGATGCGGACTAAGAAGGACCTCGCGTCCTTTAGACGCCCCTCTTCAATGCCAGCCGTCGGTTCAAGTCGACGCGGGTCGCGTGGAAATTCACGCGGGTCGCATGGAGTCTCATGCGGATCGCATGGAATCTCATGCGGGTCGCATCAGAGGTTCTTTTTGGTATTTTACAAAAGGAAATCAACCAGAAAACTAATCTAACTCAAATCTACTTCTAAATCAAATCTAAATGAAACACAACTATCGAAATCTAATCTAAATGAAATGCAACTAAACAAACAGGCTTGGGCTGCCTCCCAAGGAGCGCTTGTTTTAGGTCTCAAGCTCGACCTTCCTTTTTCTAATCTTCGACTAGTGCAGGATCAGAAAGATCCTGCTCGAAACGCTCATTGTGGGGATGATCGGCAATGTAATGCTTGAGTCGCTGACCATTGACTTTGAAGGTCCCACATTCCTCACTCCAAATGTCAATAGCACCAAATGGGTACACCTTCTGCACGACAAAGGGACCGGACCACCTTGACTTCAACTTCCCAGGAAAGAGTCGCAGTCTTGAGTTGAACAAAAGTACAAGATCACCCTTTTGGAAGTCGCTAGTCGTGATGTGCTTGTCATGAAGTCGCTTGGTCTTTTCTTTGTAGATCCTTGCATTCTCGTAAGAATGAAGTCGCATTTCTTCCAACTCATGCAGGTCAAGGATTCGCTTTTCGCCAGCAGCCAGCATGTCCATGTTGACCGCTCGTGTGGCCCAGAACGCCTTGTGCTCGATTTCCACAGGTAAGTGACACGGTTTCCCGTATACCAGTTTGAAAGGGCTCATCCCAATCGGCGTCTTGAAGGCGGTGCGGTAGGCCCAGAGTGCGTCATTCAACTTCAAAGACCAATCCTTTCTTGTCCTTGCCACAGTCTTCTCCAAGATGGATTTGATTTCCCGGTTTGAGATTTCAGCTTGGCCGTTGGATTGAGGATGGTAAGAAGTCGTCACTTTGTGCGTCACCCCATGACGTCTCAGGAGCTTGTTGAATTGTCGGTTTACGAAATGCTTCCCTCCATCACTGATGACGGCTCGTGGAACTCCAAAGCGAGGGAAGATGATGTCGTTGAACAATCGTTTCACGGCACTCGAATCTGCCTTTCGACAAGCCACCGCTTCCACCCACTTGGACACAGTCTACCGCAACTAGGATGTACTCATACCCGCACGAAGCTGGGAATGGTCCCATGAAATCGATTCCCCACACATCAAAGATCTCTACCTCAAGAATGGAGTGAAGAGGCATCTCATTGCGTTTGGAAATGTTCCCAGTGCGTTGACAACTGTCACAAGTGTCAACCAAGGTCTTCGCGTCTTTGAAGAGAGAAGGCCAAAAGAAGCCGGATTGCAAGACCTTGGCTGCCGTCTTGGAGAAAGAAGCATGGCCTCCATACGCAGATGAATGGCAATGCTCAAGGATGGATCGTGCCTCATCGTGTGGCACACAGCGTCTGAAAATGCCATCGACTCCTACCTTGAAAAGAAAAGGCTCGTCCCAAAAATAGTACTTTGCATCAGATTTGAGCTTCTTCCTTTGTTGGTAGGTCATGGTGGGAGGAACAAACCCGGAAGCAATGAAATTGGCAATGTCAGCATACCAAGGGTCTGATTGGTTGCTTTCGCGGGTCACATCGACGGCATATAGTGCGGAGGCAGAGAAGAGTTGTTCATCAGGGAACGAGTCATTGATTGGCAAGTTGGCAGAGCTCTCATCTTCCAAACGAAGTCTGGATAGATGGTCGGCCACGGTGTTTTCGACTCCCTTCTTATCCCTGATCTCAAGATCGAACTCTTGCAAAAGAAGAATCCATCTGATCAATCGAGGTTTAGCATCCTGTTTGCTCAGCAAATACCGCAAGGCGGCATGGTCAGTGTAGACGATGATCTTGGAGCCAACCAAATACGACCTAAACTTGTCGAGAGCGAACACAACGGCGAGAAGTTCCTTCTCAGTCGTTGTGTAATTCATCTGGGCAGGATCTAGCACCTTGCTAGCATAGTAAATAGCACACGGCTTCTTTTCTTTCCTTTGCCCCAAAACCGCTCCGACAGCATAGTCGCTCGCGTCGCACATGATCTCAAAAGGAAGAGACCAGTCAGGTGGTTGCAAAATTGGTGCTGAGATGAGGGCTTTCTTCAAATCGCAAAAAGACTTGACACAATCATCGGTGAAAACGAAGTCGGAATCTTTGATGAGCAGATTGGTCAGTGGTTTCGCGATCTTGGAGAAGTCTTTGATGAACCTGCGGTAAAAACCTGCATGTCCAAGGAAGCTTCGAATGCCCTTGACGTTTGTTGGAATTTCGAGTTTCTCAATCACCTCGATCTTTGCCTTGTCAACTTCAATGCCTTTTGAGGTCACAACATGTCCAAGGACAACGCCAGTTTGGACCATGAAGTGACACTTTTCCCAATTCAAAATCAGATGGACTTCCTCACACCTCTTCAAAATTTTGCACAAGTTGGTCAAACACGAGTCAAAACATGCACCATACACGGAAAAGTCATCCATGAAGATCTCAACCTCTGTCTCGATGAAATCAGAAAAGATGGCCATCATGGCTCTCTGAAAGGTTGCTGGTGCATTACACAGACCAAAGGGCATCCTACGGTATGCGTACGTACCGTAGGGACAAGTGAAAGTGGTCATCTCTTGGTCCTGAGGGTGAATTGGGATCTGGAAGAAGCCAGAGTAACCATCCAAATAACAAAAATAAGAATGGTTAGCAAGCCTCTCCAAAAGCTGGTCAACGAATGGCAAAGGGAAGTGGTCTTTGCGTGTGGCCGCATTGAGTTTTCTGTAGTCAATGCACATTCGATAACCATTCACCACTCGTGTTTGAATCAACTCGTTCTTCTCGTTTTTCACCACCGTTGTTCCACCTTTCTTTGGCACCACGTGCACTGGGCTCACCCACTTACTGTCAGAGATAGGGTAAATGATACCGGCGTCCAGAAGCTTGAGAATCTCCTTCTTGACTACCTCTTTCAGATTTGGGTTAAGCCGTCTTTGATGTTCAACCGATGGCTTGTGACCTTCCTCCAGAAAAATCCTGTGTGAGCATATGGATGGGCTGATCCCCTTCAGGTCATTGATTGAATACCCGATTGCGCCTCGATGAAGCTTCAGTTTCTCCAAGAGTTTGGCTGTTTGATCGGGAGTCAGACTTGCATTGACAATGACGGGGAAGGAATGATCTGGACCAAGGAATTCATACCGGAGGTTGGCTGGCAGGGGCTTGAGTTCAGGAGTTGGCCCCTTTTTCTCAGTCTGGATGCGGGTCGCATCAGATGTCGTGCGGGTCGCATCAAGTGAAATTTCGTCGCATGCTGACCTATCCGACTCGCTCTCGGTTTCCATGTCTCCAGACAATGGCACGCGGGTCGCATGAGATGTTATGCGGGTCGCGTCAGAGTCCTCCAGGTCAGCTGATTTCACTTCTCCTCCTCTGACATCTTCTTCAAACAAGAAATGAGTGTGTTCTTTCGTGCTCTCATGGATCTGATCAAGGAAGTACTCTTCTACCAAATCTGTTAGGCATTTTTCGTGCACGTCCACTCGAGAACAAGATGCGGCAGAAGGGTACTTCATGGCTTGATCAATTTGGAAACACACTCTCTCTCCTCCAAAGTTCAAGGTCAGTGTTCCTTGAGACACATCGATGATTGCACCTGCAGTCCTGAGGAAAGGTCGTCCCAGAATGATGGGGACTTCCTTGTCCTCTTCCATTTCCATGACCACAAAATCTACAGGTACAAAGTACTTACCGACCTGAACTGGTACGTCTTCCACTATGCCGAGTGGCAATCGTACCGAGGAGTCTGCTAGCTGCAACGTCATTCGCGTGGGTCTGAGCTCTCCTACTCCCATTCGCTCGAAAATTATGCGCGGCATGAGGCTCACACTAGCTCCCAAGTCGCAGAGAGCTCTCTTGATCGTGGCCTAGCCAATGATGCAGGGAATGGAAAACTTCCCTGGGTCATTCAATTTGGGAGGTAGGTCGCTCTTCAGAATGGCACTGCACTGTTCCGTTAACTTCACCGTTTCATTACCCTCCAAGCTTCGTTTGTTGGATAAGATATCCTTCAGGAATTTGGCGTAAGAGGGCATTTGAGTCAAGGCCTCGGTGAATGGGAGCGTGATGTGCAGTCCTTTCAGGACTTCTGTGAACTTTGCGAATTGTGCGTCCAGTTTGGTTGCAGCTAGTCTTCTGGGAAAGGGCACAGGAGGCCTGTAGGGTGGAGGCTTGATTGGAAGTTTCTCAGATGGAGGTGTCTCAGCCTCCTTCCCCTTGTCAGGTCTTTCCACGCGGGTCGCGTGAGGTGGCACGCGGGTCGCGTCCACAGAGCCTTCAGGTGTCGATGCGGGTCGACTTGGCTCAATGCGACCTGAGTCGACGTGTTCTTCTGAGGGTGACGCGGGTCGCGTGAGATGGCACGCGGGTCACGTCTCAACAGTGTGTGTCACATCTGGAGTCAGGTCTGGTGGGAAGGCTGGTTCTTGGTACTGGGTCCCACTTCACAGCGTGATCGCCTTTACATCTCCTCTGGGGTTGGGTTCTGGCTGAGCTGGCAGCTTTCCAGGTTGAGGTTGGCTCGAAGTGACGATGTGACTCAACTGCTCCAACAACTTGTTTTGAGCCGCCATTTGAGTGGACATACTCTGCATCTGTTCCCACATCATTTGATTCATCTTCCCTTGCTCATGTGTGAAATCGGTCGCATGGGGAGGCACGTACGGTCTGGAAGGACCGGTTTGAGGTGCTCGATTGTTCTGATTGGGGAAAGAAGCATTCTGATAGAAACTCTTGTTGGAGTTGTTGTTGGAAGAGGGATTGTTCCAATTGTTGTGACTGGAAGACGGACGGTTGAAAGAGTTGTTGTTGTCATTGGAAGACGGATTGTGAAACGAGTTGTTGAAAGGAGGTCTAGGAGCATTGTTTTGATTCCACCTCCAATTTTGTTGCTCAATCGGATCCTTGGAGTAGGATCGGTTGAAAGGAGGCTTTGGAAAAAATGAAGGTTCGTTGTTCAAGGAACTTACCTGCTCGTTGCTCTCTTCGACCTCTGCCAAGGGGCATTGCTCGTAGCTGTGTCTCTCGTCTCCACACATGACACAACTCTGCGGTTGTTGTTCGACTGCCTTCACGCTCAGCTTGTCCATCGCCCTCTGCATGGCATCCATTTTGGCGGTCAAGGCAGTGATGTGATCGACCTCGAACTTGCCGCCACCTCTCGGTCGGGCGTTGTCGCGGCCGGACCACTGTTGGTTCTGTGCCATGTGGTCGATCAGGTTCATGGCTTCAAGAGGCTCTCGAGACATCAATGCTCCACCTGCAACTGCATCTACAGAAGAACGAGTGCTCTCTGTCAAACCATCATAAAATGTTTGGATCAACAACCAATCAGGTAAACCATGGTGCGGACAAGAATACTGCAACTCTCTAAACCTTTCCCAAGACTCATTGAGGGGCTCATCTAACAATTGCCTAAAGCTGGTCAGTTCGTTCCTTACCTTGGCGGTTCTTTTGTGAGGGAAAAATCTAGTCAAAAACAACTTGGACAATTCCTTCCAGCTGGTGACCGAATCCCTAGGTAACGACCCTAACCATTTCTTAGCTTTGTCCCTAAGAGTAAAAGGAAAGAGAGCCAGTTTGGTGTAATCGGCGGTTGCTCCATTGGTCTTGATGGTAGTGATGCACTCGAGAAAGGTCTGGAGGTGAGCATGAGGATCCTCGTGATCCATGCCATGGAAGGTGTTCTGCTGAACCATGTTGACCACTCCTGGATTGAAGTTCGGTTGCTGTCCAGGTACTCTTGGCAACCTGATTGCGCCTCTGACATCTCCAGCTCGTGGCACGTTGAATTCTCGAAGTGTCCTCGGCATGAAGACGTCCGTCTCTTCATCCTCGGGGTCAGTCAGGACTTCTTCCCTGTCTCTTTCTCTTTCTCTTTCCTCCCTGTCATCTCTGCTCGGATGTTCTGACATCTCTTCAACTCGGGTCGCGTGAGAGGTCTCACGGGTCGCGTCTGATGTGATGCGGGTCGCTTCAACCTCGGTGCGGGTCGCGTCAAGAGATGGCTGAGCAGCAGCAGTTTCGTCTGGAGGAGTTTCGTCAAAAAGTGGCCCTCTGCTCCTTAGTTGGTATTTCAGTGTGTATCTACCTGCAGGAGGATGGTTAAGAGCCAGTTTTCAGTAAAAGAAAAGAAAAGATAAAAGATACAGATTAAAGTCTAGATTAACTAAGAAAAGCAAAAATTCAGAAAATGAAAGCCGTCCCCGGCAACGGCGCCAAAAACTTGTTCGCTCCCAGATGAGAGGTACAGAGTTTCACCACAGCCTAGGCTGTGGAGTTTAAACCCTATTCAACTCTTGGACGAAGGTTGCAAGTGCACAACCCTGTCTTTGTAGTTAGAACGGGTGTCGATCCTCAGGGACGGACTATTTTCTGAATCTTAACTAATCCTAGTTAGGTACTAGAAGTGCAAGAATTGGGGTTTTGTTTTAATCCTAAGTTTTCGTATGTATGAACAAGTAAAATGAATGAAACAAATGAATGTATGAACAATTTCAATTATCAATGTATGAACAAGTAAAGAATCAAGTAAATGTTTGTATTTTGTACTGTGGTAAAAAAAAGGTGTTTCAAGGGTTTCAGATTTTCATCTTCAACTTTGCTGCTCAGACCTGCCACGCGACCCGCATACTTTCGCATGCGACCTTTGTGACGTGACCCGCATGCTTTCGCATGCGACCTGCTTGGCCTTAAGCGCCCTGAACCTGGCACGCGACCCGCAAGCTGTGGCTTGCGACCCGTGTGATGCGACCCGCGTGCTAAGTCACGCGACCCGCATGGTCCTTGAGCTGACTCTGCACATGACAGAATCTTATTGTTTAAGTCGTGTAAGGCTGGATTGACCGTACCTAATGTCACTGAACCTCAACTTTCGTGTGTTGGCTTAGCAGACCTGGTTTGGAATTGCAATTTCACCTTCTCAGGTCTAATCAAGCTGTTTGATCTAAACCTAAGTTCTCAATTCTGTTTACTAAAGGTATCTACAAGCTGAAGACTTTCACCTTTCGGCTACTCGTTGATCTACAAGCTGAATAGAAACTTTCACCTTTCGGCTACTCGTTGACCTCACCTTTCGGTTCTCAGACCTACCTCAAGTACTTAACATAATTGCAAGAAACATCAAGCCTTTGGTACAAGAAGAAATGCCTAAGGCATTCAACAGTAAGCAATCAAGAATCAAACAATTCGAATCAAGCAATCTCAGATAATACAAGAATCAAGAAACACGAAATAACAATAAGAATCAATCCATATGCATCATCAAACAAAGTTTTAGACTACAAATCCAAACCCTCGAAACTATAGTATCTACTCAGTCATCAACGAAATCAAAACAAGAGAGAGATAAAGAAAGCAAATCATGATGAGAGAAGAGGTAGAGAAGAGGATTGAAGCTTCAGGATGAGTCTTCTTCTCCAGATCGCCTCCTCTTCAGCTCCAGATCGTCTTTCTCTTCTCCAGCTCCGATCTCTTCTGTCTCTGGTGAAAAATCGCGGAATAATGGATGTCCTCTCTGTTGCCAGGCCTTCAATTTAAATAATTTCCTTCGTGGGCCTCAATTGGGCCTGGCTCAGATAGCTCGACGCGACCCGCATGAGTTTCCATGCGACCCGCGTCAGGTGGCAAGGATGCGAGCTGTGAGGGTCGCGTCTGAGGTCGCGTCTGGGCTGCGATGCGACCCGCGTCATGTGGCATGCGGGTCGCATGGGGGAAGTCAGAACTCTGCCTTTTTGCCTGCTTTCGCCTATTTCCTGCAAATCAACCACAAAACTGCAGCAGTACCATATTCTATTTGATTTTCAATATAAACTATGCAATTATGTGGTCAAAATATAAGGTCTGGTTCAGAAATAGGACGAAATAATAGATGAAATATAGACATATCAAAAAGTATGAGGTATTGAAACCCTCCTCTTAACAAAAAAAAGGATATTTTGTATTATTTTCCTTAAAAAAAAAGTTGTTGTTTTAATGAAAAATCAGTTTTATAAAAAAAATGGAGAAATTAGTCAATTGGATTTTTTTTGATAGAGAATTTAGTATTGTTTAAAGTTCTACCATTTTAGGGTCCGTCCCGCAATATCATTACTCATGCGAATTCATTATTATACCGAGTAGAACTAGGGTGTTTCCAAGTTCACCAAATCTCTTTATGAACTCAACTCTAAAATTTATCGGATTGACTTCAAATAATGAATCTGAACCGTTGAAATCCGTCTACCTTACGAGTGATGCATTTACATATAATTTTTTAAAATTTTGGAATTAATTTTGTATAGAGTTAAGTGGTAAAAAAATATTTAAAAAATGAATGCATTAAAATTAATTTATGAACCCTCTAATTTTGACCGCTTGACTTTATACTAAATTAATTCAAAAGCTTAAAATTTTTGCATGTATATGCATCACTCGTAAGGTAGATGAGTTTCAATGGTTCAGATTTATCATATGAAGTCAATCCAATAAGTTTTAGAGTTGAGTTCACAAAGAAACTTGATGAACTTAGAAACACTCTCATTGTACCAGGCAAGGATCTCTACATATTAATTTGGTGAATACCACATTAACAAAGTTCATAAAAAAAATGTGTGTGCATGGTAGGAAAGAAAGGGATAAAAGAAAAAATGAGATAAATTATTTGTGCATGCATAAGCTTCCATTGTCTGTCTTGCAATATTTTGGCGAGGCTGCTGTGTAGGGTGTAGACACACATGAGTTTGTCTAGGGACTAGGATTGACGAACAAGGTGTCAAACCTGAAATGGTGAATATATATGATCATTATCTACTGTATTTGCATTGGACTTGGAGCCGTTAATATCATAAATCTAACAAATAGGATCACGTACCTAGCAAGCTACATCCTAAAACAATTAAATCTCACCGATCCGATTCAACGAGTTCTCTCCTCCTATTAGTCCTATTCCTATAGCAATTCACATTTTCTCATTTCCCTCTCATATATAAACAACTCTTGCTCTAAAAGGGATTATGCATGCTGAAGATTTTCAGGAATTAGACAAAATAGATAATGAATAATATTTCTTATTGTGTGTCTTGTTATGAATATGATAGTGGATGGTCCATTCATTTTGTAACTCCCAATAATCCTCATTCACTTCTCCACTACCCCACTACTATTGGAATTCATATCCCACTACTATTTGGAATTTATTTTCTTATTTATTATTGTAATGACTTTTCATTTACAACTTATGGCCTATAAATAGAGGCATTGTAATCTTGTATTGTACACATGAGAAATATATGAATAAAGAGATTGCCATCTTTTATGTGTTATCTATCTTGTCTATTATTCTTTGTCTTTATTTTATAACACGTTATCAGCACGAGAGCTCTACTAGTTGAAGATTCGAGGTAACTTTGATATCTTTATTTCAATTCTATTTAAATAAATGATACTTCCAATAAGTAATTGCTAAATGGTATAAGTTATCAATTTATGTACATTTATTTTAAGATGTTTAGTATGATTTATATAATTTTATTTGAAGTGCAAATTTTTTTTTTTAATCTTCCTGAAGAAGATATATATGATATAGAAAAATTAATCTGAGAAGATATTAGGAAATCTTTCTGAAGAAGATTTATATGATGTACAAATTTTGTTTGATGTACATCTTGTTATTTTTTTTTTTTTCAATAATTTAATCTTCTCGAAGAAGATTTCAAAATATATTAAGAAGGTCTTCCTGAAGAAGATTTCAAAAGATATTAAGAAGTTCTTCTTGAAGAAGATTTCAAGAATAGTTGAAGAAGATTTTAAGAAATTTTTTTGAGTCAATTTATTGTCGTCTTATCATTGAACAAAATAACAAGTTGTATTATGATAATATTTTGTTTTATATTATGTTATTCTTTTACATTATTTTGTGTTAAACATAAATTATGACCCGAAATCATCTTAGTATAAATTATGTTAATATAATGGCCTGAAGCCATATGAATAACGTGTATCAAAGTTAATGTTATGTTTTCAAATGGCATCTAGCCATTTTTAATAATAAATTTTCAATTTTATCAATTGGCCTGAAGCTATTTTAGTAATTTATCAATTGGCCTGAAGCTCAATTTTAAGATTCAATTATTAAAGCTCAATGTAATCATAAAGTTTTGTCAATTGACCCGAAGTCATAAACATAAAGAAAAATTTGTGGCATATTTTATTCATAAAATTGAGATAGTTGAATATATGGCCCGAAGCCATAAACCGAAAGATAAATTTGTGACATATTTTATTCATAAAGTTAAGATAGTTGAATATTTGTGGTACCATCTCGAAGTTCAATAAATTTATTTTAATAAATGATATTTCTTAGTAATTAAGTTATCAATTTATGTATATGAAATTTAAGATATTTAGTATGATTCATATAATTTATGTATATTTAGTTTATATGAAATTCATATAATTTCATATAATTTTATATTTGGTGTTAGACCCCCTTCTTTCATAATTCAGTACCTTCGGTTAGTAGGAAAACAAAATAATTGGAGGATTTTACTGTGAGAACTGATACTTTATTGTATTGGCATATAGCACTACGTGTCTCATTATTGCAAATAATAGCCAATATTTACTGACAATACTGCCTGTTAAATCTAATAAACATTTTCTAAGCCCAAATCAAGCAGTAGGGTGTTGTTTGCAAATTGCCTAAAAACTGTTCGGTACTGATTGAAAGTAAAAAAAAAAAAAATATTTAGTGTCTCTCGGAATTGTTATAATGTTGGGTTTAATTTGCAAAACTATAAGGGAATAAGCACAAATGGAAACAAATTTAATTAAAAAACAATAAAAAACTGCAATAGAAGAAAATATACCATTGCTGTTCTGATCTAGTACATTGCATTATATCATGTAATATCGGAAGGCACAAGCAAATAGTTGCAAGTGACAATGCCGAACCGCCTTCCACCCACCAAATAAAAAAAAAAAAAAAAAATAAGCACACCCAACACACAATCGTTATTATTGTTATTAGACAACACATATTACCATGCTATGTATGCCACTGAGATGCTTTCTACGGAGTATGAAAAAGAAACTCAAATTGATACTAGAATACTATTTTTACAAATTAATTTTGTGGTTCTTTGAAAGGTCAAATACTAGTGGCAAACAAAATGTACATTAAAATACGCATTAAACTTGAAAAAGGTAATTACAATTGTTATTATGCTATTTTTTTTATTTTTTTTGTAATTGTTGATTGAAGGCTCCAGAAGAGCTATCTTATTGTTATATGGAGGAATACAAGTTTATATTGATGATGTATTATATTATTCTAAGTCTCAAAGAAATTTGTTAAATTTTAAAGATATTTGCTGAAATAGATATCAATTTGAGACAACCAATGAAGAAATTGTTGAATATTTATATTAGAAAAATTGCTTATGTTTTCCACCAAATTGTACTACACAAATATTAGTACAATTGAAGCACATGTGATTGTAAACCTGAAGTTTACAAATAAAAATATGTTCATAGTTTGGCATGACCGGTTGGGCCATTCCGGATCAATAATGATGCGAAAAATAATAGATAATTAATGTGGACATTCATTAAAGAACCAGAAGATTCTTTAATCTTATGAATTTTTATTTGATGATTTCATTTCTAGAACGTATACAAGATGATATTTGTAGACCAATATATCCACCATGTGAACCATTTAGATATTTTATGGTTATAATTGATGCATCAATAGTATGGTCACATTATCAACTCGCAACCTGACGTTTGCAAGATTATTTGCTCAATTGATTTGATTAAGAGCATAATTTTATGATTATTCAATTAAGAAAATACGTCTAGACAATGTTGATGAATTTATTTCTCAGACAATGCATGTCTATTAGAATTGATGTTGTACATCATGTAGCTTATGTTCATACACAAAAATGAGAACTTGTCATTTTGCATGCAACAACACTAATTCGCATCATGCCAACAAGCTATTATAAAACTTTCCCTTTATAATTGGTTTTTGGTCACATACCTAATATTTCCCATATAAGAATTTTTGAATGTGCGATATATGTTATAATTGCTCCACCACAACGCACTAAAATGGGATATCAAAGAAAGTTGGAAATTTATATTGAATTTGAATCTCCATATGTAACAAAGTATCTAGAACCATTTATGGTAGATTTATTCAAGGCTAGTTTTGCCGATTATCATTTTGATGAATTAATATTCCCAACCTTAGGGGGAGAAAAACAATCAGCTGGGAAAATATATTAGTTGGAATGAATTATCATTGTCTAATTTAGATCCTCATAAATAATGTGAACTAGATGTTTAAAAGATAATTCATTTGGAAATATTAGTTAATCAATTGCCAGACGCATTTACAAAGAAAGTGACCAAATCACATGTACCAGCTGCTAATGCTCCAATTAAAGTCGATGTCCCAGTTGGACAGACTAATGAAATTATAACACGTATGAAGCGTGGAAGACCAATCGGTTCCAAAGATAAAAATCCTCGAAAAAAGGGAGCAAAGAATGAAAATGGTCAAGTCGAGGATATGATAATTTCAGATAAAACTCTAGAAGAGAATCAAATTATAAGTAATATTGGAGTTCCAGCAGAAACTCTTGTATCTGAAATTCATGAAAATAAAGAGATCTCGATAAATTATATTATGAATGGAATAAAATGGAACCGAGATAAAATTGATATCAATGATATTTGCATATAATATAGCGCTAAATATAATGAATAATGAGGATCATGACTCGAAGTCTATTAAAGAATGTCGACAAAGAAATGATTGGCTAAAATGGAAAAGTGCAATTGAGGCAGAGTTAAACTCTCTCGAAAAATGAAAAGTTTTTTGGCCTGTAGTTCCAATACCTGAAGGTGTAAAACGAGTAGGATATAAATGAATATTTATGCGAAAATAAAATAGAAAAGGTGAAATTTTGGGATATACTCATCTGTGGTGGATGCAACAATTTTTCTGTACGTAATTAGTCTAGCAGTCCATGAATGACTTGATTTTCGCCTAATGGATGTTTTTACAGTCTATTTATATGGCTCGCTTGGTAATGATATATATATATATGAAAATCCCTGAAGGATTTAAGATGCCTGAAGCATGTAATTTAGGTTCTCAAGAACATTATTCAATTAATTGAATAATATCTTTATATGGATTAAAGAAATTTGGACGCATATGGTATAATCGTCTAAGTGAATATTTATTGAAATATGGATATAATAATGATACGATCTGTCCATGAAAAGATATGGAAATGATTTTGTTATAATTGCAGTTTTTGTTGACGATCTAAGTATCATTGGAACTCCTGAAGAGCTTCCAAAAGCAATAAATTATTTAAAGAAAGAATTTGAGATAAAAGATCTTGAGAGGACAAAATTTTGCTTTGGATTGCAAATTGAACATTTAAAAATGACATTTTTATGCATCAAGAAAATTATATTGCAAGAGTGTTGAAATAATTTTATATGGATAAAATCACATCCATTAAGCATTATGATAGTTGTAAGATCATTAGATGTGCATAAAGATCTTTTTAGACCTTGAGAAAGTGATGAAGAACTACTTGGTCCTGAAGTACCATATCTTAGTGCAATAGTAACATTTATGTATCTTGCTGGACATGCAAGATATAATATATCATTTGCTGTAAATTTATCAGCAAGATATAGTTCTTCTTCTATGCAAAGACATTGGAATGAAATTAAATATATACTTCGCTAACTCTGAGAAATTTTAGCAAGACACTAAGCAAACCGAGAATATGTTTGGTTAAGATCTGTGATCAACACATTCGTCAGGCATGTAGTTTGTCTTCTGGAGAAATGATCCTGAAGATCATATATTAAGATAATATTGTATGTATTACTCAATTAAAGGAATGATACATTAAAGGAGATAGAACAAAATATATTTCATTAAAGTTCTTTTTCACACATGATCTCCAAGATGATAATGTTATTATTATTCAACAAATTCGTTCAAGTGAAAATCTAGCAGATTAATTCACTAAGGCGCTCCTATTGTAATATTTGAAAAGCTAGTTCGTAATATTGGAGTTCGTCGACTTAAAGATCTTGATTGATGTTGTAATGAGGGGGAGTTAATATGCACTATATTTTTCCTTAACCATGGTTTTTCCCACTGGGTTTTCCTGGTAAGGTTGTAGTTGTGTATTAAAATGAATATTGTACTCTTTTTCCTTCACTAGGTTTTTATCCCATAGGGTTTTTCCTAGTAAGGTTTTAATGAGGCATATTCTTATGAAATGGACATCCAAGGGGGAGTGTTATGAATATGATAGTGGATGGTCCATTCATTTTGTAACTCCCAATAATCCTCATTCACTTCTCCACTACCCCACTACTATTGGAATTCATATCCCACTACTATTTGGAATTTATTTTCTTATTTATTATTGTAATGACTTTTCATTTACAACTTATGGCCTATAAATAGAGGCATTGTAATCTTGTATTGTACACATGAGAAATATATGAATAAAGAGATTGCCATCTTTTATGTGTTATCTATCTTGTCTATTATTCTTTGTCTTTATTTTATAACATGTCTCAATTATTCTCAAAGCATTACAGGCAGTGACGCAGTGCTTTATAAACAGAGATGAATTCAATTCTTCAGCAAATTTCAATTAGAAATCATTTCTATTGAAATTGAAATCAATTGAACTCTAACACCTCTATTGTTCCGATCAGACCCCTAATAGCTGTTAAGTGTCATCCCAAACCCATCTCTCTACGCTGATGTCGTCGTCGTCGGAGGCTCAGCTTCCTAATCGGAGCTCCGAAATCCGAAAAGACGCTGTTTTCGGGCGCTGGGTCGTCTTCTCTCCCGCCCGATCGCGCCGCCCCTCCGACTTCAAATCCAAAGCCCCGAACCCCAACTCAAATCCCAACCCTAGTTCTTGCCCCTTCTGCATTGGACGCGAGAGCGAGTGTGCCCCAGAGATCTTTCGCGTCCCTCCTCAATCGTCCGATTGGAAAATTCGAGTTATAGAGAATCTATATCCGGCTCTGCGCCGCGATGTGAATCCGCCTGATACCGGGTCGGATCATGCAGTGGGGCCTTGTCAGGTCACTGGTTTTGGTTTCCATGATGTGGTTATAGAGACCCCTCATCATCCAGTTACAATGTGTGATCTTGAACCGGAGGCCGTTGGTGAGGTTTTGCTTGTATATGTGGAGCGGGTCCGGCAGCTGAAAGCTCTTGGATCCGTTAAATATGTGCAGGTATATTTCTTGGTTTTGTCTCTTCATGGTTTAACTACTAAGATTAAGTTCAAGTGCAAAAATCGTGAGTAGAGTGGTGTTCCCTCTGTTTCAAAGAAGTTTAATTGCATATTTCATTGTCAATTTGTTAATCTTAGAATGTTGTCAATTTTAGGATTCCACACATTGTTCGCAGATCAACTTTTTTTTGTTTTTTTTAAATAGGCATAAATTAAACGCCCTTCCATTAAAAGAAATGCAACATACAAAGTTCAAAGTAAACAAGAATGTAAACTACCCAATAAAACCCAAATGCCTATGTAGGTCTCAGCAGCACACCCAGCATCACCAACCAGATCCTGAACTCTAAGATTGACATAAACCATCATGCAATTAAGATACTTCTTCCTGAATATGCCAAATGGCTTTTAATTGGAGAAATTAGATTTTCTTTTTTAACTAATTTATTAATTATTATAATAGCCGTGCTACTTCTAAAATTGTTTGTTTTGGTTCCCTTTTCCTGTTATTTGACCTATGAAGGTTTTCAAAAACCACGGAGCAGCAGCAGGGGCATCGATGACACACTCGCACAGTCAAATCATGGGCATTCCTGTAATTCCACCTTCAGTCACTGCTCGGCTTAGTTGCATGAAAGAGATTTTTGACCTGACTGAAAAATGTAGTGTTTGTGACCTTCAGTCTGATCAAAACTTGATGATAAATGGGTCGACCCATTTTTTTGCAATAGCCCCCTTTGCAGCCTCATATGCTTTTGAGATTTGGATTATACCTAGAGAGCACAGTACATATTTCCATGAATTGGACCGTGCTAAGGTCAGTGCTTCTTTTCTTTTAGGTTATATTATGTTGTCTTGGCTTTCTAGAGTATTTCCAGTTTGATTTGGATTGGTATACCAAGTATATTACTGTTTTGTACCAGTAAAGAATATATATACCACTGATATGCTTTGATACTGTAGGTCTATCTGTAACTCATATGGTATGATATGCACTGAATAGTATAGGGATAGTTTGACAATTTTGACGTCCTTATTTTTTTTTTCTTTTGTTGTTGTAAACTGAAAATTCTGTTTGAATGATGGACTAGATTTAATTGTTGCAAATTTGGTTTGTTTGGGTGTAAATGCAAATTAATAGCATGCTGTACCAATACTATACAGTGAGGACCATCTGTACCCCCAAATTTTTAGTTATGATGGTTTCAAAAGAAATTGGAGAGGTCTATGAGATCATTTATCACTCGTGCTCAGGGTACAGTTTCTGGTTATGTTGTCTTTAATGTGATCTTTTGCATGTCAACCCTGTGAGCCTTGTAACAATTTAAAATGATTGAAGGAATAAAAACAGAGTTTTTGACATGGTTCCTGGTCGGTACATTCAATTTCTGAACTCGAGGACTTTGGTGAAATTATTTTCTCAAATATTTACATACAGATTTTTGTTTTTTGTCTGACAGGCAATGGATCTAGGGGGTCTATTAAAGCTCATGCTTCAAAAGTTGGCGAAGCAGCTAAACGACCCTCCTTTTAATTTTGTAATTCATACTGCCCCATTTGACCTCTCTCCCTCTTGTTTACCTTACTCTCACTGGTTCCTTCAAATAGTGCCCCTCTTGGGTACCACTGCCGGATTTGAGCTTGGTACAGGGTGTTATATAAACCCAGTTTTTCCTGAAGATGCTGCCAAGGTTTTGCGGGAAGTGGACTGCTAGATAGGTTTACTTCTAAATTTTAAGCATAATTTGTTCAAGTAAGTTCTACAATTTCATGACTAAATACGGCTGTTTATTGACTACATGATTTTGCATTTTTTTTTTTTGTCAAGTTTCAAATGGAGTATGTATACACAAATGTAATCAGTTTTCGCCATGATGTATAATATGAGTATTGCTATAAGTACATGTATAAAATAAAATTGATGAATAAATGATTTCAAGAAACTAATACCGAAGTCTGTGTGCAACAACAACCAAATTTTGGAATTGTGTATTGGGCTCGAGCTTCAAAGATAGTGCTTCATGCACTGGTTCCTGAATCTGAGGGACATGTGATTGCTCTGATTGCCTTGTTATATGATGGCATCATGGACTGGTAATAGCTATGTTTGGAAAAATTAGAAATGCGTATATACAAAAATGGCAAGTTAATAACAAAAATAGATAATAACCAGCCTAGTGGCAAAATCCGGATGGAAGATCTATGTAGATATTAAATTAATAACTGGATAGTTGAATAGGACCTCCAACTTTTATTAAAAAAAATATACAATAACCATCGTAATAGAGAAAATATAGAACTGGGGTAATGGCACGAGATATGATAGGCATTATTTTTTTTTTTTTTCCTCTCACAGATCGACTATGTATTTTGAACTGAATGTACATGGCAGGTTAAAAAGAAAGAAACCCCCGCAAGGCAAAAATGTTGTTGAACAAATAGTTAACTTAACAGGTGCTTCATTTCTTGCCAAATCCAAATAATGATTTGATGGCATTGATAGCATTCTCGTTGATGAAAGATTCATCGAATTTCTTCATAAGAGGCTCAAATTCTTCAGAAGCTCTCAAGTTTGCCAGATCAGGGTCATTCCTTATCGCCTAAATAAAGCAAATAATATTATGAGATACATAATATTTTGACAATTAGACATGATTTGTATTTTGTAGCTTTTAGAAATCTTCTTATTCACATGTTCAGGAAGCTCCAAAGAACCAGGCCATGAAAACCAAAGGCAGATAGATATTCATGTGTGTGTATGCCTACAAAACCTGTGATAAACTCTTCCTAAAGGAAAGACCCTTTAATAATCAAAATCGCACAACACCCATACAACTATACAAGACATGAAGTCTCATAACATGTGCAGCGCACACATCCTTCTTCCCATTTCAAGGACTCAAACAACATCCTCTTCTTCCTTCTTCCAAGGGTTGAACTAGAAATCTCTGCCAAATAGCTTGATCACAGAATATTGAGAACCACGAAATTTTTTAATTTGTTTTCACCAATTATTCCACAAGTATGGGAGTCTGGGATCATTTGAGGAAATTTTTAACATAAATTCAGGGAAGAGTTTGGGGGGGTTCCAAGTGGGCAATATCTATAAAATTTTCCTAAACACTAGAAAGTATCACCAAAAATCCTTCACCTGTCCTTTCCTAACTCTGCATCTATCTATAAACGAGGGAGGGGTCTTCGGTCATTAATGAATCTGAAGAAGCTAAGAGATGTGTTTTTCTGAGCTTTCGAGGTAAGCATCAAATTTGTGGTACTATAAAGGCACGATGACAATTTTCCAACAGAAAAACCAAGAATTTCAGTCCCTAGAGGACATTTACCTTGAAATCTTCAAATCCTGCCTTCATGGCATCTTCAAGTGCAGATAGTCCAGCTTGCAACTGACATATGAATATAATTTTATTTTGCATTACTTATTTATATATTCCGTTTGAAAAGATTTGAGCGAGTAAAATGAAATTGTTACCTGGTTAAGCTTGGAATAACAACAAGCTACATTATAACTTGCAACAGAAATCTCGTCACCTTCTGGTTTTAATCCCAAAACTGATTCAAATTTCTCCAACGCCTCTTCATATTTGCCGGCCCTTGTGATAACCAAAGAAGATGTCACAGAGCATAAGAAATGTCACTAAAATAGCTCTGTGACAAGTTTGATGCTTTACAAATGTCTCAACTTCAACAAATCAAAATAGCTTGACATATCTAAATCACATGAGATCTACTGTACAACATATCTCAACAACAAATAATAAAATGGTTGTCTTAATAAAGTTGACGTAGAGTTCCTTTCTATCAAAATTTGTATGATAGTCAACTAAAGCCGGATTTTGTGGTTAAAATTCAGATATTGCTCCGTGTCAAATCGGGGAAACAAATGTTCCTTATCATGAGCTAACTAAGGTTAGCCCTTTTGCTTGTTACAGCCTGATTTATTGAGCCATATTTAATTTGAGTGTTTTTTCATAACATGTTAATATGAAAAAAATAAAACATATTGTGTAAAATTATATGTGGACTCTTACTTGTAAAGCTTCAAACCTTCGCGAAGATTCTCCGCCCGCTTCTGCTTCTGTTCCATTTTCCTCATGGCATTTTGCATCTAATAATTTTCAATAAGTGCAATAGGTCAAGTAAATCAAACTAAAACCCTAGTAGGCTATACACTAAATCACCAGCTTACCCTGAATCAAAAGTAACCGGACTAAAGGCAATGGAAGGATTTTTACCTTGGCCTTAATTTAATGTTTCAGGCTCAAGAAAGTCTCTGACGTGCTAAATTTGCCTAGGATTAAAGAGCAGGAAACATTGACTCCAACAGGTACAGAGTTAGTACCCGACACCATTAACAAAAATAACTAGGTAAAAATATACTCACTTGTATTTCCCTAACTCGACTGCTAATAACACCAGAGTTCCGTTCAGCTCTTATGATCTCTTTCTCAGTAAGTTCACCTGCGTTTATCCCTTTCCCTGTGTTTGCATTTGCAGAACTTGGTGCTAAATAGTGATCTTTCTGACTTTGACAAATTATCGTGATTTAACATTAAGTAATACCTAGATCCGTGAAAAACATAGGCAGAAATCGAAGAACATTTTAGAACATTATAAAATGTGAAAGTTTTATCTGCATATATTTACTGTTGGCTCTGTACTAAATGATTTGTATTCAGTCCTTGGAATTATTTCGGTTTGTCCAAGTTACTGATACCGGTGCATGGAATTGTGCTAGATATTTATATGGCACACAATAACCTCTAGAAAAAGGATAAATATCAAGGACAGAAGACAAGTACCAAATCTCCTTTCCATTTTCATCAACAAAGGTCCCATTCTCTGACGGATGGTGTACATTGTTCTTCCATACTCTGCTGCAGGCCAAATCTCTTCCCCAAAAACAGCGCTGTTTAAAAAAACACATTTTACTACTACCCAACTAAAATTTAAAAGCGAGATCACACTTATTTATATTGGAGATGGGTACAGTGTATCAATACACAGTTAAACACCAAACAGCAAATGAACACATTGACATATAAAGTTCTTTGAGGTATGTACGAATAATGCAATTTATTCTCTCTTTCCTTTCCTTACTTTTTCCTCCGCTGATCAGCCTACTCAATTTTTGCAAATTGAACTCCCTAACTTCCAAAAATTTAGTATTTGATCACTTATTTTTTTCTTTTACAAAGTAGAGTAGGGGCGGACCCAGTAAGGGCCGAGGGGTGGGGGCAACTGCCCCCCTGAATTTGAATTTTTATGGAGATTTATAGGCCCGAACCAACTTTAACCCCCCCTCTCTCGAATTTTATTTGCCCCCTCTGGATTCTGATTTGTAAGTAAGATTAAATTTAGGGTTAAAATTAAGATAAGTTCCTTAATTTTGATTAGTAATTAGAATTAGAAGTTAAGAGCATTGAAAATTAGAAGTCCGAGCATTGAAAATTTTAAGTTAGAGCATTGTTTTTTATCTAATACCCAATTAGCTAATGGGTTTGAATCCAATTAGCTATTTAAACCCGATTCGCTATTTTCTTGTCTTTCCTAACGAAAATCCTCAATACGCACCTAAAGTAGAGCTACTTAATTTAAACTTATTTAGCTAAGTAGGAATAATTTATATCCTAACAACCATTTCCAACAGTGTTTCAATAACAATAAAGCTCAGGCAGCTCATTTCTAAAATTGGAAAATTTTGAGGGCACTACGAAAAGGATGGTATGGTATCTCCACTGTCACTGTTTCGAAAGAAGCAAAACAATATCAGCTCCTTACAACAACAACAATTAATCAATCCTTTAGTCCCAAACAATTTGGGGTAGGCTTAGAGTAGGAAAAATGGCACGGCGGAGCCGGCCGTACGATTGTCGGTTACGTGCTGTGACTTGTGTGTCCCGTGACGTGACCATCTTTAAAAAGTTTGGCACGGCATGTCATGACACGCGAAAGATCTAGTCACAGCACGGCACGTGGTAACGCGAGTCACGTGTAATTAGAACCGTTAGATCTTGACTAAATGGTGAATCTTGAATAAACTAACCTAAATTATGATCAAATGGTTATGCGAGTCATGTTTGGTCAGGACACATTTGGGCATGGCGTGACTCACGTGGCGTGACCATTCGCGTGCCATGACCACCCCTTGACATTTTGGTCATGACACGGCATGGCACGAGACCAAAGTCATGGCATGTTAGTCACGGCATGGCACAACACGTTTTTTCGCTCTAGGTAGGCTAAAGGAAATGAGCTTCATATTGTGTCATTTGACCAGTGGAAAGTGGAAACCAGTAAGCAGCTTAAAGGAAAGACAAGTAGATTCATAGGCAAGCCACGGCTAAAGGAAACAGAATAAATTATTAATGAAGCAGGAACCTTGTGGCAATCACTCTATCTCCAACTGAGAAGACGCCAGCCCTATCAGCCGAGCTTCCCGGCGCAATTGCATCAATGTACGTGCCACCATCTCTCCCTTTCGTGAATCTCAATCCGTACGGCTTCTCTACCACCACCTCATACTCCTCAAATTTCTGCTCTCCTTCCCCTTCTGATTTGGAAGGCTGCGATTCGGTAGCGGGCGAAGCTCTAATGGCGAAGAATGAGTGGTTTGGCAAATCAGTACATGAAATGTACAGCTGGGGGGAGAGGGAGAGGGACAGGGACAGGGACTGAGACTGAGATAATTTGGTGGAGTGAAATCTCGGCCTAGAGAGAGAAGGTGAAGAACAGAGAGATGCGTTGCTTGAAGAAGTAAGAGGCATTGCCTTTTCTTTCTTCTTCTCCCCTCCTAGCCCTAGGTGTAGCTTTCTCTTTTGCGGGTATGGTGAAGACTGAAGAGGGAGGGAGGATCAAAGAAGAGAAGAGCATATATGCTTCTGTTCTGTGGTTAGTATTTACTATTTAGACATTTAGTGGTAGCTAGTAGCTAGCAGCCTAGCAGTAGCACCAACAAAACTCGAAATAGAGACCACAGAACAGAAGCACTTGGAGTCTGCCCTCTGCCCACCGCCCAGAAGATTAATCATGAAATAACTATTTTTTGTTATTTTTTGAATTTTTTTTAAGATGGATTTACAAAAAATATTTGGCTCGGTCTAACTGATTTTAAACCGAATCAAGCAATATACATTATGTTGTAATTTTTGAATATTTTTAAATGTTTGATTCGGATGGAGACGGTTTTAAAAATTTCAGTCGGTTCGGTCTAACCGGTTTTAAAATTTCTAAACCGAATCAATTTGAACAATTAAATCAGTTTTAAAAAATGAACTGAACCGATATATTTAACTGAAAAAACCAAACTGTTTAATCTGAACTCTCTCAGTTCGGTTTAAAATCGATTAAATTGAACCCGATGAACATCCCTATGTGGAGCCGCACCGGAGACAGAGTCTGGATCCTCTGAAGTAAGTCAAATTTTGTGTTTAGATCTGGACCGTCCGATCAGAATCCGAGCCAATCCGACCCAAGATGGAAGGCAACGGGACTTTAATATTCGTCAAAACAAATCTGACAGTCCGGATCTAAACTCAAAATTTGAGTTACTTTAGGTGATATGAATTCACCGTAGACATGGATTTAGGCACGTGGACCTGTGGTTCAGTCCGTTAA
This sequence comes from Carex littledalei, assembly GCA_011114355.1. Classification (NCBI taxonomy): domain Eukaryota; kingdom Viridiplantae; phylum Streptophyta; class Magnoliopsida; order Poales; family Cyperaceae; genus Carex; species Carex littledalei. The sequence continues at coordinate 13,000,103 of CM022091.1, read as the reverse complement.
AGCGAAAGAAAAAAATTATAATCTTACCTCGTAAAATTTATACTAGAGCAAAAAAAGTCTTTCAATTTTCATGACTACTTTTAAATTTTAATATTATGTATTTTTTTAAAGTTCAGATTATTACATTTATTTAAAAAAATATAAAAAATCTCAATTTATTCTTCAAAAACTTAAAACGTATCTATCCTTTTAAACCATACAAACTCTCATATTTAATCTTAATTAAAAATTATGTATTTCTCTCTTTGTATTCACAAATTATCTTTTTATCCTCGATTTTATATTTTATATTTTATATTATAATAAATAGTAGAACTATGTGTTCTTAAGTTCACCAAGCTCTTTGATGAGTTTTGACTCCAAACTCATCGGATTGACTTCAAATGATGTATCCAAACAGTTGAAACCAATCTACTTCACGAGTGATATATTATTAATTAGTATAAAGTCAAGTGGTAAAAAAAAAAAAAAGTTCATAAGTTAATTTTTTTGCATTCATTTTCCATAAATTTGATTATTTTTTTTTTAATAAATTTGATATGTGAGCGCATCGGTCGTGAAGTAGATCGGTTTCAACAGTTTGGATTCATCGTTTGAAGTCAATCCAATGGTGTTGTTCAGCAACAAAGAATTAAGCCTCCTTAAGCTCCTTTTTACCTCATTTAGCTTTCTTAGTCACTTAATCTTACCGAACACTAATTCCTTAGCAAGGATTAATATCATCTCTTTTAGTCTCCTTTTGTCTGGCCCTTAAGACACCTCTACCTCTGAATTAAGCTTCTTTAGTTTTTACTCACGGATTAAGACAACCAAACGTGAGCTCCTTAGCACGGATTAAGATTTAGTCTTAGTTGTGTTGCCGAACAACTCCAATAAATTTTAGAATTAAATTTACCAAGAGGAGTTCAAATTAGCTGCAATTTCTCCCTCTCCTTCTCTCTCTCTGGATTAATTGAGATTTCTAAATGAATTTGTTGATGAACATCCCCCACAACTAGACGTGAATTGGTTAATTCTCTTTATGTATTACACGTGTAACATCTTAATGATCCATTTCAATTTCATAATTCAATGTAATATATAAGGGTAATTTGACCGCGACACATTTCACATGAGATTATGCGGTCTATCACTCTATGAAGCGATCCATTTATCCACCCATCAGCTTCCTGTGAATCACTCGCCACAAGTTGTCGCCATAGAATATTCCAAGGAGAATGTTCGTTCGAAAAATAATCAGAGAAGAGAGATAAAATGAAACTAACACCTTGATTGGATGGAGAGTAGAGGAGGGGAGGGGAAGTGAAAAATAGAAGAAAATGAAATGGAATTGAAAAGAAGATTAACATATTTAATCTATTCATATTTAGATGATTAATGAAGAAAAAAAATATAATATTTTCTTTCTGTCTTATTTTATTTCATGTTTAGTTTATTAAAATTATAAAAGGTTAAGTTGTTGGTCCCTAACGAGAAATCTATAAAACCAACAATAACATGCTCACAATTTTTTTTACTTAATTTGAAAAATACTATTAATATTTTCACATTAATCTATTCTTAATGAATTTAAAAATTACTTTAAATACTATATGTTACGGTGTATGAATACTCCAACCAAACAATAAGTTACTCTTAATTTAGACACGAGCAATCATCATGTTAGGTGCGGATCGACACAATTGTCGATTTATAAGGATAATCTTTTGAGATTGAGTTTGTATAGATCTCCATAAAATTTAACGGGCATACAAATTCACTCTTCAAATCTATTTTTATTTTTTATTATTCAGCAACTAGCCGGCAACTAAAGAAATGAAATGACCGATTAATATTTACATTTTAGAGATATTTCATACAGTATTAAATTTGAATAGATAAATAACAAATTTTAAGTTGTTAATAGACAAATATATAAAACTAGAAAATTCGAATTTGATGGCGATATAAATAAATTTTGTCCATAATATACCGCCACAGGCAATCAAATTATGGCCTTCTCAATTTTAACGGGGAAATATTGAATAGTTTTTAAAAATAATGTATTGAAGGATAATTTTTTAGAGGAGGGTTCAATATCTCATGCCTTTCATACCTCATCATACCTTATATTCTATATCTTTGTTTTCAAAGTCTAAATTATCGATTCAAACCGCTCAACATGATATTCATACTAAAATATATTTGGATTGAAATTTTATAATTTTTGGAATTATTTTACTATTTTTTAATATAGGTACAAAATCACTTTTTTAGAACAGTTCAGAAATAGTTATTTTGTATCTATTTTAAAAAAATAGTAAAAAAAATTCAAAAATTATAAAATTTCATCTCCGAGCATATTTTAGTATGGATATCATGTTGAGTGGTTCAGATCGATAATTTAGACTTTAAAAGTAAAAATATAAAATATGAAATATGATAAGATATCAAAGCCACGAGTAGTGGTTTGAAAAAACCAGCCCGGTCCAGGATCGGATCGGCCAACCCGTGGATCGGCCCCTGACCGGCACGAGCCCGTGGCTACCCGTGGACCGCACCGTCCAAATGGGTGGGCCGGGTTAATCAAGGCGCGGGCCCCGTTTTTTGGACCCAACCCAGGATGACCCGACCCGTTTGAACCCCTGGTCCCAGACCGGACCGGACTCAACCCGTGCCAAACCTGGACCGGACCCGTGCCAACCCCCAGACCCGGACTCGAACCCAAACCCGCCCGAACCCGTGCCAACCCCCGGAACCCGGACCCGGGACCCGCGCCAACCCGCCCCAAATTCAATTTTTTTTTAAAAAAGGGTAAAATCCCCCCCCCCCCCCCCCCCATAAATACACCCTCATTCTTCATACATTTTCACATCTCATACTCTTATTATTTTCAATCTCTCATTCTCTCATCTCATCTCATATTTCTCATACTCTCAATATTTTCATTATTCTCAAATTTTAATTTTATTGTTAAAAAAAATATAGTTGCAAATTTATTTCATTCTACAAATACGCAAACGGAATTACAAAAGTAGAGGAATTACGAAGTTCAGCACCTCCCGCAAGATTTTCCCACGAGATTAAAAGGTTATATTTATTTTAGATTTAGTTTATGTTAGATTAAATTTTGTTACATTTTGACATTTTGTAGAGTAATTTAAAATTTAAATTGAAATATTGAATGTTAGATTTATTTTTGTAGAGTAATTTAAAATTTAAATTGAATGTTAGATTTAAATAGGTTAGATTTATTTTTTGTTAGATTTAATTTTTAGTAATTGTTAGATAATTAGAATTATTTTTAAATAGGTTAGATTTATTTTTAATAGGTTAGATTTTATTTTTGAATATGTTAGATAATTAGATTTATTTTTCAATAAGTTAGATTTTATTTTGAAATTCGGATTTATTTTTAAATAGGTTAGATTTATTTTTGAATATGTTAGATAAATAGATTTATTTTTTAAGTAGGTTAGATTTTTTTTTTAAATTCGGATTTATTTTAATAGGTTAGATAAATAAGTTATATTTTATTTTTGAATATGTTAGATACTTAGATTTATTTTTAAATATGTTATATTTATTTTTAATAGGTTAGATTTGAATATTTTGAAATTCGGATTTATTTTGAAATAGGTTAGATTTTATTTTTGAAAATTCGGATTTATTTTAAATATGTTAGATTTTATTTTTTTAAATTCGGATTTATTTTAAATAGGTTAGATAAATAAGTTATATTGTAATTTTGTATATGTTAGATAATTAGAATTATTTTTAAATAGGTTAGATTTATTTTTAATAGGTTAGATTTTATTTTTGAATATGTTAGATATTAGATTTATTTTTAAATAGGTTAGATTTTATTTTGAAATTCGGATTTATTTTTAAATAGGTTAGATTTTATTTTTTAAAATTCGGATTTATTTTAAATAGGTTAGATAAATAAGTTATATTTTATTTTTGAATATGTTAGATAATTAGAATTATTTTTAAATAGGTTAGATTTATTTTTAATAGGTTAGATTTGAATATTTTTGAATATGTTAGATAATTAGATTTATTTTTAAATATGTTATATTTATTTTTAATAGGTTAGATTTGAATATTTTGAAATTCGGATTTATTTTTAAATATGTTAGATTTTATTTTTTAAATTCGGATTTATTTTTAAATAGGTTAGATAAATAAGTTAGATTTATTTTTGAATATGTTAGATAAATAGATTTATTTTTAAATATGTTATATTTTATTTTTGAAATTCGGATTTATTGTAATAGGTTAGATAATAAGTTATATTTATTTTTAATAGGTTCTATTTTATTTTTGTTAGATTATTCGGATTTATTTTTAAATAAGTTAGATTTAATTTTGAATATGTTAGATAAATAGATTGAATATGTTAGATTATTGGATTTTATTTTTGAATATGTTAGAATATTGGATATGTTAGATTATTGGATTTTATTATTTAAATTCGGATTTATTTTTAATAGGCTAGATTTTATTTTTTAAATTCGGATTTATTTTTAAATAGGTTAGATAAATGAGTTAGTTTTATTTTTAAATATGTTAGATAAATATATTTATTTTTAAATAGGTTGGATTTAATCTTTAAATTCGGATTTAGTTTTAATATGTAGAATAAATGGCACATAATGAACCTCCTCGCGAATCGATTGAGGAAATGGCACATAGAATGTCCGTCGATTTATTCGACGTCCCAATTCCATCATATGGTCCACAAAATACCTCCCAAATTACACAAAACCCTCCACAAGGACCATAATATTGCCACCACAATATTAAAATAATTCGATTTTAAAGATAAAAAATAATTCGGTTTTAACTTTTAACATAATTTGATTTTATTATAACAAAAATTATTGAGTTAAAATAAAAAAAACAGAAAAAAAAATAGCAAAAAAAAAAAAAATGGACCGGCCTGAACCGTGGGCCCGTGGATCGGCCGGGTTGAGCACGGGTTTGGGTTGGCCAAACCAAACCCAACAAATCCAACCCGCCGGACCGGTACCGTGCCAACCCGTGGACCCGGCGGGTTTGAACCGGACCGGACCTTACCGGCCCGTTTTCAATTGCCTAGCCACGAGGTATCGAATTTTTTTTTTTTTTTAATATCTTAGAATATTAGAAGTGCCACCAGAATCTGGTGGTCCAGGTTCAGACAGAATTCTAGCTGATAAGAAACGCCCTAACAACCTCTCCGTACGGGAGCCACCGAAACGACCAATACGCTGTCTCCCGAGTCCCGGCACGTATTACCCTCCAAGGCTAATTCGCACTAAATCCAGACAGCCACAAATCATGCTGCAAAAATTCGGTCTAAATATGTCGACCCCACCGAAAAAACCAATATACTTTCCAAGAAATATTAACACATAAAGAGTTGCATGAATTTTGATCACACAGGATCAGGATCGGTGGACAATATGAGAGCCGTGTGCTAATTTTGAATCACCATTTCTCCGTGACCAAAGCGCTCTTTTATACACAACCTCTCTCTCTCTCTCTCTCTCCTTTCAAGTGGCGGCGCGTCGTCTGCTCAGTCCCTCCCTGCTATTCTTACTCCTAGGGTTTTTCTCTCTCCTCTACTCTTCCTCGCCAACTTGACTCGGGTTTCTTTTTTGAAGCTCGTCTACTCTCGAGAGAGATCTACCATGGCGACTGTTTCTCCTGCTTCAGATCGTATCCTTTTTTAAGAGCTACTTGGATCAGAGATTTAGGGTTTTAGACCATTCTCCTACTTGTCAGTTTTTTCTGGAGTTTGCCAGATCTCGTGTTGTTTAGCTATTCAGCTAGATCATATTTGATCTATTATTTCTGCAGGCTTTGCCTTTTAAGCTGTTTTTAGTAAAAAGATTTTCCATAGTTTCTCTTTTTCTCATTGTTATTTATTTTCTGCAACCGCAATATTTGTGGATTTCGAATCCCACCTGAAGCGAGTTTGCTCAAACTAATACAAAGGACTAATTTTAAGTTTTTTCTATTTGATCCCCTGATAAACCTGTATTGTCAGTATTTTAACTAATTTGATATTACTTGGTTGCATTTTCTTTTTGGTAATGGTTGGTTTCATGGTTAGCTTTGCTTTAAGATGATTTGGTATTGAAAGCCATGAACCATTACTAGTTTTATTGTGACATAAGTTGCGTATTGTAGATTTACCTTGACCATCTTCCCACAGAAGCCACTGATCTGCTACAAAACCTGACCTTGGACACTAAAACCCAAAAGAGCGAATCTCCAGCTGTAACTGACAAGGCAAGAAAATACCCTCTATCTTTCTATTATATTTATTCCCAGCTGATAATAATAAAATTCTGTTTTCTAATCTGTTCTCCTCTTGACCAAACAGCCGACCGATACAAGTAGTGGCAGCACTATACCAGCTCCACCAGTACCAGCTGACCGGTCTCTTACTCCTTCAACCCAAGGGTCTGCAGATTCAAGCATGTATTATGTGCCAGGAGGGTACCCAGCTGCAACTTATTACTATGGGAGTGAGTTCTATCTGTTACTATATGGCTTGTCGTAATTTTTTTTCCTTTTATCTTCCATAGACAAATGGTTAGCTTAATTCTACTTTTTGGTTTGTTTTCTTCTGGAAATTCAGTGTATGGTGCTTCAGGGAATATGTGGAGTGATGGGGAGCTACCTTCACCAGTAAGTCCAACTAATGTTTATTGTTTGTTTGAGTTCCTTAATAGTGCAGATTACAAAATACTAATAAGGTATCAGGCTTCAATACCTGTAGTACCATGGTTTCACTAGTGGCTTCTATTTGACCAGATCTTTTTCATTGCCTAATGAGGCCTCAATATTATGATTTAATTAAGGTCAATTCTGGTTCTTTAGACCATTATTTGATATATATGTTCTGCAAAGTTGCGTACACACACACACACACACACACAGACACATCCAAATTATCATTTTCAATTTATTGTTTACTTGTTTTGGTAGGGAGTATATGGAGATATGTACCACAGCGGGTACGGTTATGCCTCTTATGCCCCTTATACGTCACCTGGTTCCCCTGCCCCCTCACTTGGTCATGATGGGTCCTTTTATGGAACCCAACAATACCAGTTTCCTGGTTCATTTTACCAGCCGCAGATTCACAAGAAAGCTACATACACCAAGAAAAACAACACTTCTACTCAAGGTGAGGTATCCACTTCTCAGGTGTCTGACACACCCACTCTTTCTGCTGATGCGGCCAATCCTGGGTCTAATAGCATGAATGGAAATTTGAATATGAGAAAGGGTTCTTATGCAAAAGTTGCCTCAGCCAATGGGGTTGCTTCCTCAAGCTATCAAAACCAAACACGTGCGGGGAGAAAATCACCATGGTCTGGGGTGAATAATTTCTCCGACAAGCAAAATGTAACATCTGCGACTAGTACTGGTTCTACTACTGGGTTTAGTGGTAACAAGTTGCAAGGGAGGAATCAAAATCTTCGTCCCATTCCTCATTACATGGTAAGTTTGCAAATTTCACTTCTGTGATTTGGGTGTGTGCGCAGGAGAGAGGCCCGGGGGGGGGGGGGTGTTTAGTACTTAGCATATCTGGCAATAACTGATATAAAAAATATATTTGTATATAATTTTTTTATCATGTTATTTGAACTTTCGCATCTAATAAAATATTGTTATATTTCTTCAGCCTTCCTCTAGGCCGACAACTCCAGGGTACATGAACAGGATGTACCCATACAATGCCATGAGCCTCTATACCAACAATACCCTCTCCCCGGGTCTTGGGTTTGGCTCCAACCTTTATGGGTCTAGGCTGGCGGGCGGTTGGGGTCCGCTAATGGGTGTCAATAACAAGCAGAAGCCCAAGGGCTGGGGTAACGGTTTTAATTACTTTGGCAATGAAAACTTTGACGGACTTAGTGAGCTCAATCGTGGGCCCAGGACTGGCAGGCCCAAAATCCAAACTTCTCAGACTGATCTGTCTGTGAATGGGGGTACTGAAAATGGGTCTGCTCTTCCAGTTGAGAAGGATTGCTACAACAGGGAGGATTTTGAAGACACTTATGTGGATGCCAAGTTTTTTGTGATAAAGTCATATAGCGAGGATGATGTACATAAGAGTGTGAAGTATGGTGTATGGGCCAGCACACCTAATGGAAATAAAAAGCTTGATGCGGCCTATAAAGAGAAGGCTGACAGCTGCCCGGTGTTCCTTTTCTTTTCGGTTAGTATGACAGCTGTTCAAGAGTACACATGCGCGCACACAGAATTCATATATTTTTTTCTTTTGGCAAATAATACCCACTAACTTGAAAGTATTTTACCAAAATACGACATTTGCAACTGATGCCTGGCAAATAAGTACCTTCCATTTTAAAAATTGTATTGTAGAAAGTGTGTACTTTGTCAAATATTAACAATTTTGGTCCGAAGTTAGTGATTTCGTGTCTTCTTTTTTCGCCTATTTTGGTAGATCTAAATGAAGTGAACCAGATTAGATTTGGTTCTATATTTATCTGTATGCTTAGTACTTGTCAAAAGGTTTTGTTGATTTAATATACAAAAGTAGTAGTAATTGCTGTACTTGTCAACTAAATTATAGTTTTGTTCTTGAGTTATATTTGCAAATACACCAAAAAAATTTGTGCTGTTTTTTTGAAAAAAATGTAGTTTCTTTAGTTCGTTGCCTAGTCTCATCAGTAGACCCCTAAAGATAAAATATATTGTTTTGTTTCCAAGATTAGTGATGCTACCTTTTCTCTTCTCCCTTTTGTTTAGGTGAACACTAGTGGGCAGTTTGTGGGGGTAGCAGAGATGGTGGGCCCTGTCGATTTTAACAAGACCTTAGAGTATTGGCAACAGGACAAGTGGAGTGGTTGCTTCCCTCTGAAATGGCATTTAGTCAAAGATGTTCCTAATAACATACTCAAGCACATTATTCTTGAGAATAATGAGAATAAGCCTGTTACCAACAGCAGAGATACCCAGGAGGTGAGAATAGGGGTTAATAACATGTTTGGTCTTTTTGTTGTCTTTTTAGTAATACTTGTTGCATTGTTTCTTTGCTCAATTGGGAGGGAAATTAGGGTAGAAGTTAGTTAAATTGGGGCTCAGTTAACCACTAGAGATTAATTGCTGGATAATTAAACTCTGTCTGTGATCTGTTTGGTTGTGATTGTCTTTTTTTGGGGTATTGCTAGGTTAATGTTTTAATATTATATTGCAGTTAGGATTTCATGCTGAAAAATTACACGTTTTGGCTTGTAGGTGAAGCTAGAGCAAGGAATCGAGATGTTAAAATTATTCAAGAGCCATGCCAACAAAACTTCTATTGTAGAAGATTTTCCCTTCTATGATACCCGCGAGAAAATCATGCGTGATAGAAAGGCCAAGCAACAGCAGCTTCTTAAGAAGGTACATTTGCTAATTTGGTGCATGTAACTAAATCCACATCTTCTGACAGTGCAGACTCTTGTGGTTTTGTAACTTACATTTTCTGTGTGGTTAGGTTAGATCAATTTACATATTTTAGGTCACTTGAGCCTAATTTGCAAGGGAAACCTCTGAAATGGAAAATTTTGCAATAAGTAGATTGTGATTTACCCTCGTAGTTCTCTAGCTGCAATTTCTGTGCTTTTAGGTGAGATAAATATGCATAATTTTAGGTCACTCCGAGCCCTTGTTTTGTTTAGGAAACCTCTGAAATGAGAAATTTGCAATAAATGAATCCCGGCTCGCGCCTGATTTGCAGAGATTCTCTTATTAATGAAAAATTGTAAATTTGCAATTATTTGATCTTGTCCATCAGATAAGTTAAGGTTGTTCAGATCAATATTAAATGCATCATTTATTAAAAAATTGATGGCTCAGATTAAAACAGATTGCACGAGGGCACAATGGTACCAATAGTAATGGAAGCAGGGCAGGGCACAATTTTACCCCTTTTCATTTACTTTTAACTCTTTTGCAGGTCCTACCGGATGGGGAAAGAAATGAGAAGGACGTTGCAAACCTTAAATCTCTTTCTTGGAAGCCCTCAGAACTAAGTTGTGTGTCACAAAGAGAGTTGGTTGAGGATACAAATGGAGAAGAAAATGTACTAAAAGAAAATGTCAATGCATCAAAAGATGCCAAGCCAACGCCAGAGAAGTTACCCTTTGCCCAAGTTGTGGCCAATGGTTGCTAGATTGGTAGCAATTTTCAATAGGGGTAATTTAGATGTTTTGATTTAGTATTGTTATAAGTTGGTTTAGTTTGGTAGTGGTTAGAGGTAGAAATATTTAGTATTCTTCTCTGAGGATAGCTTTTTGTTTTTTGTCTTTGCATTTCCTTTAGTGGCTTTTTGTGTAATGTGTTATTAGTGTGAGATTTAGTGCCTGCAACTGCAACTGCAAGGACGGGGATGTGTTTTAGTGGCTTTTGTGGAGGTAAAGTTTTCGAGTTCTCTTGCATTTGTCGAGGTGCTTGTGCTAATGCTAATTGAATATGCACTTGTTGCAATTAATCTTGAGTGTTTGTTTCAGATTGGACGATCCAGATTTGCAATTCTGTTTATAAAGACGGTCCCAAAATTTCAGTACTATAACTAGGAATAGATGTCGGACCCCTAGCTTTGATAACTGTATGACTCTTTGACTTGTCAAATCTTTTCCATTTAGAACATCTGTTCTGTTGCCATTCCTTTTACACTAATCCTGCAATATCTTTCCTCAGTTCATCCTTGCATCCTTTCAAGTCGATATAGTTTTCCCTTAGGAATGAGAAGATCGAATTTGGCACTCATTGCCCATGTGAATTTCCGAACTAAATTATAGGTAAATAAGAACAGGGTACTTCTTTGATATAATGTTATGGATAATCTTACTAGCTTGTACTTCTTCGATATAATGTAGTTTTAACTATTCTTCTTTTTGCTAGTAAAAACAGATAAAAGACACTTCTGCCTATTTCAATATGACAAGTTCATTAAATTTTTCATCATACATTGATGCACAATTAGCTTTTATTCGTAACCTGTTTGAGGACTTTTCTACAATTATTCCGAGTCAATATAGAAAAAAAACAATTGGATACTGAATATTTTAATTTACAGGGTTTCTGATAACCAATTATTTAATTACTTTTGGCGAGCAGCTCAGGAGCAGTCATCCGTCTATATATGGCAAATGAATTAGTAGCTTTTTCCAAAGTTCAAAAGGTAAACTTAGGCTTTCCGAGATACGCAGCCCACTCATCAGGGACACCTTTCCTCGACCTAAGCATCTTCATTGCTGGTAATGTCAGCGGTATTGCCATTATGTCAAAATCTTTAGGGACCTGCAATTATACAAATTGGACAATAAGAGGCAAATCATTCTTCTTATCACCGTGAAGTAGCTAGGTTGTAGTAAGCAAAGTATTGCAAAACCCGGTCTGAACAAGATGCACAGGTCAGTCTGTGGTACTCTGCCTTTCATGTCTCAACAAAACCAACTACTTGCAGTAATTATACACAAGGGACACCAAAAGAAATCCACTTACAGCAGGATATGGAACTTACTACACACCAACAGCCAACATATATGGTACAAACAAGAAACATCCCCAGTACTGCCATATTCACAATCAAACAAAAATCCAAGACAGTACACTTCCGGAAATTAATAGAAGCACCAATGATGACTGGTACAAGTACAAGTGAGTATCTTACCAGCATAAGTTCATTGGCTATCTCAAATTATCTTCATCTGTAATGGTCTGTGCTAGTTCCCTACAACTTGGCAGGTACTGGGTACTATCCTTTGCTGAAAGAAAAAAAGAAAAAAAAGAGAGGCTAATTTAATGGCTACCTTTGGAGTTCTGAGCAATTTCATGTTTGCCTCCTCCACGGTTTTCCGCCCTTTTCTTCTGTTACAGCTTTCACATGCCGCCACCTCAAGCAAACAATTTTATTAAAAAATCAATAAATCATTTAATTGGGAAAACGTAAAAAAATAAGAGAAAAAAGGGAAAAGATTAGGAAACTTGTTCAGATGACGTTAAATAAAGGCAAGGATTGAAAACTCAGTATAGTTCTAGGAACCGGCCATTTTACATAGTATGAGCCTGGAAGGTCCTCTACAACCTGGTACAGTATAACCAGGTTTATTTGCTTTCTGGAGCTTTCTCTGTGTTTTTCCATGAACATATGTTTATTGCCCAGTTTATTTAGAGAACCAAGTAAGCACAGATACAGGTTACCATTTAGGCATACACAAGTACACTGAAAGTTTGTGAAAAGTAACAACAGGAAAATTCACATATTCAGTACCAATAGATGAGTCCGTATATGCTACTTTTAAAAAGAAAAGTAGGGCCTTACTATTCTCACTCGGACCATCTAATATAAAACGAACGAACAGGATCGATCCGGTTTGAAATTCAAAGGGGCTCTTTTATGTGAATCTGATCCATTCATTTTCAATAGTATGGCCTGATTTGGAATTGTAGGGCCTTACTTTTCTTGTTACCAACTAACCAATAGTTATGGCGTCAGAATTTAACAAACTTTAGTGCAACCAACCAGAACCAAGACCCAATATTTGAAGCTTACATCTAACTATGAAATAATCCTTTCAAACTTTTGTTGCAATTTTGTTTAAACAGGGAATAACTTTTTGAAACTTCAAGCAACAAGCTCAGTGATAGAAAGGCTTATACCAGATTTTCCCAAGTCCATTGGCCGCCTCGTGAAGTTGGCATCACATGGTCTACTGTCAAGTTCTCATGTGTAGAACAATACCTACATATTGCAACCCCTTACTAAGTCTCACTTTGAACTAAATATAGGCTAAATTTGACCACATTTGACCCAAAATTCTGCAAATTAAGCCGTCAGTAACTTTAATTTTATACCATTCTGTGCTAATCTTATCCTCACAAGGAACTTATACTGGTCTATTATTCGAACCATTAGTTCTATTTGGGAAAAATTTGTTAAATTGACTGAGTTTCAAGTGTTTACTGGAATCCTTATCTTATTCCAGTCTCACTTTAGCCTTAATTGTGCATTAACTCAGGTCTAATTTAACCAAAAATAACACAGTTGTTTGCCCTGTCAACGTTCTACAATAAAGTCCAATAAATATATGGAAATTTATCAAAGGAGAGCACATAGCGTATGGATATATAAACTAAATGGAACTAGTTGTTTGTTTCCATAAACTGACACTTACTGACAGGTGTATGAATCTCTGAAAAGTATATTTTTCCTACTAAGGGCTTGTGTAACCGTTCTTCTTTTTACTGCTTGAACCAAATTTGGAACCTGTAAAGGCAATATATAATAAAGAGTTCTTCCACATTGAAAAAGTACAAATTATCAAGTCTCACTTTCAAAATTTGGATAAAGGATTTCCAGAGACTGCGCAATAACTAACTTAAGATAAAAAGGTTCCTACTCGCAGCACAGCTGGAATGTAGAAAGCTCCACTTGGAGATGATACTGTTTGGTCATAATATTCCAATACATCAGCCTGAAAAAAAGGGAAAAAAAAACAAACAGAAAAAGACAGATAATATATGCATACCACAGCATGGAAAACATACATTTTAAGTTTTTAAGAGGGTTCTGGTGCAACAAGTTGCCGCCATCTCCTTTTTCCATTTTAAAATCATAATGATGAATCAACAGTTGATTTATGCTTCTTCTTGAGGGATTCATCTATGTAAAATTTCACAGTTTTTTTAGTACAGTGTGTACAAGATGAAGAGACCTAACAATAAACGACTAAAATTTATCTAATGCAGTTAACTTGATCCATTTATATTACAAGTTATTGGTCTTGTATGAAACAAAATAATATATTACAATATTCCATGCAGACACATTCCTCATGAAGGAGAAAGAGATGAACTGTTTGGATTTGTCAATAGGATTTTGGAGCTTAAAATACTTGTGAAAAGAGAATTTGTGGCACGAGACCCTCCTCATTTTCTAAATGCTCTATTTTTCTTATAGAAAACAGAATGAATAATCTAACCTTCTCCATAAATTCAAGACAGATTGCACGTTTCCAACAAACAATGTTCACAGGCCTAAATAAAATAAAATAAAAAAACTCGGTCAGCGCCATCATTTGCTATTTTTGTGAAATAGCAAAAATTGGTTGAGAAGAAATTAAGAGTTTTCCTTTGGGGCTTGGGATAAAAAGTAAAAAGGTAAGATTATGAATTAATGAACCTATAAGAAAAATCCAAAACCAAGCCTCTAAAACAAGCAAGCTCATCACTTTGAAACTCCTCAGATGCTTCTTCTATGACTTCATCTATTAGCTGTCGATCAAACTTGTCTACTTGTTCACTATATGTATATTTCTCTTCATCAGCTTTCCCGACTGCACCAATCCTCCATTTACCACTTCTATGAGTATGACCATCTCCATTCGAGATCACGACTGGACACTCCAAGCACTTACTCTTACTAATGCCCATGCCCTTAAATTGAGCAAAGAGATCGCAGTTGAAAGGCAACCCAATCCCAATCCCAATCCCGATCCCGATCCCAATCCCAATCCCTCCTTGGGATGCAATTCTCGCCATTAGAGTACTGATGAGTACAACAAATTAGTTAGCAGGACCAAAAATTCAGCTCCAATGAGAGGAGATCCTCTCTCTGATTTTATTTCTCTTGTAATCGCTTATGGGTGTATATATGTGCGCTTAGAGCGCATGTGAAATATCAAATACGAAAGAGAAGGGAAAGAAAGAGGAAATGGTAATTGGTAGGTTGATCAAAGACGAACCTGTGGAGTGAGGCAACAGCTGACCACTTACAACTTAGAACTTGGAGCCACAAGTTCATATTTCCAGTCCCTATGCTCTGAGGTAATATAATATTTCTCTTTAGATCCCGACCGTCCGATCACCAATTCCAGCCCATGTGTAATGTACAGGGCTCTTTAATATTTTTGTGCATTTTCTGATAAAACCGTCCGGATCTAAACAGAATATTTATGTTACCTTAGCTAGCTGATAAGAATTATTTACAAGGAGGGATATTCCCGTTGCTACGAAAAATCACCAACCTTTTCTTAAATCAATTTAAATTCGTGACGTAAAATAGGACCAAAGCTCAAAATATTTACGTACGAAGACTGAACGTTGCTTCTAATTTAAATCTAGATGTGGCTATTGTTTTATTTCAACTAATTTGTGATCAACTACTATATACATGGGGTTTCTTTTTTCTAAGTAAAAATTGAAGGTTAAATAACCCAACTATTTAATATCTTCACAAGATTAATTATTTAAATTGAAGATCAAATAACTAAATTATTTAATATCTACGAGGCCAATTATTTAATATCCACAAGGACTTTTCTCATTCGGATTTCGAACCTGCGACTTCCCATGCGAAGGGTATTGTCTTTGTCACTAGATCAAAAGCTGATTCTCTACTATACATGGCAAATTAAAACATGAGTTTTAGCGCTCATATTTACGATTTTAAGATTAAAACAACTGATTCGAATAGCTCAAGATGATCTCCGTATTAATTATATTGTGTGTGGAGACCAAATTTTACATTTTCTAAAACTTTTTTTTTTTTAAATATTTGTTAGATTACTTCTTTTGATGTATAATTAGCATAATTATACTAAAATATGCTAAATTACTTGAAATTATGCTAAAATACGCTAAATTACGCTAAGAGAGACGATATCTTCACTGAGAAGGCCAAAAACGACGACGAAACTTCAAACGGCCATAAAACGGCGCTCGAGTGTCCGATTTTAGCAAATGACCACTTTTCGAAAAGCTTGCGAAAATATGCATGCGTCGGTGGTGGCTTTGCTATTTTTCAAAATTCAGAATTGCCAAAAAACAAAGGGAAGAGCCTCAAAACTTGAGTTGAAGTTTCCGATTAAGATTTTCATTTCTATTTTTCGATCTAAGTAGCTCAGTAAATTGGTTATA
Organism: Carex littledalei; assembly: GCA_011114355.1. NCBI lineage: Eukaryota > Viridiplantae > Streptophyta > Magnoliopsida > Poales > Cyperaceae > Carex > Carex littledalei. Next base: position 12,984,188 of record CM022091.1, on the reverse strand, counting down.
TAGTGACTTATAGAATATCAATTTTTACTATTTTTGGAATTTTTTTATTATTTTTTATGATTTATAAAAGATGGCACAAAATCAGACTAATTTAGCGTAATTTAGCGCAATTCAGCATATTTCAGTATAAATTAGCGTAATTAGCGTAATTTAGTATAATTAAGCGTAATTTAGCGTAATTTAGTGTAATTTAGCGTATTTCAGCGTAATCAGCGTAATTTAGCGTAATTTAGTCTAATTTAGCGTAAATTAGTTTAATTTAGCGTAATTGACTGTATTGTAGCGTAATTTAACATAATTTGAAGTATTTTAGTATAATTATGCTAATTATGCATCAAAAGAAGTAATCCAACAAATATTTAAAAAAAAAAACCTCCTGATAGAGTTTTTAATACTACCGGCCAAAAAATGACCGGCATTTTCTTTGAGCTTCAACTATCACATAACTTATCTGGGTGATACTTTACAATTTTACTCACAAAAAAAATGTATTAGCATACAATATTCTATGCAACCGTCACTCCTGTTCTAGTAATTCAATGTAGATTTGATTGCATCCCATGTCTGCACAAAAGATTGAAGTTCATGCTCGTATCTTTGAAAACTAAAATCCAATATTCAGTGGCGGAGCTAATGTGTTACTGGGTACTCTGAATTTTGAATCTTTTTAGTAGTCCATATGTAATTGAATTATGAATAGGGTTAAAATGCCTCCATTTTTTGTGCCTCCACCATGCCTCCATTTTTAAAAACTTTAATAACTCAAAATTTAAAACTTAAAAGTCAAAATAAAACCGTTAGATATGATCTACATCATTTTATCTATGTGCTCATAAAACATTATCACATTTTGATTTTGTTTTTATATGAATCAATAAGTTGAAAAATCAACGTCTAGAAATTATCCACATTAGTACGTTTTTTACAAGCTCTTGATGACAACCAAAACAAAATTGAAATGTCATAATTTTTTACACGTGCATAGATAAAATGATGTAGATCATATCCAACAGTTTTATTTTGACTTTTAAGTTTTAAATTTTGAGTTATTAAAGTTTTTAAAAATGGAGGCATGAAAAATGGAGACATTTGAACCCTCCTCTAAAATGTTTCATTGTTTCCGTGCTTCATTCACCTCCACATTTTTGTTTTTGTTTTTAAAGTCCGAACAGCTCAACATGATATTCATATTAAAATTTACTTAGAGACCAAATTTTATAATTTTTAAAATTTATTTATTATTTTTTTACATAGGTACAAAACTATTTTTTTTGGATGGTAAAAAAAGAGTGATTTTGTACCTATCTAAAAAAAGAGTAAAAATATTCTGAAAAATATAAAATTTGATCTTCAAAAACGTTTTAATATGGAGAACATGCTGAGCAGTTCGAATCGTTTGTTTGGACTTTGAAAGCGAATATTATAATGTGGGGGTATGAATGTAGCACAAAATCAATGGCCCACCTGGAATTAAATTATGCCCTACCAATACCATGAAGAGCAAATTTCCAACTACAGCCCAATATCAATGATAGGCAATGGAAGTCAGATGTAACCCTAATTTTGTTTTTTTAACCTAGTTTGTATCATTAATTGTACCAGTATTGGTACGACAATATGTAATGTCAGTATACATTACAGAGATTATATTGAGATGAATAAAAAAGTACATTGCATATAACTAAATCCATATATAGTATGCCTTTTTGAGCACAATAATTGGAATAGATGTGGGATCCCAACTCCCAAGCTGTGATTGCTGAATAGTATATAATATAATATGCCTCTTCGACTAGACAAATCTTTTCAATTCAGGGCATGGGCATCCATTGTATTGTAGTCTGTAGACTTGGGCTTTCCGACATACTCGGCCCACTTTTCAGGGACACCTTTCTTCTGAAGCATCCTAATAACTGGTTGCTTCTGTGGCATTGCCACTATGTCAATATCTTCAGGGGCCTGCAATTATACAAAATGTCATTCTTCTTATCACCATCAAGTAGCTACATTAATTGTAGTAAGCAAATATTGCAAGATGAACAGCTCACTCTGTGGCACTGTGCCTTTCATGACTCCACTACATCAACTACTTGTAGTGATTAAACAAACACAAGGGACACCAAAAGAAATGCATTTACACTTAACTTCACCAACATATATGGTACCAACAAGGAACATATCCAGCACTGCCATATTCACAATCAAACCACAATCCAAGACAGTAAACCTTCGGGAATCAATACACGCACCAATGATGACTGGTACAAGTGCAAGTGAGTATTTTACCAGTATAAGTTCCATCTTTCTTTTTGGCTATCTCAAATTATCTTCATCTGTAATGGCCTGTGCTAGTTCCCTACAACTTGGCAGGTACTGGGTACTATCCTTTGCTGAAAGGAATAAGAGGTTAGTTTAATGGCTACCTTTGGAGTGCTGAGCAATTCCATGTTTGCCTCCTCCAGGGTATTCTGCCCTTTTCTATTGTTGCATTTAAAACATGCCGACACCTGAAGCAAACAATTTTATACAAAAAAGAGTTAAATCATTTACTTGGGAAAACAAAACAAAATAGGAGAAAAAGGGAAAAAGCATAGCAAACTTGTTCAGATGAAATTAATTAAAGGAAAGGATTGAAACTCAGTTTAGTTCTAGGAACCGGCCACTTTTAACAGTATGAGCCTGGAAGGTCCGCTACAGTATAACCAGATTTCTTGCTTTCTGGAGCTTTCTTTGTATTTTTCCTTGAACATTATGTTTATTGCCCAGTTTATTTAGAGAACCAAGTAAGCACACGTACATGTTACCATTCAGGCATATGCAACTACACAGAAAGTTTGTGAAAAGTAACAAAAGGAAAATTCACATATACAGTACCAATAGTTGAGTCCGTATATGCTACTTTTATAAAAAGATAAGTAGGGCCTTACTATTCTAATTCGGACCATTTAACTTATAACGAACGAACTGGATCAACCTGATTTGAAATTTAAGGGGGCTCTTATTCATTTTCAATAGTAGGGCCCTGCCCTCCATTTCTAACAAGAAAAGTAGGTGATAACAACTCACCAATAGTTATGGTGTCAGAATTTAACAAACTTTAGTGCAACCAACAAGAACCGAGACCAAAGATTTGAAGCTTTCATCTAAATATGAAATATTACCTTCAAACTTTTGTTGCAATTTTGTTTAAACAGGGAAGAACTTTTTGAAATTTCAAGCAACAAGTTCAGTGATAGAAAGGGTTATACCAGATTTTCCCAAGTCCATTGGCCGCCTCGTGAAGTTGGTATCACATGGTCGATTGTCAAGTTCCTACTATGTCTAGAACAATACCTACATGTTGCAACCCCTTATTAAGCATCACTTTGAACTAAATATAACCAAATTTGACCCAAATTTCTGCAAATTAAGCCATCAATATATTAAAGTTCATATCATTCTGTTCTTAGCTTATCCTCGCAAGGCACTTATACTAGTCTATTAATTGAACCATTAGTTCTATTTGGAAAAAAATTGTTAAATTGACTGAGTTTTCAAGTGTTTACTGGAAAATTAATACCTCCATATCTTATTCCAGTCTCAGTTACACTTAATTGTGCATTTACTCAGGTCCAATTTAACCAAAAATAACACATAATTGTTCCATCTGTCAATGTTCTACAATTAAGTAAAAAAATAAAAATTTATCGAAAGAGAGCACAATGAAATTCCCCCGATAAATAAATAGAAAAAGTTGTTTCCATAAACTGACACTTACTGACAGGTGTAACAATCTCTGAAGAGTACTTCTTGCCTGCTAATGCCTTGCTTAACCCTTCTTTTTACCGCCTGAAGCAATTCTGGAATCTGTAAAGGCAATATATAATAAAGAATTCTTCGACATTGAAAAACTACAAATTATCAAGTCTGACTTTCAAAATTTGGATAAAAGGACTTTCAGAGACCGTGCAATAACTAACTTAAGATAAAAAGGGTTCCTACTCTCAGCACAGCTGGAATGTAGAAAGATCCACTAGGAGATGATACTGTTTGGTCATAATATTCCAATACATCCGCCTGAAAAAAAATGGTAAAAGGAAAGAAAACAGAACGACAGATAATATAAATACCATAGCTTGGAAAACATACATTTTATCGCCACCTCTTTTTTCCATTTAAAATCAAAATCCAAATAATGAATCAACAGTTGATTTTGCTTCTTTCAAGGGATTCGTCTATGTACAATATCACAATATTTTTAGTACGTTTGTACAAGATCAAGAGGTCTATCAATAAACACACTAAAATTACCTGATGCTGTTAAATTGATCCATTTATTTTAAAGAAAATTGTTGACCTTGTATGAAACAAAATAATGTATTATAATATTCCATGCGGACGCATTTCTCATGAAGGAGAAGAAGATGAAGTGTTTGGATTTGTGGATTGGATTTTGGAACTAACAATACTTATGAAAAAGAGAGGTTGTGCTCAATTTAAATGCTCTATTTTTCTTGTAGAAAACAGAATGAATAATGTAACCTTCTCCGTAAATTCAAGACAGAATGCACGTTTCCAACAAACAATGTTCACGGGCCTAAATATAAAAAAAAAAAAAACACTCTGTCAGCACAATCATTACCAAGGCCATGTTTGGTTGTGGAGTAAGAGGTTTAAATGAGTGGTAGAGCCTAGACTAGAGTATAAATGAATGAATGAATGAACCTGTAAGAAAAATCCAAAATCAAGCCTCTAAAGCAATTAAGGTCATCATCTCTTTGAACCTGTCTACCAGGCTCTACTTGTTTAGCTTTGGATCGTCTACTCCGCTTCTTTTTACCCACTGCCTCAATCCTCCATTTACTTGTGTGAGTATCATGAGCTCCATTCGAGATCACGATTGGACTTGGACACCCCAACAACTTTTTCTCACCAATGCCCTTAAATTGGCCAAAGATATCGCAGTTGAAAGGCAACCCAATGCCTCCATGGGATGCAATGCTCGCCATCCCTTTCCTCCCTTTCTTTTCTTTTCTTTTTTTTCTTTAATAAAGTAAAGTAAAGTAAAGAGACACGCTGCAAACTCCTAATGGAGAGGATACTTGTCCCCCTGGCCCCTTGGGGGAATTCAGATCTTCCCCGGTACCGTAATAGGGAATCTTTTAGAATTACTTGATCTGGACCGTTATTTTTAACTTGGCACGCATCTCAAAGCCCAATAATACTGCCCCTCCGTCAGTCAGAATCTCAAAGCGGCTGAGAGTTAATCTCAAACCGTAAAGTGAAGGGAATCTTTTACAGTAATGGAGAGGATACTTGTCCCCCCGGGGAGTGTGTCAACACTCAACAGGAGAGCCTGAGCCACACGCTCGCTCGCTCATTTATCTTATTGGAATCCCTATCCTATTCCTGGGCTCCCACCTCCCTCACTCAATCAAATTACCGTGTGAAATTTACACTGTGATCCTTCTATTTTTTTTTTAAAAAAATTCGGCCGTCAGTGGCTTAGTGCATCTAATATTACTGTAGACGTTGACATTGTTTAATTCAGCTAATTATGTATTTAATTTTTACTATTTTTAATATCATATAAAAAATTCGGTCCCTACTCTATTACCCTCGACTCTTGCAACTTTTTCTTATTTACCTCTCTCATGTCATTAATCTCATATTACTTCTAATTAAATTATTAAAAGATCTTAGTTTACCTCTAATTAAAAATTACAAAATTAAAATTATACACTTGATGCTGACACAATAATATTAACACTGCAATTTTTTTTATATACATCATACGCACTTGTTGATATTTCCTCTACTATTTTCATTTTATTTTTTAAAGTGATATATTTAATAAGAAGATTACACATTTTTCCTTAAAAAAATAAACGATAAAGATGAATAAATATATCAGCTCATAAAACATATTTAATTTTAAAATTTAGATAGATATGTATTCAAATAAGAAAGTATTTCCAATGGAGAGTGAAGAGTATTTTGATTTTGTAATTCTTATTTAGAGGTGAATTAAGGTGTTTTAATAATTTAATTAGAGTGAACATGAGATTAATTACATGAAGGATAAATAAGAAAAATTAATTTAAACCTCTAGAGATAAATAAGAAACTACACTACACAAGATATATATATATAAAGAATTATCCTTAAATGAAAAGCATGACAGATATTGCGAAAGCAGGCTAATGAGGTGAAAATGCAACATGCAAGAAACCAATTATTAAATAAAATTAATTTGGACATGCTATGCTATCTAGCAATCAATGATGAAAAATTATTTACATATGTGCATTATACACCAAAGGTCAACTTATTCCAGCACTTTCTTTGAGCTTCAAGCCTTCAACTACTACACCACACATCTGGCCGAGACTTTACAATATTTACTTCCAAACCAAATTATTTCCTTATTCCATGTCATTTGTCTCTGCTTCTAATAATTCACCGTCGATTTGATTGCATCCAATATCTGCACAAAAGCTTCAGTTAATGCTCGTATCTTTCAAAAATAAAAATTAATGATCAATCCGACTTGGCAACCCAATTAGACCCATTATAATCAAACCCTTAAGTTAAACCCAATTTCTTCTCAGTAAAACCAAACCCAGCAACCATTATATTTATTGTGTGACCTGAATTTCAAGAAATTGCTTCAGTGTATATTTCCCTGAGTTCCCGATTTCATTATTGGTTGTTTTCCTGTGAGAAAACCAACTTACAGGTTGTCGAAATAAAATCCATAAATGAAAAGTTGTTCTTTTATACTGGCCTTTTGTCATTGAGGTGTATTCTCTCTCACACGTGCACAGACGAAAACAAGACTGCATAAAAAATGCTAGGGGAGAAAAGAAAAGAAAACAGAAATGACTTGTGTACATGGTACAGGCCAGCACAAGGACCTGACAGGTGTAAGGTATTGGTACCAGTGACTGATACTGTGATTCTGTGTAATGCAATGCAATACCTTGTTTTTAGTGGGCATGTAGAAAGGTTCATAAACGAGAGGAAATGGAGTGTCAAGGCCACAAATTCTTGCAACAGGAGCCTCTAACTAGTAAAAATAACAAAAAAGAACTAACATAAATATAGAAAATCAAATATTAGAACGGACCAGATAGCAACCTGCCTGTCTTTTCTTCTTCATTTTCTGTTGTGTGCTTATTTTGAGTTATAAGCTAACTATAAAAAAGAAAATGTGAAGTTCTTCAAATAATTCACAAAATAATCCCAATTGAAAAGCTACTAAATGTTATAGGAATGAACTTCAATAGAAAGAACTAAAATCTTTGCTCTAGCTAGATAAAAGATAGGATTAGTAATAATCTTATCTTACCCTTAAGAAGCAGCGCTCAATAATTGAAGCAGATATTTCAGCTCCGAAACCTCCAGTTACAGGAGCTTCATGGCTTACCTGCAAACTCCCATGCAATTCGGTGAAATCAAACGAACTCCCATGTTAAATGAACCAAGAAAGAAACTAAAGTATTCTTTTTTTAGACTTGCTTGGTACTACTCAAATGGACTTTTAAGCTACAAGCAAGGCCCAATCTTACAATAACGAACATAACACTGATAATATCAACTAAATGTAATTAGCTTACCAGTAGTCTTCCAGTTTTGCTAACAGAGGCTTCTACTGTTTCCTTGTCCCAAGGAATTAGTGTTCTCAAATCAATCAGTTCACATGAAATTCCCTCCTGCAATAGTGTTCCCCGTATTTATTATTAATCCTAAAATCATGGTATGGAAGGTTTAACAAACTTTACTGACTTTGTCAAGGGAAAATGCTACAGAAAATATCCAAACCTTTTCGGCATCTTCACATGCTTGTTCTAAAATAGAAAGCTGTGCTCCCCAACCAACAACAGTTATGTCCTTTCCTTCACGAATAACCTGGCACCAAATTCAAAATTTTCACTAGTTTTTGGAAATTTATCTCTAAGATTTAATTTTCATTTCTTTTTTGTTTGTTTGTTGCTTGTTTTGGATGGACAAAGTATAGTAGCCAATCGAAAATAAATTCTTATTAATCTCTTTAAGTTGGGATACTTGCAGAACTTAGTGGAACGACCCAGCATAGCTTAACCATGCCAAGTCCCAACATTTGCACCAGAAAAACGTCCATACACTGGTCAGGTTGGCCCCATTTAAATAAACATGCTAATAAGAGTTTCAAAAGGTGAATACCTCTGCTTGAGATAAAGGCAGCATATAGTCAGCATCAGGGACTTCTTCAACGGCCAGTCGATACAACCACTGGAGAAAAAAATGAAGAGTATTTTTAACTATTAAATGAAATGCTGAGTTTATATCAAGAGAAAACAATTTAATCCGGAATATCTGTGCAATACTCAAAGTGACAAAACCAATTAATTAATTGTGTCTTTCTGTATATGATTGATAACGCACTGGTAAATTTTGCATAGTTGTCGAAATATAAATTTCAATGTGCTTGCCTTTGGTTCGAAAAATACAACGGGATTTGGATCTCTAATGCTGGCCAATAGCAATCCCTTGGCCTGGCGAGGACTTCGAGGGATCACTACCTGAAATCAGTGAGTGAACAACAAGTAAGACCTAACAATTATCTCTATTATGGGATGTGAAAATGAACAACAGGAGCCATTTCACATTGTACTCAGCGTGATGGGAAGGCCCGTATGAAAATATACTCATTTAAAATCAGTGCTGATTATGATACTCTAACCATTTTTCAGACAGGACAAAAAATATAGAGATTGGAATGTCCAGGGACAAAATGGGAACTTTACGGGAACCGAAAAACAAAATGGTACAGCTTCAACATATTTAAGTAGTGTTCTATATTTCTAAAGGAGAAAGATTTTACAACCTTTAGTCCCGGCACATGACAAAAGAAAGCCTCTGGTGACTGCGAGTGATAATGGCCACCATGCCCAACTGCCCCATACGGGGACCTAATAGTCAGACCTATTTCATATAATGAAATCAACAAATAAATAAAGAAAGTTTCTACTATACATTTAGAATAGATGGGGATAGGATTTCTACTATTACTTTGTTTCTATTTGTTTAGTTGGATTTGTTAGTACATAGAACTAATTGACAGGCTTGGTACAGACATGGGGAATTTAGCATAGAGACAAAGTGGATCCTTAAGAAATTTACCTCCACAATTGAACTCATTACCGCTGCGGTATCTGAACTTTGCTGCTTCATTCACAAGCTAAAGAGTAATGGAAATCACGGAGTCAGTAAAATTGTAGAGAATAATGAAAAAATATTAAAACTAAGGGTTCTAGCATAATTGTAATTCAATTCAATTGCGGTACAAGGACCAGATAAGCTCCAGCGCAAAACTTTTGCGTTTTTTGGAAAATCTGTTTTCAATTTGTCCTTTTTAAAATGATTTTTTTTTTCTTTAATTTTAAGTTGGGATTTAATCAACTGAGATTTAGGCAGGCAAAAGTGCTATGTTGAGAACCTTGTCATTCTTCGAAGAAAAACAGGATATCACAACCAGGCAACACATACATTAAATAAAAGAAAAACATAAAATAAATAAAAATAAACAGGTAGAAACATGCCTGATCAAAAGCAGGGAAAATGTAATCAGCGAATTGTATCTCCGCTATGGCTCGATTTCCCTAAATATAAGAAAAACAATTTAGTAATTATGTTATTCAAACATTGAAAAAAAGAAAGAAAGAAGAAGTAATAATAGAACTGAATGCTTTGTAATTTGTAAAGGTTCTGACCATTGCTGCTAGGCCAATCGCAAACCCTGCAATTCCCTGTAAACAAGCATCGATCTTAAAGAGGTGATAAGAAAATTGCAATTGAATTGGAATAATATAAAGATAAGAAGAGAAATTAGATTTTTTGAAGTCCTGAATTTAGATATTGCAAAGAGAGGAAAAACAAATTGAACCTGTTCGCACAAAGGAGTATTAAAAACCCTTTGTCTGCCAAACCGGTGGGCCAATCCAGTGGTACAGCGAAAGACGCCTCCAAAGCTGACATCCTCCCCAAACACATAAGATCTACATCATATACATGATACATCAGATTAAAATTACATGATATCATGTAAGCAGTGAAGCATTGTTCATGAATTGATTGGTAAAATCACCGATATGTAGAAAACAAATATAAGAACAAAAAGTAACCGTGGATCGGTATCTAGAGCAATGTGCAGAGCTTGATTTACGGCGGTGAAGAGATTAACTAGCTTCCCATCCCTTGAGCTGGACGACTCCAGTTCGCCCGTACTGGAGAAACCTCGCCTCCCGATTAAAACCCCACCCCAACCGAGTTTTCTCAGAGCCATGGCCATCTTCTAATCTTCTAATCTTCTTGGACGAGTCCAAGTGATGTACGTCAGTATGTATCAGTAGTATCAGGTTTATTTATTTATATTCTTGGTGACTCAGGCCTTGGTGACTTAGGACTTAGTGTGTGTGTTTATCCAACGAATACCAAAGATGGATGAGCTTAGAATAAAAAAATGAGAAAACTAGTGTCAGTAAAGGATTTTCTGTGTCAACAGCCATAAGGGCAATGGCGGAACAGCTCTTTCAATTTAGTTCCCTAACCTAATGATTTAAATATGTACAAAATAGGTATTATTAAGTGAAGAATTTATGTAACAAAACGTGTTTGAACTTTGTATTTTTCAAAAGAAGCGTCGACAATAACAGCGTGTTGAGAAGCAAAAGTAAAGCTGGAATAAGAGAAGATCCATAGTATCATTACCACTCGTCTGATGTGGAATTGTGGATGTGGCTCTTTAATATTCATTACCACACTGAAGGCTATACAAGTACAGCTACAGCTACAGCTAGCTAGCTAGTTGTTCTTTCTAGATAATCTTTGCACTTTCGTTATCATACGCAAAACACAACGTTCCCACGTGGCCAACTTGATTTTTGGGATAAAATAGCAACTTCTTTTGTCGCATCGCCAACTTGATCAATTATTTTTCAATAAATCCCATTGTATATTGTCATACTTGTTACTAGCAATTATAATTTCAATTATACTTAATGAAATCAGAAAAAGCCTCTAAATTCAGCCGATCCATTCCCCCATCCCCATTCCGGTGGGAAACACTCATCTAATCATAATCATTTGTGGTCCCGGTCCCGGACCTTGTGGTTGTGCTTAAGGCTTAAGCACGTTTTGTAAAAGTGCGTAGGTCCCGCGAGTGAACAAGTGCCAGTCTCTTCATATTTCTTCCCATAAACTAGTTTCTCTTCATTTTTCTTCAAAAAATTTAAATAAGAAACTTAATAATCTACCAATAGCGAACGGACAGAGAGAGCATTGAACCTCTCGAGGCCTTTAAAGCCACAGCCTGGTTGAGGCATTGAAAAGTCCTCTCTCTCTCTCTCTCTCTCTCTCTCTCTCTCTCTAAGAAAACCACTTGAATTTGCCCACCGATCCTTCCCTTCCGGTTTACATTACTCGGTAATTGTGAAATCTGATCTCGTCTTATTTTTGTTGGTTTGGGGGCGGAAGGAACTCTCCGAAAAGGTCTCTCCTTTTAGTTTCGCCTTTTCCTTCCTGTATTACTTTTAATCGTACTATTAATTACTATCATTAGAAATAGAAAGTTTCCTCTTTTGTTTCTAGGACTTAATTTATCAATCTTGTTCAGTTCTTAGGATATCCGCTAAAATGTCATTTATTTTTGGGAGATTTTGTGGTATGAATTTTGTAAATTAGATCCAACCTCTTCCCTCTAATTAGTCTCAGATTTGACAAATCCAAAAATAGTCTTCAAATTCTCTCTATAAAAAGGACTATGTTATCAGAGACAGACTCTTCCTCCTGATTCCTGAACACAAACCCTCGCCTTTTCTTTTCTTTTCTTTTCCTCTGCGAATCAGAATCTCTTCTGTCCCTTCAATACCTGTACCGTACCCAATTCCATTACTTTTATCAATAATTTACATTCTATGTATTGAGATTTGAGATGTTTCATATCATTTTTTTTTACTTTTCAAGTTTTCATTCATTCTTGTAGGAATTAAAAGAGCATCGCATCGCATCGCATCGGAAATGGCACAAGAGAGCTGGAAAAAGGAAACTACTGATGAGACCGAATTTCAAAAACCTGAAGCTCCGGTTCTATGCATAAACAATTGTGGCTTTTTCGGTAGCCCCGGTACAAACAATCTCTGCTCAAAGTGCTACCGAGATCTTATCATCAATACCCAAATTCAATCCCTAATGGAAATCTCCTCCTCCTCTTCTACCTCAGGCTCAGCAGCAGCCCCTTCTGAACCAATTTCACAAACTTTGAAAACTTGGAGCATTTCTCAAGGAATTGTGGTAGAATCCAGTGAGAAAAAGGTAGAAATTGAGGTTGAACCAAAGAAGCCAGTTTCTAACCGGTGCCTCCTTTGCAAGAAAAAGGTAGGCTTGACAGGATTTAAATGCCGGTGCGGTGGTATGTACTGTCCGTCCCATCGGTACTACGAGTCCCACAAATGCACTTTCGACTACAAAACAGCAGGCAGAGATGCAATTGCCAAGGAAAATCCAGTTGTAATGGCTGAAAAAATCGACAAGATTTAAAAAAAAGGAAAATTTGATGGCCTGGTTGGTTGGATGAATGCTTCTTCTTCATCCTCTCTAAATCTATTTCTCTTACTCTCTCGTTTGTTTTTGTTTTTTAGTGGTGGTTAAAGATTAGTTGGGTGGTGATAGGGGATTAGGTGTGTGGTGTGTGTTTCTTTGAAGTTTGGAGAATGCAATAATGTAAATATGCAAATTTCATTGGAATGCCACCTTTTCTTATCAGTTCTTTTTTTGGTTTTGTCAGCTTAAAATAGTAGTAGACTAGTTGTTACGTACCTTTACTATTAGCAGTTTATAATCAATCAATCGCATCATGTGAAATAATATGATGTTGCATTGCATGCATACATTGTGCATTATTAATTATACTTTCTCATCAGAGATAAAAAAAGGTTGTGTTGATTGTTGAACAGTTTCCCCTGCCCTTTTCTTTCTTTTGTTATCTATCTTTTAGCAGTTGAAATGAAATGATCAAAAGATGCTTTATTTTAGGAGTAGACGCGTCTCTAAATAAAAAGGTTAAAAAAGGATCTGAACAAGCAGCATTTGCATTTGTCAAAGTAAGATTGGGGGATTCTGACTGAGTCAAACTGTTTAGGTGTGTCTTGTTTTGTTTTGTTGTGCGAAAGCACACAGGTGTCTGTCCAATTAGGATTTAGGAGGTATAGTTGTATGAATGACTTGTTATAATATAATAGTATACATGTTGTTATGGTTGCAAGTTTGAATGAATATACGGATGTATAGAATACTCTACTTGATAAAAAAATTGTAATAAAAACAGATTTATTTACAAAGAATTGTAATAACACCAGATTTATTTACAAAGAACAGTACTCTCAAACTTGTTAGCTTCTAACAAGGTTTCAAAAAAAAAGAACAGTACTCTGGAATTGTAATAAAAACAGAAAAAAAATTGATATTTAAGAGAAGTACTTCAATTTCCGTCCTCTATTTAGAAACTCTTTTATTTAATTATTAAAATATTGCAAATTATTTGCCTACACTTCAAAAAAGAAGAAGAAGAATTTGATTTCCATACTCACTGGGAGACAAAGTCATATATTTGCAAAATATTTGACATGGTATTGGTGGGTAAAAATTATTATGTCTTAAAATACACATTTTGAGTATTTACATCTTTAGTTATTATGTTTGAATACTTGCTTGTTTATTTATTTATTTTTATAAATAAATCATAACCAATTATAGTTTTAAAAAAAAGTTATTTGAGAGGTGAGAAATTATATACTATATACATAATATTCTAAAAATTATTGCATTGCTAATCATCATTTGTAATGCAGGAAAGCTGTTGTTGAACTTCTCCCACCAACCGCATTTTAAAACCTTTGCCTTTTCTCTTCAACTTCTCTTCACATCTCTTGTATTTTCAAAATTATGCACGTGATATTCAACCAGTGATTGGTTTTAAAATCCAATGCAATCTCAAACAAGAAATATTATTTAGAATCCAACATAAACATGCTGATTTTGATTTCTATTAAACACATAGTAAAACAACCAGACTTAGAATTAAAATGAGCACAATAAATGTGCATTTTTCAATTCTGCCCCTCCACTTGGGCCATTTAGGCCACAGAGAAAAATTACGGGCTCCCTAGCTACTTCTCCAACAGTGACATAACAACTTGTAAAGTAAACTAAATTAGCTTGCAACTTAATTTATATCATTTAATTATATCAAAAACTTCATGTCATGTCATTCCTCAAGAAATGATCCTATTTTATTTTGCCCCATCTCAGTTACAGTCTTACAGAATGAGAAGACTTAATTAATTTACTCAAATTAATGCAATAAACAAAAAGTCGTCTTCTCTAATTCCATCTTGGCTATAATGCAAAGGCACCGTTGCCCAAAATAAACTGGGCAATTGTCAATTGCTATTGTCACAATTGACAATTAATTGCTATTGTCATAGGTGCATATAAGAGTTCATAATTTTGTTTTCCATTTTTAACGGATATGATATGATCAATTAACAACTTTTTTTGTTCTTACACCACTCGTTATACGCTGAAAACCCCATTTAAACTGGAAGCCCTTGATACAGTGAGCAGCTGTTGACAAAAACTGGGCAGAAACTCAAAAACAATTGTAAATGAAATGATGAAAAGGTTGACAGTTGTTTTTTATACGTTCATAATTTCTCATGATAAAAAAATATTAACAGACAGTTAGGTTTTGTATTTAGTTTTGAATTTTTGAAATATTAACGCAAAAAAGCACTGCCCAAAAGAAATGCGTAAAAGGCAGAACCCAATGCGACATTTGCATTCATGAAATTAAAGAAAAAGATGAGATACGAGCTAAAAAAAAAAAGAGTAAACTAACATCCAATATCAACAAATGAAAAATCATATGAATAAAAATATTAAGCGGCTTGAAGATAGATTGACAATTAAACCCAAAACATGAGGATTATAGCTAGGGACATCATGGATAAAGATCGAATGAACTAAAAAATAAGGGAAAATATTTTAACAACCTAAAATTTCCGATAGCTCTAAAATAAAAACCCAAAATCCTGTTCTATTGTTTATGTACATATCCCGTTGTAAATTCACTGAGAACAAAGCAACCTTAGTTGATGGTACAATAAGCAGAGTTTTGCAAACCATGTTTGCCAGTTTGCAAACCTATAATTTCCTAGCAAAGAAACAGATCGGTAAGCAAAGTTAAAAATAAAAAACCACAGGGGAATATATCCCAAAGAAGAGCCACACAGGAACAAATGAACTTGGTACATTTCCTGATCCTAACAAAATAATATAAGAATTTAATGGCAAGTGGTGAACTTCACATCATGTGCTCCCATTTTGCTCTGAGAACCACGCAAGACCTGGTTGCGCGATGCATTGCCTCGACTCAGGGGTAGTGACAATAGGCCCCAAAAATATTCGCCAGAGGTCGAGGATTATTGTTACCAGCATTGCGGCCCCCAGTGCATCTATCGCCACCCTTGGTAGGCTCCACTTGTCGTCTGTGTTTTCATCAATCCTACATCCATACACTTAGTCATACACTAGCTAATACAACAAAAATCAAGCATACCTCGAAAACAACAAGATCATGTATGCACCCAAGTACATGCAAATATACTACATACCAGCCTTACCAGTTGCAGGCAAACTAGGCAACTACCTATTTTTCTCTTTCTACATGCATCTTTAGTGGAAAGAGTAGTAGTCCGAAAGGCTCTTGAAAAAGTATATAAAAAAATAAGCGAAAGAGAATTCACGAAAATTTTAACAAATTTTGAGGAGAAAAAGGAGTGTCTCAACTAGAAGGCATAAGACATTAAGACATCTTTAATTTGGAAGGTAAATAGGAAAGCTAGTTAAGAAAGTAACATATAACAGAAAAGCTGTTAGCTTAAGAGTTGAACAATTATTATAATATATCTAAAGGGAAAGGGAATTTACCTCAAGAACATAGGGAAGCTAACAAAGAAGTAGATGGCATAGAATAATGATCCCACTGTGTACATCAATGACCGGTCAACGAAGTCGTAATACGGGAACTGACAGTAAATGATGGAATGTTAATATGTAGTACTGGAAGTGCTACAATATATGGTCACAAATGCACACAAATAAGAAAAAAGCATCTAGGGAGGAAAATATATGCATACAAAAAGAAAAAAGAAATTAAAACATCATCAATCTATGTCAAATGTTAGTTTCTCATTCTGTGATCTACTGGTTTATACACAACCAACACCGAGATCTAACTGTCTCCAAATTATTTTAGCTGCTCTAATCCTCATATATCCTAAATTTGAAAACTGAAATAATCCAAACAAGGGTATAATATAAACAGCTGGCAAAAGTTGGTATAATGTAATATACATACATTTGAGATAGCTAGTGTCTCCAAGTAGGCAATAAAATAAGATAGGGCCAAGACCCAAGCTGCCTCTGTAAGAAACCGAATATATGGTGGTAAACCAGCAATAGAATAGCGCAATCTTCTGAGCGTCATATTTGAAGCCATGTGGTAAAACAGGAAGCATGTGTGTGTCAGAAGAAACGTTGTGTGAGGAACCTGAAATCAATGGCAATGACAAAATGCATCTTATGAGTTCAACTGTTAAGATGTTCCTGACAAACTACTTTCGGTCGATTATTTTCAGCAAATCATTTTTAGTAGTAAATTCAGCAATAAATATAGATCTGTTCTGTTGTTGGTATGAACACTTATGGGAAAATTTTGATATTCAAAAGAGAAAAGGAATTACATATGCTAAGCATCCTTAGGAAATTGTTACACATCCTAATTAAGAATGTAAAACAAATTTTAATATACATAAAATAAAACATTACATTATTCATCCTCCATGAAGGGAAGGTATACGAGGCACCTAGCACTCTGAAAAAATAGTGGGTCCAAAAGTAGTTCCCAACATAGCTAAATATGATGATCCAAAGATTAGCCTGAAAAACCATGGGCATTTGATAGTAATTGAAAACAAACCTAAAACACTATCCAGAGAATTTACATCACTAATTCCAAATACACACTCAAACTCAAAGAGATACAAAAACACAAGAAACATATATTATGCAAAAATTTAGTTAAATGAGATTTACCTTAACCCAGTACCTATCCTTCCAGCTTTTACTAGAATCGGCCTAGAAAAGAAAGAAAACTGCGTAAACATTTTAAAGAAAGAATACTGCAAAAAGAGGTATTATTCATCAAAAGATACCTGAGGATAAAACTGAGCAATACATTGTATAAACACAAACAGTCAAAGCCTCAAAGGAAAAAAGTAAAAACTGTAAAGTGCAGCTTGTTTTGGGTAATGTTGCCGATACAAGGCATAGGCAATGTGGAATTGATAATTAGTACCAAAGTTCTCAATGCTGGTACAAATAAAACAAAAAGTTACCTTTCCCACAATAAATATAGGTATCAGGACAGCTGGCACAGCTGACACTAAACCCACAAGCAAATACTCCAACTCTTTGAAATTCTGCATTAATACAAAACTCACCATGTAATCCAGTAAAAGGGGCACTAAGGAAAAAAGCAGCAGATCTACCTAACTGGGCAAATATTTAAGTTTACAAAGATGCTTCTCAAATAGATCCCAAATCAGAAAAGTTTTGAGGATTTAAAGAAGCAAATCAGCAAACCAACAGAGTCATCGCTAAATTTACATAAACAAAGTTGCAGTTATAAAATTATATCAATACCAATATACTATAGACTGACATGGTTACAGCAAATCACAAAAAAAACTAGTATGGATGTTGTATTATTTTTTTTTTTTTTGGGGGGGTGTGGGGGTGTGTGCAAGTCTCATTGTGCTATCACCCAGACACACCCCATTAACAGTAAAATTTAATTTAATTTTCACAAAACTTCTCTTTTTCCTTCCAATAGCAACCCACAATTGTTACTTATTTAACTAAATCCAGGCCCAGCTCAACTTTATAATTTAATGAAGCCCTAAAACTTAATGAGAACAAACCAACAACGTGGAAATATTTCTATGGTAATTATACTAACAATTTTTCAAACTTGTTCACGCAAAGAAATAAAAAAAAGGGACTGATTTAAGTTTCTTGTTGTTTACAAAGGTCCCTGATCCACAAAGCAGATTTACACAATTAATCCAAATTCTCAGCGACCCACCAGAACTTAATGTGGACCCGCTAATTAAATAAATAATTATGGAATTCCTTTTTAATATTTCATGTTTCATAACTGGAATCTACGTAAACAGTTAAGAGTAACATGAGAGGAGGAACATCGTTTACCTCATAAAGCTTGAAAGGCACGACAATCCCGAGGCAAAGAGTGAGCCAGAACGGAGTATATAGCAAGAAAAACGCCTCGCCCCATCTCTTGCTCGGATTCGACGCCAGCCATCGGTTATCGCTTTTCGCATTCGCTGCTGATTTTCGCATCTCGCCTCGTTCGTCTGAACCACTTTCTGTTTGGACAATGGCTGTCGAGTAAGGAGCAGTTAGCGTCCGACGGGAAGGGAAATAAATCTGCTGTTATTCCAAAGAGATCACACCACCCTGTTCTTCAGATCCCAGCCGTTGATCTTTATCGAGATTCGGGTACGAACTTTTTCTTTTCCTTGAGATTCATGCATGAAAAACTTTGAACGGTTGTGATAGAAATAACAGTGTGACCCCTTTGGAACAACAGCAGATTTTTATCCGACGGGAAGTGAGCACTCATGGCCTAATCAGCATTTTATTGGGACCACTGTACAGTACCATTTTTTTTTTTTTTTTTTTGAGAAATTTAGATATATGTCCATCGTAACTTCATCAATTAGACATTTAACTCGATCGTACCGCCTTCAACAATACCAAACAGTGTGATACAACCATGAACCTCACATATATCTGGCTGCCTTCATATATATAAGAACTGCAATATATCTGTTGCAATTAATACCTTTAGCAAAGCCAATTAAAGCCTCAGAGTGGAGGGGTCCATACTCCATACTTTTGTTTGATCAAAGGAAAATTGTGTGATATATATACTGATATTATATACAACCCATCAAGTGCATGCCTAGGAGATCTTGTAAATTCAAAAACAGAATAACTAAATACCAATGTCATTTCTTCATTTTCACCGCCTCATTATACTGACAAATGTAAGAATCGGTTATTACTTATTAGCTAAGGGAAAGAAGGGAAAAAGAGTACGTAAAAATGTCATTTTGTGTTTTTAACAGTATTAATTAGTGTTCTTAATTGATTAATTCATAAAATGAGGATATAAATAAAGTGAATGAGTTTGAATGGGAAAATAACTAATTTTAAAATTTTGATGGGTAAATATTTAATTGATGAAGTTATGATGGTTTTTTTTTTTATAGGACACTGTACAGTACCTGAAGATTCCCTATTTGTTTAGAGATCCTTAAAGAAAAAAAAAAAGTTTGTAGAAATTTATTAACTTTTTTTTTGGGAAGAGAATTTTTCTATTATATAGAAAAAAATTAATTATTCAGTTCTTTAGACATTTTCTAAGGAACTAAATAATTAATTCGGTTCCTTAATATTAGCTCATTGTGTAACATTGTGAGAAGTTATGAAATTGAATTATTGATTCAATTTCTTAGAAAATGTCTAAAGGATATAATTAATCGGTTCTTCACATCGAAAAAAAATCATCTATCCTCTTGCTGAAAAAATATTTAGTAAATTTCTAAAAGTAAAAAATTCTGCTGAAGGAGCACTCCCAATAAACAAATTAACAAAATCTCAATAATACAATGCAAAGAAATGAACAGATCATGAGCCAATAAATCTTTGAATTTGGTCGTTGCAACACATAATTAGGTTTTGTAATATTTAAGGTATGAAACAAGTGAGCTTAAAAAACTTATACTAGAAGATAATATGATTTTTTTATAAATAGTATTTCTTTAAATTATTTCAACGGAACAAGTCTTGGTGGGGCGGAAGTTAGAAAACTAGCCTCCACCGATCCTACGGACCGGTGTAGCAAAAAAAACACAACCCACACCGATCCTAGGAATCGGTGGAGCCCGTTTTGCACCAGCCACACCATGCAGACCACACCAAATACTCCTGCACCGGTCCTGTGGATCGGTGGAGCTTCAAAAATGCCTCCACCGGTCCTGTGGATCGGTGTAGGTTTAGAGTTTATCACATACAGCCGCACCATTCTTCTCCTCTCTTCTTCTCTTCCCAACCTCCATTCTTCTTTCTTCTTTCTTCTTTCTTCCACAAAATTATAAAAAGAGAGATATTTACCTTGTCAAAATCGTAGATATGAAGAGTTTCTAACTCTCTTAGACGATCCAGAAATTTTAAAACAATTGGATGGAGAAATGATTGAGTAAATTGAGAGGATAAAAGAAAAAAAAAAACTGAGTTCGGAAGAGGAAAAACGATGAAGGAGAGGAAAGGGAGAGACAGAGATGGAGCCGTCGGGCTTCAAATTTGGAAATCAAGGCTCCACCGGTCCTAGGGATCGGTGGAGGTATAGATGAGGGATTTTCTGTGACGAGGGTATCGGCTGGTGCAAAACAGGCTCCACCTGTCCCTAGGACCGTGTAGATTGGTTTT
This sequence comes from Carex littledalei, assembly GCA_011114355.1. Taxonomy (NCBI): domain Eukaryota; kingdom Viridiplantae; phylum Streptophyta; class Magnoliopsida; order Poales; family Cyperaceae; genus Carex; species Carex littledalei. The sequence continues at coordinate 12,963,533 of CM022091.1, read as the reverse complement.
TTTTGCTCCACCGATTCTAGGGATCGGTGGAGGCTAGTTTTCGAAATTCAGTCCAACAAATGCTTGTTCCGTTGAAATAATTTAAAGTAATTCTATTTAAAAAAAATCATATAATATCATAACATAACATAAAGGAAAATTAGTATCTCAATAACACATTTTCTGTCATTGTTTTCAAAAAATATTATTCGTCTTTAGTTTTGAAATGTTGTAATATCATTCATTATGAGCCTTTTTTTTGTTAGTTGTTCGTGTCTAGACAAAAATAGATTACGAATAAAATTTTAAAATCTGAAATTTGACTATAATGTATCTAGAAATATAATTTCGAAATTACTTTTTATAAAAAAAATCGTACAGTGGAATATCACGCTTAAGTGAATAATCTAGGTCATGTTTGGTTGTGAAGTAAGTGGTGGATTAAATTTGAAGGGGCTAAATAAGGAGTAAATTTAAAGGATTAAGATGGAGTAACATTTTAGTTAATCCGGAGTAAGTTACTCCACATGTGGGACCCACAGTTAGAGTAACATCTAACTTATAATTTTCTTTCTCCTTATCAACTTACTCCACCAAGCTTCAACTAAACATGATTAATTCAATTTATCTTAACTTGAAGTAAGCAATTTAATCCGGAATAACTTTACTCCACAACCAAATATGACCCTAATGTGTATAATATTGGTAATATAGAAAATAATAATTTGATTCAATTTATGACCACGAACTCCTCTAATGTAACCTCGAATTAAAGTATTAGTAGAAAATATATAACTCATGAAAAATATTTTATATAATAAGAGAAAAGATGTAGTGACAGTCATATCTAAGATATTTGACAATCATGATAAACAATAAAGTAAAAATAAAATTGTAGATATATTTTCTTTAATTAAATAAGTGTGTTTTCTGTAGTTCGATTAATGATAAAGTTTTGAAAAATTTAAATCGTGATTTTTTCAAACTGCTTAATTGTCCAGTGTCCACTGATGTCTTCTTATTTGATCTATTGTTTCGACCTATTTTCAGACCAGACATCATGTTTTTAACCACTAAATTGCATTATTTACATTTAATATCAATAGAATATGGTACTGCTGCATTTTGGTTATGACTTTGCAGGAAATAGGCGAAAACAAGCAGAATTCTGACATCCTCCATGCGAGTCGCGTCCCACCTGATGCGGGTCGCATCACAGTTCAGACGCGACCTCAGACGCGACCCTCATTGCTCACACCAGTTCCACCTGACGCGGGTCGCATCCCATCTGATGCGGGTCGCGTCGAATTAATTGCGCCAGGGCCCAATTGAAGCCCATTAAGATGCCTATATAAGCAGAGGGCCTGGCGCAAATGAAGAAATCCACATTTTTTCACCAAAAACAGATCTGATCGGTTTGAAAGGAGTGTTTGGCGCGTGACAGAGGAGAGGCGATCTGGAGCCAAGGATTCGACTTGGAGAAGAAGATTCGGCCAGAAGCTTCGATCATCTTCAATCCTTCATCTCTTCATCATGATTTGCACTCTCTTTCTCTCTTTTACTTTGTTTTTTATCATGATTGAGTAGTTTTGTAGTTTCAGGGGTTTGGATGTAGTCTTTAGACTTTGTTTGATAATGCACATTGATTGAATCTGAATGTTATTCGTGTTTCTTTGATTCTTGTATTATTGTGATTGCTTGATCTAAGTTGCTTGATTGATTCTTGATTGTCTACTGTTGAATGCCTATGGTATTTCTTCTTGTAATTTGGCCTTGATGTTTCTTGCAAATTAGGTTAAGTATTTGAGGTAGATCTGAGATCCGAAAGGTGAGGTCAATAGTAGCCGAGAGGTGAAATTTCCACCTGTGGATACCTTTAGTAAACAGAACTGAGAACTTAGGTTTGATTAAACCTAGGAAGGTGAAATTGCATTTCCGTACCAGGTCTGTTAAGCCAACACACGAGAGTTGAGGTTTAGTAACATTAGGTACGGTCAATCGACCCTTACACGACTTAAACCATCCAGAAACAGACATGTGTAGGCTCAGCTCAAGAGGCCATGCGGGTCGCGTGTGAGAGCACGCGGGTCGCATCACAAGGGTCGCATACGAGAGTATGCGAGTCGCGTGACAGGTCCAGAGTCGCTTAAGGGCCACGCGGGTCGCGTGCGAGAGCACGCGGGTCGCGTCACAAGGGTCGCATACGAGAGTATGCGAGTCGCGTGGCAGGTCCAGAGCAGCAAAGTTGAAGATGAAATCTGAAACCCTTGAAACACCTTTTATACAATAGTCCAAAACTAAACATTTAATTGCTTTTACTTTCTGTCATTGAATTTGTTACTGAATTTAGGAAACATAAACAAACACAAACAACCATTTCAAACTTCTAGTACTTAGCTAAGTCAAGTAGGAATTCAGAAATTGAGTCGTCCCTGTGGATCGATACCCGACTATACTGTACGAGTAGGGCTGTGCACTTGCAGTCTTAAGCGAGAGTATACAAAGGTTTTAAAAGGTACAGTTCGTCTGTACTGAAACTTCTTCTCACACGCGAATATCCACCATTGGATTTTCCAATTGAGTTGATTGTTCGCGCGAAAGCGCAACGCAAGTTTCGGTACGCTTGAGGGCGTACCTTTTAAAACCGCGTTTACACTCCACGAGTAAGGGATGCAAGTGCACAACCCCTATCGAGTAGTATAATCGGGTATCGATCCACGGGAACGGTTAATTGCGAGGTTAGAATCTATCAAACTCGATTAAAAACTAGAAGTGTGAAGGTTTTGGTTTGGTATTTAATTTCCTAAAAAGGTCAATTCAAACAATTCAAACAGATGTAATAAAATGCTAGAAGAAATGTAAATTGTGTTTTGATTATGGATAAAAGGCGTTTCCAGGGTTTCAGACTTCATCTCTGATCTGCCTCTAGTGGTACGGCCCGTACCAAGTTGGTACGGCTAGGCCGTACTTCACTTGGTAAGGCAAGGCCGTACCACCCTGGTAAGACCCGTACTGGCTTCCCAGAACAGAGCTTACCAGTTCGAGTGAATGCATTTCCTTGCTGGTACCTTGTGCTAAACTCTTTAGAAATGTTCAATTGACCATACCTAAGGTTCCTAACCCTCAACCATCGTTTGTTGGATCAAGATCTAGGTTGGAATGCAATTGATTGCCTTTTAGGGATTTCTACACCTCAACTCTCGTGTGTTGGTACAGATCTACCCTAGCTGGTTGATTGGAGGTCTAAGGCACCCTCTAATCTGTCGATTAGAGGAGAATTCAACCTCTCGGCTTCAATTCGAACTATTCTACCCTAAGCATTTGATTTGGATGAGAGATTGAGATGATCACATGACCTTGATAGGTTCGATCTAAACCTAGAGGCACATCATACAACAATCACAGCAAGCAAAGCAAAAGATATCAAAGTAAATCACAATCAATCAAACTAAAGAGTTCATACAAGATACAAGTCAAAGAAAGTCCAAACAAATCAAGAATCAATCTCTAACCCTAGAAACTAAAAGAACTACTCACAGCACATGATCTGATCTAAAAATACAATAAGAGGGATAGAGATAGCCATGGATCGAAGGGATCGAGAGGAGGAAGCTAGATCCGTCGAGTTTCGCCTCTTCCTCTTCCTTCCTTCTTGCTCTCAGCTCCTTAGCTCTCTTTCTCTCTCTTACTGTGCTCTCAAATGGATCTGGAATGGAATAGATCTCGAAATTGGAGAGTTCCCCGCTTTAAATAGCCTCTGCCAAAATTTGAATCTGTCAGGCCGCCTTTATGTACGGCCCGTACCAAAGTGGTACGGCCTGGCCGTACCAGGCGTGGTGAGACTGTAGATCTTCTCGCTAGCTTTCCAAAAAGTGGTCATACGCTCAAAACGGAGTTACGAGTCAAAAGTTATGACTGTTTTAAGTTCGGTGCTGAAATTTCTGGATCTGATGCGACCCGCGTGAGATTTGACGCAGGTCGCGTGGGGGAAGTCAGAACTCTGCCTGCTTTGCTTGTTTTCGCCTATTTCCTGCAAATCAACCACAAAACTGCAGCAGTACCATATTCTATTGATTTTCAATGTAAACTATGCAATTTAGTGGTCGAAAACATAAGGTCTGGTCTGAAAATAGGTCGAAATAATAGATGAAATATGGACATATCAAATTCCCCCAAGCTTACCCTTTGCTTGTCCTCAAGCAAATTTGTACTTTCAAACCGGGTTTGGATTCTAAATGCAAGCTAAATGCCTAAATGTGAAAATTTACTCGATTGACTCAATTAAGAAACTCAAGAATCTTTTTGCTATGATTTGGACTCACCTTGGTAAATTTTGATTCACCTCACAAATTAATTAACAAAACCTCAAACTCTAAATGTTTCAAAACTTGCAAAGCTGATTACTCGAATTTGTCGATTTATCATTCTTTCACTAAACTGTGCCCTCGTTTGTAGGAGATTTACCCTTTTGGCCCCCCCAAGCTTGAATCAAGCTTAGGTCAGAAAGTTGCGGACTTCGTGTGTTGATATGTGCAAAAATTTTATTTCTTTCATTTCTAATTTGGGAGACGAGCTCAAAGGCGCCCATTCAAGGCTTATTGCCAGTACTCTTATTTTCTCCATCTTTTCATCTCTTTTTTTTTTTTTTTTTATATATTATTTTTTTTTATTTGCACATACCATGAATACACACATCCACTAGCGTTCATTCACACCAACGGATATCCCAACCTTTCTTTATTTGAAATCCCTATTTCCAAAATTTAAAGGCACAATTCAGTTTCTAAATTCTATTTCAGCATTCAAGTCTCCATTCTCACAAGTCTCAAACCATTTATTCCTAATCAGTTCTATTTGGTCAATTATGAGGTTAGTTCTAACTTCCCAAAGTCATCCCAATCACATGAAAATTTTCAAACAGGTCCCAAATCGAAACAATCAAGCAAATTTTTCACCTAACAATGCAAGAGAAAAGTAAAAATGACCTAAGTGCAATCAAAATAAATCCTAAAACACAAAAGTAAATCCTAAGATACAAAAGTCGTCTCCCCCCCCCAAGCTTAGCCTGAGCATTGTCCTCAATGCTTCAAGACTGAAAGATAAAGAGATATAGAAGCAAAAGGGAAAGAGAAAACATACCCGCTCAGTCATCGGTGGGAGGTGGATCAGGTGGCACTGGTGGGAGCACCCACTTCTGAGGTACACGGCCCATGCGATCACACTCTTGCATCAGAAGAATCCGCAAGATTCCCATCAAGTTCTTGATCGAGCGCCCGATCGCGCTTTTGTGCGCTTCCAATTTCTCCAAGAGTGTAGCAGTCCGATCGGGTTCAAGATCTGCACTTATGATCACAGGACGACATCTATCTGGGTCTAGAAGCTCATACCTGAGGTGAAGAGGCTTGAGCTCAGGAGTCAGCCGCTCTGTCTGGGTCTTGACGCGGGTCGCATCAGGTGGAATGGCATCGCATGTTGACCAATCCGACTCGCTTCCTTTGGTCTCCAGGTCATCAGAACACGGCATGCGGGTCGCATCGGGTGGCATGCGGGTCGCGTCCATATGCTCTTCAGGTGGAGATGCGGGTCGTGTCTCAATGATGCGGGTCGCGTCAAGTGCGGTCTGGTCTGTTGGCTGGGCTGGTCCTTCGCATTCTGGCTGAGCTGGCAGCTTTTCAGGTTGAGATTGGCGTGAGGTGATGATGTGACTCAACTGCTCCAACAGCTTGTTTTGAGCGGCCATCTGCGTGGACATGTTTTGCAACTGTTCCCACAGCATCTGGTTCACCTTCCCTTGCTCGTGTATGAATTCGATCTCAGCGGGATCAACGTACGGCTCGGGTGGGTCGGGTTGGAATACGCAATTGTTCGAGTCATCGAATGGTGCAGGGTCGTAGAAATTGCAATTGTTGTTGCTGATATAGCCATCCTGCTCCGGTTCCTCACTCCAATCAGCCAGTGGGCAATACTCATAAGAGTGTCTCCTGTCCCCACACATGGCACATGGCTGTGGTTTCTGGTTTCTGGCTGCCCTCATGCTCATTCTGATTGAATAACTCTCCATGGCCTCCTCTAGCTCGGCAGCTCTAGCATATAGAGCTATGATCTGATCAGCTTTGGATTGGCCACCTCCTCCAGCTTGAAAATTGTCGCGGCCAAACCAATGTTGGTCTGTCGTCATGTTGTACATGAGATCCATGGTGTCTCGAGCTCCTCAGATAGTAATCGCCATAGTGTTCCTGAAAAAGAGAAAATAAATAAATAAAAGAAACAAAATAAAAGAAAATAAAGGATACAAGATAAAGTCTAGATTAACCAAGTAAGGTAAAATCTAACTAGGCAATTGGTTACCGTCCCCGGCAACGGCGCCAAAAACTTGTTCGCGCAAAAGCGCAACGCAAGTTTCGGTACGCTTGAGGGCGTACCTTTTAAAACCGCGTTTACACTCCACGAGTAAGGGATGCAAGTGCACAACCCCTATCGAGTAGTATAATCGGGTATCGATCCACAGGAACGGTTAATTGCGAGGTTAGAATCTATCAAACTCGATTAAAAACTAGAAGTGTGAAGGTTTTGGTTTGGTATTTAATTTCCTAAAAAGGTCAATTCAAACAATTCAAACAGATGTAATAAAATGCTAGAAAAAATGTAAATTGTGTTTTGATTATGGATAAAAGGCGTTTCCAGGGTTTCAGACTTCATCTCTGATCTGCCTCTAGTGGTACGGCCCGTACCAAGTTGGTACGGCTAGGCCGTACTTCACTTAGTAAGGCAAGGCCGTACCACCCTGGTAAGACCCGTACTGGCTTCCCAGAACAGAGCTTACCAGTTCGAGTGAATGCATTTCCTTGCTGGTACCTTGTGCTAAACTCTTTAGAAAGGTTCAATTGACCATACCTAAGGTTCCTAACCCTCAACCATCGTTTGTTGGATCAAGATCTAGGTTGGAATGCAATTGATTGCCTTTTAGGGATTTCTACACCTCAACTCTCGTGTGTTGGTACAGATCTACCCTAGCTGGTTGATTGGAGGTCTAAGGCACCCTCTAATCTGTCGATTAGAGGAGAATTCAACCTCTCGGCTTCAATTCGAACTATTCTACCCTAAGCATTTGATTTGGATGAGAGATTGAGATGATCACATGACCTTGATAGGTTCGATCTAAACCTAGAGGCACATCATACAACAATCACAGCAAGCAAAGCAAAAGATATCAAAGTAAATCACAATCAATCAAACTAAAGAGTTCATACAAGATACAAGTCAAAGAAAGTCAAAACAAATCAAGAATCAATCTCTAACCCTAGAAACTAAAAGAACTACTCACAGCACATGATCTGATCTAAAAATACAATAAGAGGGATAGAGATAGCCATGGATCGAAGGGATCGAGAGGAGGAAGCTAGATCCGTCGAGTTTCGTCTCTTCCTCTTTCTTCCTTCTTGCTCCTAGCTCCTTAGCTCTCTTTCTCTCTCTTACTGTGCTCTCAAATGGATCTGGAATGGAATAGATCTCGAAATTGGAGAGTTCCCCGCTTTAAATAGCCTCTGCCAAAATTTGAATCTGTCAGGCCGCCTTTATGTACGGCCCGTACCAAAGTGGTACGGCCTGGCCGTACCAGGCATGGTGAGACTGTAGATCTTCTCGCTAGCTTTCCAAAAAGTGGTCATACGCTCAAAACGGAGTTACGAGTCAAAAGTTATGACTGTTTTAAGTTCGGTGCTGAAATTTCTGGATCTGATGCGACCCGCGTGAGATCTGACGCAGGTCGCGTGGGGGAAGTCAGAACTCTGCCTGCTTTGCTTGTTTTCGCCTATTTCCTGCAAATCAACCACAAAACTGCAGCAGTACCATATTCTATTGATTTTCAATGTAAACTATGCAATTTAGTGGTCGAAAACATAAGGTCTGGTCTGAAAATAGGTCGAAATAATAGATGAAATATGGACATATCATTGATTTTATATACAACCTATCTATGTATACAATAAGATTATGTATGTTGTTAAATTTTAATAATTATCAATTACTATAATAACTCTCAATAAATTTATTATCAATGCAACTTATCTCAATATAAATATAATATAAAATTGGGAAAATTTCTAGTGTACCCATACAAACTTTTAAAATAATTAATTTCCCCATCAAAACATTATAATATCAAATATCCCCATCAAAACTTAAAGTTATGTCTTTTATCCCCTTTTATTTATTTAATTATTTGAAAATTTGAATTGACAAATATACTCTTTATTTTAAATGGAGATGTCCATTAGTTATTCATTAAGATAACTAATCGTACAAAGACGCTGGTTATAACGGAAAAATATACATTTTGCCATTCTTTTTCAAATCAACAAACAAAATACCTCTTCATAAAGAGGAGGGTTCAAATGCCTTCATTTTTCATGCCTCCACCATGCCTCCATTTTTAAAAACTTTATTAACTCCAAATTTAATACTTAAAAGTCAAAATAAAACCGTTGGATATGATCTACATCATTTTATCTATGTGCTCATAAAAAATTATCACATTTTGATTTTGTTTTTATGTGAATCAATAAGTTGAAAAATCAACGTCTAGAAATTATCCACATTAGTACATTTTTTACAAGCTCTTGATGACAACCAAAACAAAATTGAAATGTCATAATTTTTTACACGTACATAGATAAAATGATGTAGATCATATCCAACGGTTTTATTTTGATTTTTAGTTTTAAATTTGGAGTTAATAAAGTTTTAAAAATGGAGGCATGGTGGAGGCATGAAAAATGGAGGCATTTGAACCCTCCTCCTTCATATATTATTAACAAAATGTCCTTGTGGGCTCCACTTTTCCCTCCCTCTCACTACTGTTAGTTTACTCCTACATTTTTTTATTTAAAATGGAGGATACAATTTGTTACTCTAATGGAAATTTTGTAAACTTAAAAATGCATATATTTTATTGTATAAAATTATTTTTAATGTAGATCCTGTAAGCTAAAATTGGCAATATAATATTAGCTAATCTACAAAATATTTTTAACATGTGATTTCTTTAACCGTCATTATAGAATATATATATATAAGTCTAAATATTTGTGTCAAGCAAACATATTTTTAAATTAATTTAACTGAAGTCAACAAATTAATTTAATTGCATTAATTTAATTATTGTGAACGTGACTTTAAAATTTATATCTAAACACTTGGGTCTACAAATTTTTGAACACATGCATTCATATGTCAAGTATAAATTTATTAGTCTTTAAAATTAATTTAGATATAGTAGGAAAGATGGGAAAAAATAAAAAAGAGAATAACAAGTGTCCAAACCCGTATATTATAATCAAAGCCTCGAGTCAAATCCAATTTCTTCTCAGTAAAAAGTAAAAACAAAACCAGCAACCATTATACGATTTTTGTGTGACCGGAATTTCAAGAGATTGCTTTATAGTGTATTTATCTCTAAGCTTTAGTTTTCATTTTTTGTTTGTTTCTTGTTTTGAATGGACAAAGTATTTGATCTATTTCTGCAGACTTTACCCTTTAGGCTGTTTTAAGTAATTTTTGTTTTTCACAGTTTCTCTTTTTCCTCATTATTATTTATTTTTTGGGTAATTATATGTTCCCCCATCTATCCATCCCCCATTTCATCCCCCAACTAACTAACTACCTTTTCTAACTAACTTTCAAAATTCCAACTACCTTTTCTAACTAACTACCTTTTCAAAATTCTAACATATGGATGAATACTTAATGTTTTAGAGATGAATACTTCAACGTTTATGGATGAATACTTAATATCTTAGGCATAAATACTTTAAATTATTGTGCAACTTGCATGACGAGATGAGGATGAATACTTGCTTAATGCGGGATGAATACTTGCATGACGAGGTGTGAATACTTGTGCAACGGACAACTCAAAAGTATGTCATCATGGATCTCATTTGAAAGAGAAAATTATTTAAAAGACATTGGTGGTTTTAGATTTGCAAAATTCCTCACAGATCGTCAGAAATATTGGTTAGATTGAACGGAGAAAAAAAAATCCACCTCTAAAAACGTGTCAAAGATGGGTGATTGATGTGTCCAAATATGCTTCTATTGCAAGGATGAATACATTTATATAAATGGATGAATGCTAGTTGTGTTACAGATGAATACTTTTTTTGCAAATTTTGAATTTTGAAAGTTATTTAGAAATTAATGCTCTGACAGTTGTGCGGTCCCCCACATAATTAATGCTCTGACAGTTGTGCGGTTCCCCACACGTGTTGTTTGTCCCCTACTTTATTGTTGTAATATATCCAAATATGTTTCTATTGCAAAGTGAATACCTTCATATAGATGGATGAATACTAGTTGTGCTACATGTGAATACTTCAGCAAATTCCTAAAATACACTGACAGTTATAAATGTGAATACATTCATATAGATGGGTGAATACTTCTGCAGATGTGAATACTTATTGTTGTAATATATCCAAATATGTTTCTATTACAAATGTGAATACATTCATATAGATGGGTGAATACTAGTTGTGCTACATATGAATACTTCTGCAAATTCCTAAAATACTTTTGACAGTTATAAATTCTAACTAAAGTAGTTAGTTAGTTGGGGGATGAAATGGGGGATTGTTCACGGGGGAGAGCTAGGCAGACCCTTATTTTTTTGTGGACTTTGAATCCCTACCTGGAGCGAGTTTGCTAAAGCTAATATCCAATGCGACATTTGCATTCATGAAATTAAAGAAAAAGATGAGATACGAGCTCAAAAGAAATGAGTAAACTAACATCCAATATCAACAAATGAAAAATAATATGAATAAAAATATTAAGAGGCTTGAAGATAGATTGACAATTAGACCAAAAACATGAGGATTATTGGGGCGGCACGGATAAAGATCGAATGAACTAAAAAATAAGGATCAATATTTTAATAACCTAAAATTTCCGAAAAGCTCTAAAATAAAAACACAAAATCCTGCTCTACTGTTTATGTACAAATCCCGTTGTAAATTCACTGAGAGATACACCTTGGGTCAAATCTGCAAAAACAATAAGGGTGCATATAAATAGGTAGTGTGAAAAGATACAGGCACATATATCCCCTTTCCATTTTCTCATCACAAACAGGTTCTCCCAATATTTATATTTATTTTTCAATTGTGTGTATCTGTGCAACTTTTTTGTGTCAATAATATATTTAGATTCCCAAAAATGTTATCCGTTTCTTACAGAACTTCCTATTTTGTCTCTAAAAGCACTAGTCACGAAATTTTGTGTTTGTGAGTGTTTGACAGGGAGAGAGACCCACCAAAAATCAAAGCATGGAGACACTTCGATTCGCTGAAAGCCTCGCATGATTATGAATGCAGAAACTTGATTTAATTACTCGACTCAGTCCTTGGAAGCAACCATCTCAGAAGACGCTGTTTCACTGGCTTTCTTTTGTCTCAACTTGTTTGACTCCTTTAATGGAGCTGGGGCTGGGGCTGGGGCCTTTGGGCCGGTAGGGTTGGTTTTGCTCTTAATATAGGGTTTTCTTGTGGGAGATATATTTTCTTTCATTGGGATGCTTGTTTCGGTAGGAGTTTGTTGTTTGGCTGTTGCATTTTCAGTTTCTGACTCTGGGAGTAAGGCACGACGGCTCAGGCGTAGTTGACCCTTCTCATTTATCTTAAAAAAAATAAGAATTCTAGCCATAATTAATGCTTTGGGAGAAAAGATGAAAAGTATATATCAAACTTGCCACTCGGTAAGCTACCAAACAAGTCAAAGCTAGGTGCTTTGTTAAATTTATTTTCTCAGCCAGAACATAGATTTCAGAGCCAAACTAAGCGGCCCTCAGTTGAGCAATTGCACACCAAACAACATACTTATAATAATCATCAATGAACCAGCATTTATTGACATCAAACGGTATTCCACCTACTGCAATTGTGTGCAATTAACTACTGTCTATTGGTCTAGAATGTATTGCAAATGCAAGGAAAGAAATGTGAAAAAAAGAACATATATAGACTAACCTCTATTAACTTGACATCGATACGGTCTCCAACTTTGACAAGCTATAAATAAGAGATGAAAAAAAAAGCACAAAATTAACTCTGATTTGTTGTAGTTCTATATGTATAAGTATGAATTAGTAGTTCCGATTTTTCCTTACATCTTCAGCTTTGCCCAGCCAATTTGAGCTCAGCTCACTGATATGACATAAAGCCTGTCCAGGAAGATAAAAAGAATAAACATATACAAGTGAAGAAAATAATAGTTGAGCCAGCAAAGTAGCTTGGAATTATTGCCTGGAGATATCACGAGCCATTTTATTGGAAAATTTATTCTAAAGAACTGTACCTCACGCCCAGGTGCAAATTCCACAAAAACTCCATAAGGTACAATCGACTTGATTTCACAGTTCCTATGCCATATTCCAAAAGAGAAAATGTAAATATTTAGCAAAGAATGAGGAATCATTTCTCAGATTCCATTAGTCAATGATTAACTAAGATTAAGCACATAAAACAACAGTCTGGTACAATGCCTATCATGATTTATCAAACATTCTGAGAAAGATAAAAACCTGAAGATATCACCAACACTAGGCACCATAGTAAGGTCACTTGTTAGTTCTTTCAATTTTTTATGCTCAACATGACATTCCAAAAAAATATACAAATTTAGCAGAGAACGGGGAATTGTTTCTCAGATTCTGTTGGTCAAGGATTTTAAGATTCAACATATAAATAACAGTTTGATACAATGTCTATCAGGTCTGAAGTGTTGGCGTCAAAATTTATCAAAAATTATGAGAAATATAAAACCTGAAGATATCACCAATGTTAGGCACCATAATAAGGTTATTTATTAGCTCTTTTGATTTTTCTATGCCCAAAAGATCCTTTGCAGTTATTTTAACCTGAAAAAAATTGCACCGATAAAACATTAGTATGTTGCAAAAGAACTTGAAAGGACCGTCTCAGATCAGTTCAGTACCATATTGATAAAGTATTCTTCCAACTGGAACCCGGTACATAAGCCAAAGCAGGTACTCAGCTTAAAAAAAATGTACAAATATTTGCTACTCACAGTGCCGTCATCTTGAGCTTGAATTGACTCTACACCTGCCTCCTCTATTATGCTCTTTATTTTCTTTCCTCCAGTACCAATAATCTTATTAATTCTATCCGGTTTGATCTACAATTAATGCAAAAAACCTCTAAGAAAACTATATAGATATGTTAGGTAATAACACAACTGTATCGGTACAGTTGAGGTTCTGAACCTGACCAACATATTACCAGATGAGTTCAGTAAGTATCCAATGAGCAACCTTTTTAGTTCAGTTTTCACTAAAAGTGTTCAGATACAAGGCCCAAAAATGAGTTATCGTCTAAATACCAATCAAACAAACAAGACTTAAAAAATATAACAAAACGACCTTCATGACGTGGATTAGCGGAGCATATCTAGAGATCGTCATAGATGGTGGAGGCGAGCACTTGGCCATTTCATCTGGGAACAGAGAGAAAAATTAACCTCCATAACTAGTAAGCTTCAGAGAAGCGGACAAATATGACTTCTGGCGGTTAATTATTATTCAGAAATTTCATTTATTTATTCAAGAGCTTGGGATATAGCCACCAAAGTTTCAGTTTTTTCTTTTCCTAATTAAATAATAGCTAGCAGATGTCAGTGGTACCTAAATAATATACAAGCATCATCCGGATTCTGATGTTAATAGCAGAGGAGTTTATGATGTTTCATAATTCTGGTAATTGAGTGTTTAATTGTAAATTTGGAAGTTGCAACAATTTAATGCAAATATTAAGTAAAAGAGAACTAAAACAAATTTAACACCAGCCACAAAATTAAAACCACGATCTTGCAATGCAATAATGCAAACTCACTTAAAATAAGCTTCCGACCATCTCTTGCTTGAGAGAGTGCCTTCTCCATTACAGGTAAAGTTATTCCTGCCACCTGCCATGCAGAAAAATATTTAATCTTACACCATTTCATCATCAATGTTTATCCAACATGGAAAAAACATTCTGCAGAATGTAAAGTATAAAGATGTGTTGCACTAGATGACCTTAATATCCATTTGGAAAGCAGTTATGCCCTTCTCATTACCAGCTACCTGCAAAAGATAATATAAAAAAATATATAGTACTAAAATACCAGAATCTTCACCAACTTTGAAAATAAGTATTAGAATCTAGTATTAAGCTGAGCATAAATAACAAAGAAACAAAAAGGTGGACACATAAAAAGTCAATAAAAGACCAAAAAAGGGAGAAAAAATTGGTTTAGAATCAGCACCCAATTCTTCTGGTGTGGTTTGTACTGTAGTAGCAACATAGTATAGAAATGCTTGATTCAACCCCATGAGCATGTGTTGACAATAAAAGGTTTCTTCATTTATCCATGTGAATTTTTATTCAACTTTAGAAGTCCGGCTACTATGACATCAGTGGCATTTCAGTCTAAGTGTCACCGACTCCAAAACCTATCAAATAGGCTTCAAACGACGAATCCAAACCGATCTACTTCATGAGTGACGTGTTTACATCCACAATTAATAAATTTTTGAATTCATTTATTATGAAGTCAAGCGGTAAAAAGAAAAGAAGGTTTTTAAGTTACTTTGAATACATTCATTTTTCATCATTTTTTTACCGCTTGACTTGATACTAAATGTCATCGAAAATTTATAAATTTTGCATTAAATGCATCACTCATGATGTAGATTGGTTTGAACGGTTTGGAATCGTCATTTGAAGCCCATTTGATAGGTTTTGGAGGTCGCTAAGAGTTCAAATTTATATTTGAAAAAAACAACCAGCATTTATCGCATAGCAAAAAAACCAACTTGCCACCATATATTCATACTAAACCAAACTAGTCTGTTCATAATTAGCTCAGATAAGCATGCAAGGCATCATACAAATCCTCTCAGGTTTCCTACAACTCAATTTGGATACTAGAAAAGAACAGGGGCTTGATAAAGTAAAGTACAGAGCATCAAAATTTAACAGCATCTAGCTTTTCCATCAAGATAACCCTACTTGGCTGTCACCTGTAAACATCATGATACAATTTTTATGCTGTATAAAGTACAGCAATGTGCTACTTGAAAAAAAAAACATATCTGCCCACACAATTTTAAAACAAAGCAAAGCAAAAGGATAGGAGGAGCCACCTTAAGATCCATATCACCAGAGGCATCTTCAGAGCCACTAATATCAGAGAGAATAAGGGGTTGGCCATCACCACCAACTTCTTCAGTATTTAAGACTAAACCCATTGCTATACCAGCTACCCAGGTCTTCAATGGTACTCCCGCATCTAACAGGGCTAAGCAGCCTCCACAGACAGATGCCATACTGATAAAAAAAAGCATTGGCCTAAGGGCGCTACTTCTCCAAAACTAATTAACAAGAAACTTCTAATACTTAAATGACTTCCTAATATATCAGAAAAAGCTTTTTGCAAACTGGTTAATTAATATTTATGAAAGCCAGAGTCCTAAGTTGAATCTCAGCACTTATCTATTATAAACTAATTCAATCCAATTTTAACTATTTGGTGTTACATCTGAGGCATAACATTGGTAAAGCACAAAAGTTCAAATTAGAATGAAAATTCAAACCAGTACGCGAAGTTTTTGTTGGATGATTCATTTTCATTTGATTGGATTGCTATGCTATGTTATTGAGGTTTCCTAGAATCAAAGTAACTTTGTTATAATTTATATTTAGTAGTGGAACTAGTAGCCTTAAAAGGAAAGCAAACATTCACTTTTTACCCTTGCTTGATTGGAGGGTAAATATTAATTACTGAATTCTCTCAAACTGTGGTGTAATGGAGCATTGCTCATTTAGAAAACCTCAGATGTATACTAATTACAGAGCTCAAAACTATAACCTGCCTTTGACTTTTACACCAAATGGAGATAAAAGCGCTTTGGAGAGAAAAAGGATCACCTTGATGAGCCATTACTTTCTGTGATGGTGCTCTCGACACGAATAGTGTAAGGAAATTCATCATCAGGGGGTAAAGCACGTTCTAGAGATCTCTCGGCAAGGGTACCGTGGCCTACCTCCCTTCTACTCGGCGCCCCCATTCGACCCACTTCTCCAACACTTGATGGAGGAAAAGTGTACTGCCATTTATCAGTTTTGTTAGCTGTCCAGGTCTAAAAGCTTGACCAGACCGAGTAAGGCAGGCTTAGTAATCTATATTGTTTGGAAACAGTGCCAGCCAGGATAATATAAATTAATAGGTAAGGTTGTTTCATTTGGGGAATAGGCACTTCCCGTTCTTGTACAAAGTAAGCAAGCAGTAGACCTTTAAACTTGCAAATGACAGAGAAAGACAGTTTATCCTCTCAATAAAAAGGTACAATAATGTATTAATGAAACAAATGGGAGCAGCAGCAGAAACAACAACTATATTAGTTATAATTTACCTGAAGATAAAATCTCTTTACTTCCTCAGAGGCCTCAAGGTTGTCTATCCTCTGAGCCATTTGTTTATCCCCAAGAGTGCCCACTGCTAATGACTGCAGTTTCATATAAAAAGAGAGAGAGAGAGACTGTTGTTAGTGCATGAGATCATGGACCAATTGTCCCAAATTTCAATACATGCTTACAGTTTAATTAGTTGATTAGTTCCTCTACTGGGGTCTTATGGAGTGGATTATGAAAAGAAGAAGTTAACAATACTGGATCTAAATAATAATTACACATTCAATAATTCTGGGAAAACAAAATGAAAGCAGTTACTTGTGTCTCTCCTCTTGTAAAAAGAGCACTTCCATGAGCCCTTGGTAAAAGCCCACATTGTGAGTTAATCGGTCGAAGCTCTACTGGGCTTCTTCCATCACTCCGCTTGCCACCCTAGAGCCGCGACAAGACGAAATAGGAACACCATTAGTAAATAGATAAAAAATACTTGTACATCTAGGCAAATATATCAGTCTTGGATTATATCTAATGAATCACAATTGAATAAAAAAAATGTTACTATCACTCAGATAAAATCTAGACATTTCACAATCTACAATAATTCACAGATGTAATAACAGCAATATTGAGATCCATAAAATAAAAACATATAATTCACAACAATTTTAGATATCATACCTGCACAATTCTTCTGCGCAAGAATTTTGAAGATACTTCTTTAAAGACTAATTTCACATCAACTTCAGAATATAACTGTGTTATAGATAAATAAACATATCTAAGAACAGAAGAACTGTTAAAGTGGATAGGATTTGACTAAAAATGGAGTGTCAGCCTTACCAAAGGGATAGAACTGCGTGGAACTGGTTTTATATGAACATCACCTGTTGAGAACATTGGAAATAATGTGTGGTTAAACCAGTATAGGAATTGCTAGGATATGAAGCAGAAGTTACTATCTCAGGAGGAGTAAGAATAAAGCTGGTCAGGTATGTCCAGCCTGTGGGTTCCAATTCTTTTATTCATTTGTGTTGAGTTGCTATGTAATTTTAGACATATAACTTGCCTCAATCCAGTGGCACAAATTCATTGGGTTGTGATAAATATTGCACAGAAGTAACAGTGATAGTTCAAACTTATGGCAAGGCACATGTTTCTATAAAAAATTTCTTCTGAAAAGTTATAGAGATAGGGAACTTAAAATTAATATTTCTTTTTGGCAATTGGTAAAATGTTATATAAAGACCCAAGTGTTTGTAAGAACAAATATCTGGATTAAATGATGAAAATTGATCATCACCTATAGATTTAAAATTTATCAGAACTTTCCCATCTGCAATTAGCTTCCTGGTTACTTTTGTATTACAAGCAACCATTTTATGTTGAATAAAAGTACAATTTATGATAACATAATCTAAAAGTTACTGTCCATTTTCTTTAAATTATTAAAGATAGCATAAATGTCTTCAATGACCTAGAGGATATGCCTAGTTTGCAAAGCACAAGTTGCCTTCAATTCCATAACAAAAAAAACTCACTCACTTGTACTATACAAGCCAAAGTGTTGCTGGTATTTTTTTTTTATTACAAGCAACCAGTTTATGTTGAATAGTATAATTTATGATAACATAGTTTTAGATAGTATAAATGTCTTTAAATGACCTAAAGGATATGCTTAGTTTGCAAAGCAGAAGATGCTTTGTTTCCATTACAAAAGCGCTCACATTTATAAGCCAAATTTAAAAAAAATAACAGAGAAAGAATTTAATTTGACGGAAAACTACAGAGGAGTGTTTATCTCTAAGATAAGTTTAATTTGACTCAAAGATAAGTTTGGGAGGGCTAATTGCCAAAAATAAAAGTTCAGGGGTTGAAAATCACAAATAAAAAACCTTCAAAAAAAATCACAAATAAAAATTCAGGGGGGAGAGAGGGGAGGGTGGAAATACCCCAAAAATAAATCAGGTTTACGTTGAAAGGAAAAACCATTCTATAGTTTTGGATTACCTTCATCAACTTCACCATCACTAACTTCTTCCTCATCTTCATCTTCAACCTCCATTAAATCAGCTAGTCCTTCATTAGCATTTGATGGTCCGTCTTTTGATACGTATCCTTGCTCAGATAATATATTTAATACCTTCTCTTCCAATGCTAAGAGCGCCTTTCTTCTTGGCATCTTCTCTTTTATTTCCAGTGCCTTCACCAACTCCTCTCCAGAAATATCCTAACATGTAATTAGAAGTAATGTATGAGAATGATGATAGCTTTAAACAACTAATAAGAATGAATTATGCATGAGAAACTATAAGAGAGACAGTAAACAAAAAATAATGACGTACTTCAACATGCCTATATAGTTCAGCAGGAGGCAATCTGATGGCTTCTGTCATTTTGGGCTTTCCACATATCTTCACTAGGTTCTCCACTTCTTTGCATATGTCCCTTATTGCAAGCTAAAATTGAATAAATGTACATTGTTAACAGATATAGCTAGTTGCAGTTAAAGCAATATTTTCATTGCAAATTATAACTCTACCAGAAATAATGGCACTTGTATAAAAGTATAAATTATGAAGAAAAAGAAGAGCAAATAAGAAAATTGTTATACACCTGTCCTAATTTCACAGCTTCAAGCAACCTCTCCTCTGAGAGAAAGTCACAATAGCCCTGTGAAAAGTATGGTATACTAAAATAATTCAATTTTGTTGAACAATTAATTATTTTCACAGAAGATGTGCTTCGCTACTGCTAAGTTAATTAAGTTCAAACTGAGTACTCTGTCGAGTTGAATACCAATGTCCTAGTAGACAGAATTGACTTATTGGTGCTTTATCAATTTTAATTTGATGAACGACAAACTTATCAAAAGCATTAAAAGGACCCAAATCTATAAGTGGGTACTGTCCAAGGATTTTCACTGCATCAGATTTTGGTAACATACAGAACTAGTCAGATGCAAACCATTTGGTACTGATGATATAGTACCTCTACCAGTTTGACAACATGGTAGTTCCTCCTGTCTTTTTGTTAATTCCTCTTGGTTTTTAGGAGTTCAGTTCTGCAGGTAATCAAAATTGGATCACTGACACTATACCTAAGGTTAATTTGCACAATAGAGATTTGGCTCAGGTTGAAGCTTAGATTAAATTTTTGTTGGATATTCAGGGCGACCAGCAGTAATGACAAACCTCAATCATTAAAACGGCACTATCGGTTCCAGCAATAATTAAATCTAATTCAGACTCCTCCATCTCCTTATTAGTGGGATTGACCACGAATTGATCATTTATAAGCCCAATTCTTACTCCCGCAACTGTTTTTGCATTTGGAACTTCAGAAAGAGCCCTTCAATAAAAAAAAAACAAATCCAAATCCTCAAGTAAAAGCTTTGTCTTTCAAGAAAACACTCAACCAGGTTATGAACTTTCTCAGTTAGTTAAGATTTTGTTTAATTCCATGCAGGCAAACAGAAGCTAACGTATGGCTTGATTATATCTTCTAAAACTTCTTAGTGGGTCGTGACTGAACCCCATTAAAGCCATCCACACATTAAAAAAAAAAAAAAAAATCTCGCATGCATCTCATTGGTATAAATCTGGTCCTGTACTTAACACGTAACCATATAAGACCTGAATGGTGCATGGTAAATCTGAAGGTGAAGGTACAATTTTTTCTTAATTCAAGTATTTTTAAATATGAACTTTATTTACATACACTGCTATTCCAGCAGCTGTCACAGCCAAGCAATCAGGAGAATGTTGACCATCATAGCTGAAGACCTGTAACAAATTATTAGTTAACCCAAAGTTGGGCCCACAATCAAGTATTCAAGTGCATAAGCCAAATCTTATGTCAAAGAATAAAGTACAACTAATCACAGAATTTCACTTACCCAAGATAAAATTTGTGTCTCATGGTAGAACCCCTTTGGCATTGTAGGTCGCAATGGCCTGTCCATTAATCGACAAACCAAAACCTGGATCAAAACAAGAAAAGCTTGTCAGTCACTGTCATAATTTAAAAAATTTATGCAAATGAGTAGAAAAACACCAACAAAAAATGTTCATCTGTACTGTAGTACACTATACCTCATGATCTTTTGCTCTTCCCTCGCGTTTAAAATAACCTCCACTGAAAATAGGATCCTAGATGTCAAGTTGTGAGACCAAATAAGAAAAATAAACAAAAAAAGTTGAGCAAAAAGTATTATACCTAGTACGCCCTACAGCAGAAAAGCGCTCTTGATAATGAACATACAGAGGGAAAAAATCAGAAGGGTCACTCGGCACATCAGCCAAGCAAACCGAACAGTAAATAATCTGTCAAAGGCAAAGTTACAACCTTCCAAATTAGATCCATGAGCGAACAAACATCACATGCTTCAAACAATTAAGAGAGCTTTCATAAATACAACCCAGCATTAGATAAATATTGAGGTAACACTCAATGATGCCTAGCCAGTCTTCTCAAAAGGCTAGATTAACTGCTTGCAGATAGTTAAGTTTGAAATCAGAACGGATTAGACAGAATAAGACCTATTGGCAATTAGAAAAGTTAAATTCGAAGCATGATAATTCATAAAGCACACTAAAAGTGTAAAATCAACATGGAGGTATGACAAAGGTTTATTGTCTTATCAGAATTTATTATAATATCAGTGCCAATCAGCTCAAATATCAGATTTTGGTAGCATGCCAGCATTGATCAGGTTATATTTTGAGGTAAATAATGGGAATTTAAGCTCCAGATGTAGCAATCCGCAATTATACAAATTGGCAACAAACATTTGACAAAGTTATCTTGAAAATATAGAAACAACTCAGTAAATTTTGTTGGCTTAATTTAAACTTGATTTTAACAGCTAGGAGCATTTGAAAACAACAATAAAAATATAGGCACTCTGTCCAAAACACGAGATCCGGGGTTTTATTTGCAAATATGATGAATGTCAGGCGCCATTTGCAAAGAACAGTAATTATAGACTGGGAAAAACAAAACTACCAATAGAATACTGAAGATGGAAGTTATCGTTGTATATTCGAGCCATAAAAATTCCAAAGGTTCACTAGTACGATGTAGGATTGAACTGGGCATGTTATGAAAAAGCACATAACCTGAAAACGCAACATGTACATTGTAAAACAAATGAGATTTAGCACTTACAGTTTCCCCATCAGTGACCGTCACTGAAGCACTCGCTTGCCTCCCAATATGACCTGTCT
This sequence comes from Carex littledalei, assembly GCA_011114355.1. Taxonomy (NCBI): domain Eukaryota; kingdom Viridiplantae; phylum Streptophyta; class Magnoliopsida; order Poales; family Cyperaceae; genus Carex; species Carex littledalei. Next base: position 12,941,863 of record CM022091.1, on the reverse strand, counting down.
CCACCAAAATCTACACAAAAGTTTAATTACAAGCATGCTTTTCTTAAAATTAGTACAAACTTTTAAGAAGGGAAAGAGGAGACAGAATGAGTAACTGAAGAATATCGTTTTAGGTGTTCAGCCCCTAACAATTTATTTAGTTATGCACTTATGCATATTGTTCTAAACAGACTAACTGTCTTCAAACAAATGACAAGTAATGACAACTTGTTCACTAGAAAATCCAAATTTCAACATAAATTATTTCATAAGAGCTATGCATGCCAATTGCAATTAGGAAGAAAAGGTGTTATTATATTCCACGGCCAAGTATTAATACCATGATGCAAATATAAATTATGGAGGTAATTGGTACAGTGTAACTGCAATGGTCACTTGGTCAGGTACATTGACCAGAATACAAGAGCCTATTTCACAAAGCCTTTGCTTTTCTCTTTCCATGAAAGCACTGCGACTAAATTCAAAGTTTTATTAAAAAAAAAAATGACATTATGCACCCATAACTCAGGCCAGTATGCGTGAAAATTCAGATTGTAAGCAACGGAATGAACAGAACTCACATCTCTGTCGCCAAAAGGAATTTTGACGGAGTGCTTTTTGAGACCAGCGCCGTAGTCTGTGCACTCCACCGAACTGGTGGCCTGTACTGAAAGCCTATGTCTGGAACGCTTGGTCTCCCATGGCAGTCTGTTGAGCTGAAACGAGGGAGAGGGCGGCCTGGCCTGGCGAGGAAGAAAGAAGCGACATGAAGCAGAGGAGGTGGAGAGGCAGGTGGTAGGTTGGGTTGGGAGGTGAAGTAGAGGATACGAAGCAGACGGAGACGGTCTCCCCCAGAGGCTAGGCTGTGAGAGCATCATCTCTTTCAAGCAAGCAGTGAGCAGTGAGTACAGTGTTAGGGAATGCGCGCAATGTGTTCGACGAAACGTCTCCGAGCGGCAGGACAGTGGGAAGAGTTAGGACTTGGGAGGCGAGCGAATGTAGGCGCTATTGCGCTTATCCAGTCCGCCAAAAGGTTATAAGGGCCAGCTTTTGGAGAAATTGCACACACATCCCCCGCTTTACACTATTTAAAACAAGGTCATTGAGCCTTTTTAGTTTTTTATTAATACAAAAAAATAAAAAAATATCAAAATAGGAGTAGGTTTCTATGAAATTTTGAAATATAAGAAGAATGGGATAAACCATTTAATCCCGTCCCTAACCACGCAAATTTGCTAAATTTATAAAAAAAAAAAATATCTTGGACGAGATAGTCCATCCCGCCCAGTATTGTTCATTTTTTTTTAATCACTACTTTATGTACTCCAAAGAAATATGCAAGTTGCCAAGAGAATTTTCAAAAATATATATAGAGAGAGAGAGAGTGGCTAAGGTCAAAGTGGTATGACCAAGGCCTTGGTGCTACTAATTAGTTTTTGCAATTTTAAAGTTCAAATACTCGATTCAAACCGTTAGATGTTCAATCTATATTAAAATCTGCTTGGAGACCAAATTTTATATTTTTTTGAATTTTTTTACTATTTTTTAAGCCACTTTGAAAATGGCAGATCCGGGTGAACAGTAAAAACAGTGCAACCAAATTCTGGACCATGTGATCAGCAATTTTCAAAGTGGCTTAATAAATAGTAAAAAAATTCCAAAAAATATAAAATTTGGTCTCCAAGCAGATTTTAATATAGAGATCACATGCATCTAACAGCTCGGATCGACCGTTTGGACTTTGAAAATCCAAAAACTAATTGGTAGCACCAAAGGCCTTGGTCATACCACTTTGATCTTAGCCACTCTCTCTCTCTCTCTCTCTATATATATATATATATATATATATATATATATATGAACATTTCAGGACACGATGGATTATCCCGTTCAGAAATTTTTTTTTAGTGATTTTGCGTGATTAGTGACGAGATTAGCTGGACAGGACGGTTAATTCCGTCCAGTGGACGAGATAACCCATCCCATTCTTCTTATAATTTAAAATTTCATAGAACCTACTCCTATTTCGATATTTTTATTTATTTTTGTATTAATAAAAAAATCGGTAAAAGATAGCCTACTTATGTTTGGTATTATGCCTTTGTGATGGGAATATGGGATTGACTATTAGAAATAGTAATAACATTCTTGTCGAAACTAATCGATGAGAACAACATTTCATACAACCTATTACATAATAAATAACCTGTTATGAAATAATAATAGTAGACATTTCACCTTCTCCACCTCATCCACTTTCTATTAGATTTAATTTTGTATTAACTCTCATGTTAATTGTATGGCTTTTCATTTGCTTTCTCTAGCTCTATAAATAGAGATTTTGTAAATGGTTGATGTTGATACATATATGGAGATAATATAGAATAAGATTTAGCCTCTCCCAAGTTTTGTTTTGTTTTGTTTTATAAAACGTTATCAGCACGAATTGCTCGGAAAAAGTTGCAAAGTTATTCTGTAAGTAATTTATATGATTGATTATTATATCTTTCATTAATTTAAATTTCATTTGAATTTTTTATTATGTTTGTTTTGGTTTATAAGAATCATTCCTTGAAGTGAATGATGGAATAATAACCTGAAGTTATTATCAAAACTAATTGTTTATCAAGAACCTGAAGTTCGTATTACTCGAATATAATAATAAGAATAATAACATGAAGTTATTATTATAATTGTTTAGAACCTGAAGTTCTATTTGAAATTTTAATATAAAATTAATATAATAACCAGCAGTTATTATAGGCCACTGGATGAATAATAACCTGAAGTTATTCCCAATTAAAACCTGAAGTTTTATTAGAAATTTTCATATAAAATCAATATAATAACTAGAAGTTATTATAGGTCATTGGATGAAAATATAACCCGAAGTTATTTCAAATTAAATTTTACATAGCGCAGTCAAGCAATTTAATAACCAGAAGTTATTAAATAAGTATTTTATTATAACCTGAAGTTATATAATATTAACCTGAAGTTATTAATACATTTAAATTTATTTATTTATGCAATTTATGCAATTTACATATTCTTTTATTTATATTTATTCATCTCCCTTTTCACAACCTTAAGTTATGATATTAATAACCTGAAGTTATGGCATTAATAACCTGAAGTTATGGCATTAATAACCTGAAGTTATGATATTAATAATCTGAAATTATTAATACGTATCTATTTTGTAGTACATATGACAAATCTCACAAAGTTTGAATTTATCTCCTTTTTCATTTATCATAACTCGAAGTTATGGTATTAGTAACCTGAAGTTGTATTTTGTTATAAATACGTATTAATGAAAAATGAGAAAGGAAAACATCCTGAAGATGTTTGTTACAGATGTGGGATGACAAATCATTGATTGCGTACCTGTCGTACGCCCAAGCATTTTGTAGAGCTTTATCAAGCCTCAATTAAGAAAAAAAAAATGTGAAAACTAAAATGACCCCGAATATGAATGCCATATAGATACACATTTTGATGTATCAGATTTCTTCCATAATGTGGATAAAGAAATAGACACTTTACTAAGGGAGAAAATATAATGTAGAAGTTTATGTTTATAAAAGTTTAGTTTACATTTTAATTTTTATATTGTATGCAAATAAAATTAATGAATAAAGGTAGTTTATTTTTATTTTAATTTATTCTTGCATTCTTTTATTTTAAAGAAAAATGACTGACGCAATGGTAAGTAAAGAAGATTCATGTTTAGTAGACAGCGGAACAACAAATACCATATTGAAAAGTAAGAAATATTTTTCACAATTGCATCTTGGTGAGACTAATATCCACACTATATCTGGCACAACTAAGTTAATTGAAGGCTCCGGAAGAGCTTGTATTTTGTTACGTGAAGGAACAAAATTAATAATAGATGATGCATTATATTCAAGTAGATCCAGAAGAAATCTACTAAGTTTTAAAGATATTCGAAAGAATGATTATCATATTGAAACTATGAATGAGAGAAATTGTGAATATATTCATATTACATCTATTAAAAATGGCCAGAAAATTATAATGGAAAAGATGCAAGCATTGTCTTCTGGACTATATGGTACTTATATAAGTACAATAGAATCAAATATAGTTACTAACCAGAAGTTAGTTGATCCAAAGTTATTTACTTTGTGGCATGAGAGATTGGGTCACCCAGGAAATATAATGATGAGGAGAATAATTGAAAGTGCAAATGGGCATCCCCTAAAGGACCTGAAGATCCTATTATCAAAAGAATTGACATGCTAATCATGCTCTCTTGGAAAACTAATTACTAGTCCATCTCCAAATAAAATTGGACCTGAAGCTCCTTCATTTTTAGAAAGAATTCAAGGAGATATATGTGGGCCTATTACACCTCCATGTGGACCATTTAGATATTTTATGGTGTTAATTGATGCATCAACACGCTGGTAACATGTGAGTTTGTTAGCAACAAGAAATGTTGCGTTTGCTAGACTATTAGCACAAATTATCTAATTGAGAGCTCATTTTCCGGATCATCAAATTAAAAGAATCCGGCTTGATAATGCAGGAGAGTTTACTTCTCAAACTTTTAATGATTATTGCATGTCTATTGGAATTACGGTAGAACATCCAGTGGCCCATGTTCATACACAAAACGGCATAGCAGAATCGTTGATTAAAAGGTTGCAATTAATTGCTAGACCTTTACTTATGAAATCTAGTTTACCGTCTGCTGCATGGGGACATGCCATTTTACATGCTGCTGCACTTATTAGATTAAGACCAACTGCATATCATAAATTTTCTCCATTACAATTGGTCTCTGGAAGAGAACCAAACTTGTCCCATCTTAAAATTTTTGGTTGTGCTGTGTATGTTCCAATTTCTCCACCACAACGTACAAAAATGGGACCACAAAGAAGATTGGGAATTTATATTGGTTTTAACTCTCCATCAATTATTAAATATTTAGAACCATTAACTGGAGACGTTTTTACAGCACGTTTTGCTGACTGCCAATTTGATGAGACAATATTTCCAATCTTAGAAAGAGAAAAAGAAAAGCTGGTAAAACAAGAAATAACTTGGAATGCATCCTCAATATCTTATCTTGATCCCCGAAGTGGTCAATGTGAATCAGAAGTTCAAAAGATTATACATTTGCAAAGAATAGCAAATGAGTTACCAGATGCATTTACAGATACAAAAAGAGTGACTAAATCACATGTACCAGCTTTAAATGCAACTGCTCGAATTGATGTAATCCCAGCAGAGGTTACTATACAGAGAAAACGTGGAAGACCAATTGGTTCCAAAGATAAAAATCCACGACAAAAGAAAGAGCAGAATAAAGCAGTTGGTGCAACTCCAGAAGAGATTAATAAAATCCCAGAAGAGATTAATAAAATCCCGGAAGAGATTAATAAAATCCCGGAAGAGATTAATAAAATCCCAGAAGAGATTGATAAAACCCCAGAAGAGGTTGATGAAGTTCCAGAAGAAACTCAGGTACCTAGTGATTATGAGATCTCAATAAACTATGTACAGAATGGTACAATATGGAACCGAAATGAAACATGTACTGATGAAATTTTTGCATATGCTATAGCAATTGATGTGCTAAATGAGGAAGATTATGTGCCAAAAACTCCTGAAGAGTGTATGCACAGAAATGATTGGCCAAAATGGAAAGATGCCCTGAAGGCTGAATTAGATTCGCTTGAAAAGCGCAATGTTTTTGGACCTATAGTCTTAACCCCAAAAGATGTTAACCCTGTAGGTTACAAGTGGGTATTTGCAATAAAAAGGAATGAGAAAAATGAAATTGTGAGATATAAAGCAAGGCTTGTGGCACAAGGTTTTACACAAATACCAGGAGTTGATTATGAAGAAACATATTCACCTGTAGTGGATGCAATAACTCTTAGATTTTTAATCAGTCTCACAATCACTAAAAACCTTCAAATGCGCCTCATGGATGTAGTCACAGCTTATTTGTATGGATCACTTGACAATGATATCTATATGAAAGTCCCTGAAGGATTAAAAATGCCTGAAGCATTGAAATTAAAACCTCGAGAAATGTATTCTATAAAGTTAAAAAGATCTTTATATGGACTAAAACAGTCAGGTCGAATGTGGTATAATCGACTCAGTGAATATCTCTTAAAAGAAGGATATAAATCTAATGTAATTAGTCCATGTGTTTTTATTAAAAGATCAATCTCAGGTTTTACAATTATTGCAGTATATGTTGATGATTTAAATATCATTGGGTCTCCTGAAGAGATCGAAAAGACTGCAAAATTATTAAAGAAAGAATTTGAAATGAAAGATCTTGGAATAACAAAATTATGTCTCGGCCTGCAGATCGAGCATTTGTATAATGGTATTTTTGTCCATCAATCAAACTATATCCAGAAGATGTTGAAACGTTTTAATATGGACAAAGCTCATCCTTTAAGTACACCAATGGTTGTCCGATCACTTGATATAAAAAAGGATCCTTACCGTCCCCGAGAAAAGAATGAAAAAGTTCTTGGTCCAGAAGTACCATACTTAAGTGCAATTGGGGCTTTGATGTATCTTGCTAATAATACGAGACCTGATATTGCTTTTTCTATAAATGTACTAGCAAGATATAGTTCTGATCCAACACGCCGACATTGGAACGGAATTAAACATGTATTTCGTTACCTTTGCGGGACACGTGATATGGGACTATTTTATCAAAAAGATACAAAGTCCAAATTAGTTGGGTATGCAGATGCAGGATATTTATCAGACCCGCATAAAGCTCGATCACAATCCGGATATGTGTTTACATATGGCGGTACTGCAATTTCATGGCGATCGACAAAACAGACACTCACGGCAACATCATCAAATCATGCCGAATTAATTGCTCTATACGATGCTGGTCGAGAATGTGTCTGGTTAAGATCAATGATCCAACACATCCAGGAGGAATGCGGGCTGGAGTCAATCAAAGGAAGTCCGACAGTACTATATGAAGATAATGCAGCATGTATTGCTCAAATCAAAGAAGGATATATTAAAGGTGACAGAACCAAGCACATCTCGCCAAAATTCTTCTCAACTCATGATCTACAAAAAGATGGCTTGATAAATGTTTGTCAAATCAGATCAAGCGACAATTTGGCAGACCTATTCACAAAATCATTGCCAAGAAAAGTGTTTGAGCAACTTTCACAGAAGATCGGCATCCGTCGCTTAAAAGATATATGTTAAAATGAGGGGGAGTATTATACACGCTGCACTCTTTTTCCCTTCACTAAGTTTTGTCCCACTGGGTTTTTCTTAGTAAGGTTTTTAATGAGGTAGCATAACTAATCCGGAAGTATTAGTTAATTCAAATTGGTCCTGAAGTATCAAATTAATTTTGTCCTGCAGTACAATATTAATAGTGTATAATATAAGGTAAAATATCTAAGGGGGAGTGTTATGAAATAATAATAGTAGACATTTCACCTTCTCCACCTCATCCACTTTCTATTAGATTTAATTTTGTATTAACTCTCATGTTAATTGTATGGCTTTTCATTTGCTTTCTCTAGCTCTATAAATAGAGATTTTGTAAATGGTTGATGTTGATACATATATGGAGATAATATAGAATAAGATTTAGCCTCTCTCAAGTTTTGTTTTGTTTTGTTTTATAATATAACATTTATTTTTCTTTACATGATTTGTGTTAGTTTTGCGATTTACGCAACCTTAGCAATTAATTAATCGTCGCTATACGTACACGATAACTTGTGCAATAGTTACCGCTATCCGTAGCGTTTTTTCTGATAATCACTATTTAAAACATTCCTTGTCAGATTATTGTTTAGAAAGGTTGAACGAAGCACCAGTGGTCTAGTGGTAGAATAGTACCCTGCCACGGTACAGACCCGGGTTCGATTCCCGGCTGGTGCATTCTTTTTGAATTAGGGTCTTGCTGCCCCGGCGGCCGGGCCCTCCACGGCCCGTAGTAGTTGATTTGTCTCGACGACGCTCACGAGTCATGAGTCATGGCTACGGTACAAAAAGACGCTTACCATAAATAACTGTAATACAAAAACTTTACTGCTAAGTAAATCCAACATCGGTTCAATTAATTTGATGGTTGGCTTTTACAATCTATTATTGATTATATGGATAGAAGAACTATTCCCCTCCTCTTTTCCCGAATCAACTCCCTACGTTTTTTTTTTTTTTGGTCAAACTGCCCGTAGGCATGTATTTTATTAAGCACATAATAGTAGTACATAAAAAAAAAAATTACATTCTAGTATTTCCAACATGCACTACTAGAGCACTCAACATGTACTGCTAGAGCACTAAGCTGAGACAGGCAAACTACATGTCTACACCGTATCGAACCCTTCATTGTGCACGAAGCATCTTCCACTTTCCAAAGTTGATACCGCTCAGAGGTATGTGCAACAGAAAAGGCATTGGATCAAACCGAATTGGAAACTGAATCAACCGAACCAGGACAGTCACCATTGAAAGGTCTCAATTGGAGAACTGAATCAATCGAACTGGGACAGACAACCTCAAAATGATACCATCAGAGAAAGAGGATGAAGAGCCGCCAGCGTAATAGCCTATTAAGGAGCTTGAACTGTGCCTCTCTCAGCTTTATTTTATTTTTTCTTAATACGTTGTATTTTTTTTTAGGCAGTTGTGTTGGAATTAATTTCTATTAATTACAACATATATGGGCTTATATGTAATATAAATATATATTGAATAATAGACTGTCAAATATCTAATTAAATCCGTTATGAAGTGATCAAATTAAGTATTATTTATCGGGTTCAATATGTGTCATGAGAAGTGGGGCCTTTAATGTGTAGAATGCGTATTAATAACTTATGATTTAGTGATAGTCTAAATTATATAAAGTTTATAAATAATACAATTATGCTATTGGTCTCTGGAGAACACAATTAAATATGGCAATGTTCGCATGCGGCTAGTGAATTTAATTTGACAATAACCAGCATTCTAAAATTGAGTACTGATGCTTTATGCACAACCTAACGACGACAGAAGTGCATCAATGTTTCATTGCAAAAACATCAGCAACGCACCGATGTTTTAGCACTACCCTGCTTAATTGCCAATGCTAAGTCTAATAAAACATCAGCGACGCACCAATATTTTTTTAGTACTACCCGGCTAATAAAACATCGATGTTTCATTGCAAAAACATCGATGATGCACCGATACATGCAACCGATGTAACACGCATCCAATAAAATATATTTGTTTGACTTACAAACCGAGTGCAAACTTCAATCCGAGTTTCGTACGACTTTTTCTTCTAAGCCAACTATGCTATGCCCATACCTAAAAAAAAAAATTGGGTACCGGCCAGAAAATGACCGGTACAAATATTTTTATAACTTCCGAGCGGATATGGATATATTAATTAATTTCTATTAAACTTTGGATATTAATAAAAATGTCGAGGAGATCCCTGTTTATGTTTATACCCACAAAATAATAAAATAATTAATACTCAGATCTGAGAGGAGATCCCGCAAGTTTATTATGCCCAATATCCAAATGTCTACAAAACAAAAACAATAATATATCATGTATTCTATCTATTCAGCTGAAAAATAATTACGAGGACATTTTGGTCACATTACACTTCCAACGGCTTTATATTCGACCTGTGCGGGTGCGGCTCTCTGTGCAGTCTGCTGTCTGCCTCCACCTCCACCTCGAGTTGAGGAGTTCTCCAGATGAGTGATGAGAGAGAGATACGTGTACTGTACCCGCAGATTCGGGGATTTCTGACGATATGATTTCAATATTTATTGCCCTTCAAATTTCGTGTATTTAACGGGCTGCCATCATAAATTCTAAATTACCACAATACCCTGTACCTTCCAGCGCTCCACCCGAAATTTTTATTAAGGGAAAATCTAACTTTTAAAATAACCAATTTTTCTGTAAAAATACCATAATATTCAATATTTCCACGAAAACTTAACTTTTTTTCTTCAATATCCCTTTAGTTATTTTATAAATTAAATTGACACATATATCCTTCCATTAAAATAGAGGTGTCCATTAAATTTGTGTCTAATGTTTCATGTCTTCTTCCTTATGGTGCTTCTCGGTCCACCTCTCTCTCCCCTTCTTCTTGTTCTCCTTTTTACTTTAACAGTCTTGTCTTTGTCTTTCTCGATCCTCTCTAATTTGCCCTTCTCTTTCTCCATCAATGTTCGAGGGCATTTACTGTACCACTCAAGTGAGGTATCCTTTGGTACCATTTGGTACTGCCGTAAGCTATTGAATTTCTTATTGATAATGGTACCATTTTAGAACCTCCTTACTGTTTTGCTTATGGTACAAAACTTATTACGGTAAGGATCAACTTATGTTTTTTTTAGTTAGATGGATTTGTAGTATTTTATGTTTGGATTGTTATATTTCATATTTAGATTGTTAAATTTTATGTTGTAAACTTACCATTTAGATTATTTAGTTTTGTTGTTTATCTAGTCGAACAAAACCAATTTATAATATTAAACAAAATTTAACAAATAAAATTACAATAAAATTATAACAAATTATAAAACATTATAACAAATAAAACTATAATCGTCAATTCTAAAATTATAATCGTAAATTATATAAAAATTATAACCGTAAATTAAAAAAAATATAACAAAATTTTAACATAAATATAGTAATACAACATTATTAAAAAAAATATTATATACCAAGCCGCCCCACTGGGGGGCGATTTGGTCTTCAGATGACCACCCCACTGAGGGAAGGTTTGGTATTGGAAGCTGACCGCTCAAACATGAGGCATTTAGGGTGTTTTTGAAATTATTTTCAAGTGGAAGACATATTTGCTATTTTTTTTAGGGTATTAATAAAAATTGCGGTCCATCCACTTCAATTACGTCATCGCCGGTTAATTTGGGAATTTTTTATCTGTAGAAATTATTAAATACAGATGTACGAAAACAGAAAGAGTACCTCATTTCCAACAAATATAGAAAGATCTGACTCAATGGTTCAGATCCATCAATAACCTGATTTTCTGTGGCCTGATTTTCTGTACCGAGAGAATTCAACTATTGAGAGGGCTGCTAATGTACCTGATTTTCTGTGGCCCTCTCTAGCAAAACACTAATGTAACCTGATTTTCTGTGGCATCTGGACCATTGAGACCATTGAGAAAATCAAGTTATTGATGTCACAGAAAATTAGATTATTAATGGATGTCACAGAAAATCAGGTTATTGATGGATCTGGACCATTGAGACCGATCCATAAATTTGGATCTGGACCATTGAGTCAGATCTTTCTATATTTGTTGGAAATGAGGTACTCTTTCTATTTCCGTACATCTGTATTTAATAATTTCTATAGATAAAAATTTCCCGGTTAATTTGGCAAAAAATATTAAGTTTAGTATTTTGCTATGGTTGTTTCTCTTTTAGCAAATATAGAAACTGATGAGCAATAAATGTATTAATGGAAAATATATTGCACATTCCACTGAAAAAATAAAATATTAATGAAAGATGTATTATGGTTTCCTCAAGTGGGTTCTAAAATTGTGAATCATGACTTACTTGGTCAGTTACAGTCATCATTGATTTTATGAATCTAAAATCTAAGAGGACAGTTTTAGAAGAGTTGATTGGCGACAAAAAGTCATTTGAATCCTTCTTATATATTTATATTTTTATATATAAAAGATGTGGTTGGCATAGGGCTGCAAACGAACCGAACCGAATCGAATTTACCTCCAGTTTGAGTTTGGTTTGAATTAATTTCGAACGAACTCAATTTCGAATCGAATTTTTTACGAACTCAATTTCAAACTTTTACGAACTTTGTTACGACTTACGAGTTATGACTTATGGCTGAGCCATAGTTTGAAATTACAGCACTTCAATAAAAACTCAGGCATTCTGAATTCTAATTACACAGTACACCAAAGTTTATATCAAAGTTCATTACAAATACCAAAATTTATATCAAACACCAAAGTTTAGTACAATCACATAATCCAAAGTTTTCCAAATAGCCAACAGGAGCAACATCACCAAAGTTTTCAAATATCCAAAGTATTCAAAGTACAATTTAAATATCAATAGAAGTACATAACAATCACCAAAGTCTTAGAATTATTACAAACCCAAATATTATTCTAAATAAAACATTAAAGTTCATTATCAGTGGAAATCAACGGTTCACGTTTGAGTTAATTTCGAACTAAGTTTGGTTTGCGAACCTATTTCGAACGAACTAGGTCCAGTTTGAGTTTGGTTTGAATTAATTTCGAACTAAGTTTGGTTTGAATTAATTTCGAATCGAATTTTTTACGAACTTTTTCGAATCAAACTCGAATCGAATTACGAACTACGAATTTTTTGTGCAGCCCTAGGTTGGCATGTATATTTATATTTTTATATATAAATAAATAAAGACATTTGAATCCTTCTTATATATTTACTCTATTTTTATATATAAAATATAAAAGATGTGGCTGGCAATTGGCATGTATACCTAAAGTAGATGTAGCATTTTGTTTATAAAATTGTAATGCCACACCTAAATAACCGAAACTTTTAATAATAGAAAATAAAATAAATTAATATCGATATTGAAGAACGATTTGGGAGAATTTTGAAATATAACAAAGATGCTATGGTCCATAATATTCATGGGACGTTATGGACCATAACGGACAGATTAGCACCTAACTACCTGCGGCAAACGTATAACAAAACACGGGCCGTTATGGTCCATAACGGCCAGAACGCGCTGAAAAAAAAAAACAAAGAAAAATCAGGCCGTTATGGTCCATAACGGGCAGGAATGCTCTGAAAAAAAAAAAAAAAAATCTGGCCGTTATGGATCAATATGGCCGAATTAATGTTACGTGCGTATGCAGAGGTAATCAAATAAGGCCTATGAAAGTCCATCTCTTATAGTTTGAAGAATATATATGGTTCAAGGTATCCAGAGGTAATCAAATACATAACGGCCTATGAAAGTCTTATAGTTTGAAGAATTTGAAAGTCATACGGAACGGCCTATGGTTCAAGGCATACGCACGTAACATTAATTCGGCCATATTGATGCATCCCTAGTTATGGATCACAACAGTCTAATTTTTTTTTTTTTTTTGTTAAGGGCATCCTGGCCGTTATGGACCATAACAGTCCGTGTTTTGTTGTACATTTTGCGCAGGTAGTTAGGTGCTAATCTGGCCGTTATGGTCCATAACGTCCCATGGACGTTATGCACCATAACGTCTTTGTTATATTTCGAAATTCTGCCAAATTGTTATTCAATGTCGATATTATTTTATTCTATTTTCTATTAATAAAAATTTCGGCACCTAAATAATGGGCTCGTTGAGGAAACGCGGAAATGATAGTTCGATTTGGATGGACATATAAACATAAATTATGATCGACCGGCCGGCTCCGGTGACAATGTCAAATGACCTTTTTCTATTTGCAATTTGCAAAGTGGAAACAGACGACTCCCGGTTTTCTTTCGGTTGAAAATCGCATGACGAAAATGTCCTCAAAGTTGTACATTTATAATTATTATTTGTTTGAACTTTGAAAAGAAAAGGGAAGTTGCGTAGTTGCGCGTTTACGCCGTTACGCGTCTCCTCTCCGCCTCCGTGCTTCGGTTTTTTTATCTCTAAATCTATGTACCTCCATTTCTAGGAGAGCCAAAAAGGGGGGTTCAGTTCATAAAACGATAAAAAAGACTTCTTTTAGCCTCTCGATTCGCCTCTCACTCTCACTCTGAGCTCCAGTGCACAAAATCTCGACCTTTCCCGATTTCTAATCCACCTCCTTCCTTTTTTCGCTCCCATTGGATCCATCTCGTGTTTGTATATTCACAACCTTTTCCTCAGAGCACGCCAAGTGCGGGTTTCACTGGATTTTGATTCTTTTTAAAGAAAAAAATTTATACATTTTTCAAACTCTGTGATTTCATCTCGGGCCTATTCATCTCAGATAGTTTTCTATCAGATTCTGACAAGTATCGGCTCTGTCTTTCTCGATTTCGCACTACTGATATCAGCAGACAAGTTACAGTATTTGTTAATTGGAGATGAGCAATTTCAGATTCCTGTTGTGGTTTTTCCTTATTGGCATATCAAATCAAAACTTGTCCTTTGTGGAATCGCTTGGGATGAATTGGGGCACAATGGCAACACACCCGTTGCCTCCAAAAATCGTGGTGCAACTGCTCAAAGACAATGGGATTCAAAAGGTGAAGCTTTTCGATGCTGATTTCGCGACAATGAGTGCTCTTGCAGGGAGTGGGATCGAGGTAATGCTGGCTATACCAAACAACATGCTTGACACAATGAACGATTACAAGGCTGCCAAGAAATGGGTTGATCGGAACGTCACCAGGTACAATTTTGACGGAGGAGTCAATATCAAGTAAGTATCAACCAATTTTTTCTCTTTATATCTATTTATTGATGCTTTTGGTTTTATGGCGATTGGGTATGGAATAAGCACTGGGGGAAATAGCATTTACAATCCGAAACGGATATATCTTGTTTAACACTAATTAGCTTATGTAACAGTATCCGGTCTCCGGTGGTGTGGTACTAGGAGAATTGTTGTGCAATATATATATCACTTTACCTCATTTAACCAACATTTAAATTTCAGCTGTTGACTTATATTATCCACTGTGGTAACTCTATTTTTATATGCTCGCAATGCATTCAGGAAAAGGATAAAACCAAAACCATTTTTTTATCTTTGTTGAGCCATGTTTATCTGGCATTATTATTTTTTTTTCTTCTTCCAGCTTTATGTACTTGTGACTAGGGACTAAAAGGGGGCATTGATTTTTGTACTAAATACATGCCTAAAAACTCTAAACAGGACACGGTGATTTACTAGAAAAAAATAATGATGTAATATTAGTAGAGTACAAATGAAAAAAGGTTTCAGTCATGGAAAGGTGGCACCTTACAATGGAAAAAAGGAATATAACACCTCCAAAAATTACATCTTATGATTTCCCTTTTTTGTTCCACTTCTTGGTAGGTATGTGGCAGTGGGAAACGAGCCATTCCTCTCATCATACAATGGCTCATTTGTGAACATAACATTTCCCGCCTTAAAGAACATCCAGAGTGCGCTGAACGATGCAGGGTTGGGAGACAAGATCAAGGCAACGGTTCCGATGAATGCTGACGTGTATGATGGCGCTCTGCCGTCAGCTGGCCACTTTCGCAATGACACCTCCAGCCAAATGACTCAGATAGCGCAGTTTTTGAGCCAGAACAATGCACCTTTTACTGTCAATATATACCCATTTCTGAGTCTGTATTTGAACGAGGGCTTCCCAATTGATTATGCATTCTTTGATGGTATGTCAGAGCTCTTTCTTTATCTTACAAATACAAATACCAGGGTTTAAGCCTTGATTGTTAATCAAGCCACGCCAAAACTTGAAAAAATAAGAAAAAGAATGCTAAAGTGAATCGCGGTGTTTACTGTCTGAATGCCAATGCTGCTCTGATAATTTTTCCAACAATTTACCCTACTTTGCAAATTACACCTAACAGTTTCTCATGCAACAATGCAACTACAACCCACAAATATTCAGATGCAACTACCACCGACAATTAGATCTGTGATGTGATAAACCATGGTTCTGTCTCATATTGCCCCTAGTGAAATTTTTCAAAAAGCAACCAAGCAAAAAGAATTGAGATGTAGTGCATAGATCAGCTAGCTCGGAAATCGCATCCTCTGAGATATCTCAACTTTTGCGTGTTTTTCTGGAAAATCTCTACCGTTCAAATACGTTCTGCACGAATCTCAGAGCACAAATAATACTGCCCCTGTGCTATCCCCAGATAGGCACCGGACACATCGGTCACGCAAAAATTGAGATATATCAGAGGATACGCACTCGCTGGCTCGTGTATATTACCTATGGTACATTACAATACTATCACCAGTCTTGAACCTGACTGCTACAGCCTACAGCATCTTACCTGGCAGTTCAATAAACCTTGGTTCATTTTCCCTTTCTAGTCCTATTATATTAGTTCATACCTAACTAAAATAACTTCCCTTTTTCCTCTGAATACATAGGTACCAGCAACCCGGTAGTTGATGGCCCGATTAGTTACACTAATGTGTTTGACGCCAACTTTGACACACTGGTCTCGGCCTTAAAAACAGTTGGTGCCGGCAATTTACCGATAATTGTTGGCGAGGTTGGATGGCCCACAGATGGTGACAAGCATGCCACATCAGCATATGCACAGCGCTTCTACAAGGGTCTCCTTCCCCGCCTTTCTTCAAATACCGGCACACCTCTTCGTCCCAACCAATGTATAGAGATATACCTCTTCGGCCTAATTGATGAAGACGCCAAGAGTATCGCTCCTGGTGCTTTTGAACGTCATTGGGGCATTTTAAAGTATGACGGCCAGCCCAAATTTCAGATGGATTTAACAGGTCAAAACAAGCCTGTGACGCTTATACCGGCCCAAGGAGTTGAGTATCTCTCAAAGACCTGGTGCGTCATGGACCCCAATGGGGAGAACATGGACAAAATTGGAGATGACATCAGCTGGGCATGTACTTATTCCGACTGCACCGCTTTGGGTTACGGATCCACTTGCAACGGGATGGATGCGAATGGCAATGCATCATATGCATTTAATATGTATTTTCAAGTGCAGAATCAGATTGATGAGAGTTGTGATTTTGGAGGGAAGGCTATGACCACCACACAAGATCCGTCAACAGCTGCGTGCAATTTCACCATACAAATTCAGGCTGCACCCTTCGGTTCTGTGAGTGAGAGAGCGCCGCACAGGATCATGATGATTCTGGTGGCATTATTTTTGGTGCTTTTCTTTGTTTAGTTAAGACTTATGTAAAGTCCTTTTGTTTTATTCGATTTGTATGGGAGGGGCATTTTGTATGTTTTAATTGCATCGAAGTTTTGAGCAAGTAAAAATGACATTTTTATCTGGGTTGGTTGGCATGCTTGTGTACATTTTTCTTCATATTTGTTATATAGGAGAAAGAGGTAGAACCTTATATCCCATGTCTCTGGAGCTGCCTAGTTCGAACTATAATAATACTTTTTTGCTTATTTTATTAGTTCATGTCAAGCATAAAATAGTAAAGTCCAAATAATAAAATACATGACCTGGATGAATAAAATTTATCTTCTCTTTGAAAAATATATGAGAGAAGGGATCCCAACTCTTATGTATTAAATATTTTGGAAAAGAAGTCTGATGTGTTTGTTCTTACTTCTTGGGTATAAAACTGATTGCAAAAATTCAAAATTTCTGATCAGATTTTTAGAAAAAGGCAACGTCTGCCACCAACCTTTGTAAACTAAGATATTTTGAAAATTTCTGATGATGTGGAAGGCCCATGAGGGTGATTAGGGAAGTTCAGACGGGCTACTGGGCCATACATCGCTCTGGCAGCCTCGTCATAGGCTTGTGCAGCATGTATGGCTGTGGGAAAGGTACCAAGCCAAAGGCGCTTTCCTCTGTTGGGTTCACGGATCTCAGCGACCCATTTGCCCCAGACACGCTGCCTGACGCCCCTGTATTTGTATTGTGAATTCTCAGGCCCGCCTTTACCCCGCATACAGCCCTTCTTGGAACCCTTTGCGGGCGCCTTTCGGGATTTTTTCGGCAACTGTGTCCTGGCCTGTGCGGGAACTCCGCTCTTTCTTCTTCGTACAACTGATAAACATCAATTATTACACGTCTTGTCTTCAAGTACTAATTATAAGAATGTCACATGTCAACAATATAATAATTATGAGAGCAGTGAAAGAGCATATAGAGAGAGGAAGTACCTGTACCTAATTAATTAAGATGCCTCTTGAGAGCTCGCACGAGAGATGGAGGAGAGCGCCCAAGGGGAGGAGCGAGAGGGCAAAGCAATGGTCGACTAAATTGAAATGGGAGGTGCTATTCTTACTTTTACTTGGCGCACAATTTGAACTTTAGCGCTAAGTTTCTTAAATCTCCGTTTTACCCTTAACTCTCTCTCCAACTTAATTAATTAGAAAACGAAGAAGACAGTTAAGTTAATAAAACAATTTTGTCTTCACCTTTCTTAAGAAGCAATAAAAAAAAATTAATAAAAAAACACCAATAAAGAAAAGGAAAAGAACTAAGAATTAAATCCTTCCATTTTCAAAGTACAACTGTCAGTCCCCCATTCAACATACATTAATTCAGTCCCAAAATGGAAAGTATGAATACCTAAGATATGAAGTATGCATATATAATTCATCAAGTATTCATACCTAACATATCAAGTATTAATTCACATACGGACTGGAGACCATTACTTTTCGGGGACAGTAACTGTCAGACTGCCTCGGGGACCACAACCAAAAAGTCACGTGGATCACACCACCAGTCCCCCATTCATTGATTAAATTAATTCACATACAAAATGGAAAGTATGAATACCTAAGATATGAAGTATGCATATATAATTCATCAAGTATTCATACCTAAGATATGAAGTATGTACTCTAAAAACTAGACACAATACTACTCATCTTTTACACGTTTTTCAAGGTAGTTTTTTTTTCTCCATTCATTCTAACCAATTTTTGGGACGATCTATGAGGAATTTTGCAAATCTAAAAACACGAACGTTTTCTATTTTTTTTTTCTCTTTCAAATGAGATCCATGATGACATACTTTTACACGTTTTTCAATGTATCAAATATTCAAATATGGAAAGTATTCATACAAAATGGAAAGTATTCATACCTAACATATCAAATATTTATATATAATTCATCAAGTATTCATACTTAAGATATCAAGTATTTAAATCCAAAAAACTGGACTCAAATATGGAAAGTATTCACCCAAAATGGAAAGTATGAATACCTAAGATATGAAGTATTCATACTTATGATAAGTATTTAAAGAAAAAAACTGGAAAGTATTCAAATATGGAAAGTATTCATACAAAATGGAAAGTATTCATACCTAACATATCAAATATTTATATATAATTCATCAAGTATTCATACTTAAGATATCAAGTATTTAAATCCAAAAAACTGGACTCAAATATGAAAAGTATTCACCCAAAATGGAAAGTATGAATACCTAAGATATGAAGTATTCATACTTATGATAAGTATTTAAAGAAAAAAACTGGACTCAACTTTTACACGTTTTACACGTTTTTCAAGGTGGTTCAATGATTGAAAAAGTTAGTTATAATGGGGGGACGTTTAGGGGACTGAAGTGGGGGGACTACATCTTTACTCTTTTGATTTAGCACTATAAGAAAAGACCTCAGTGTGGCAGAGCTCATCCGATTTATTTAATGTTGAGACTTGAGAGAGGAACCAAACCAAACCAAACCAAATGGCTTTAGCATGAGGACAAGGTGCTGCAGTTGCACTGAGGAATAATAGGATGTGGGTGCTCAACTATTTGAAAGGAGCGCAATGCGACAATTTTCAGGAATAAAACTCGGCCACCGGAGCAATTGACTTGAGTGGATAAGTCAAAAGGAGACATCGAAAACAAGTGAGAGAAAAGGTACAATAGATGCAGAGTTTCCATATTCTTCAACGCGCATAAACAAGCTCGGAAAGGCTTGTGAAGAGATATCATTTATCAAGAAAGACCCTTTCACAAGATATGATTATCGATTTATCATTTTTCCTTGCAACTGTTTATTAATTCAAATAATCTGATGACTAAGATTGATTTTGTTATCAAAAACTGTCAAGTGATCCCCTATTTTATGAAAAGCCAAACTCTTCCAGACACAATCTTAGTCTTACATTTTTGCAACATAGGAACATCAGACCCAACAGTACATTGCGCAATTGGGCAGCATTGTTCAAATACTACAGTCGATGCACATAATATAAGCAAAATTCAAATTCGACAGAAAAATAACCACAAGGCCATACCTACATTGACAAATGTATATTCTCGTATAGAGCTACATATGATTACAGGATTGGGTCATGCATTTACCTCAGCGCAACAAATATCCCTAAAAAACCTGGCCTCATATGCCATACTAACTCGAAAAAAAATACATTTGTAAGAAAAACCTGCTAAAAGAACCTAACTACACTAAAGGAAGGATGACAAAGCATGTCTTTCATCCATGCAAGTTAGAAAACAAAAGGAAGAAGAAAAAATGTGCCGTGAAGGTATCAAGTTTTACTTAGCTGCGTACCAATTCTGTGCACACTTAGCATCTACAGATAGGTCAACCTTTAGGAAATTTGTACCATAGAATGGCTTGGACATGCAATCTACAACTATGGATTTGGCCAGATCAGCAGATTCTGTGGGTCCTTCCAATATAACCTCATCGTGCACCTGGCCAAAAAATAAGATTCTAGTTTTTGTTTCACATGATTCCACTTATCAAGGACCAACATCATAATTATAGAACAAACAATAAATGATAATCAATTCAAACAAAAACAGAGATAAAACCTGCAATAGGAGTTTCCACCCTAGCTCCTTCAGACGAACATTCCTATCTATTTCGAGCATTGCACACATGGCAACATCTGCTGCACTGCCCTGTTAATAACAATTAAAGATAATCACATCACAAATTCCTTGTTTTTAAGAATGAAGTCATGAACCATTATTTTCTCAAGTCATGGTCTTTGCATGAACATTAAGGTAAGCATATACCAAACTGAAAATCAAAACAACCCACTTCTACCATTTTGGCTAAACATACCCTTTTTTTATGTAACATAACTATTTTAAAGAATGCTTTTTACCTTCCTTAGAATCCAGCAACCATTAGAAACAAGTCAGTGCTAATATAGGACTGAGATGTAAAGAATTCAAAACCAAATACCTCGTCAAGTATAAATTAATGCTTCTATTGGACCAAGATAACATAAATAAAAGAACCAACTCTAGGAATCAAACTGGTTAATTAAGAGCTAAATGCCCAAAACAAGAATAATAGAACATAATTTAACAATCATAAATATTGTTACATATGACTCGTGCCATACCTGTACAGGGGTATTGATGGCAGCACGCTCAATGTGACCCCGCTGAGCTGCACTGACTTGGTACATGTTAGGAAAGCGGCGGGCCCGACCCAGCAGAGTGTACACACAGTGTTTTTCCGCTGCTTGCCTCTTTCGCTTCTGTTGCCACATCAGCACTTCCTGCCTTTCCCTGTACCACAATTTAACTGTTTCCTTTGCTTCCTTCAGGGAAACCTACAGTAAGCAAATAAATGGAAATATTGTAAGGCTGATTAGACACCAAACAAACCAGAGGGGAAAAAAGAAACAGAAGACAAAAATTATTAAGAACCTGCACCAATAACATTCTGGCTCAGTAGTACTGTTGGTACATGCTCATTAAACGTACAAACCTACTACGGCACCTGAATGAATTGGTACTAAAATGAAATGACATGCTATCTGCTATTGGTACAGATGTATTAAAGAATTAATAATTATGCAAGAGGGAGGTACCTTCCAATCCCGAGCAAGCCCCATGGGTGTCTTCCCATAAGCAATGGAGAAATTGAGCATCTTTGCCTTCCTTCTCTCGGAACCAAAAGCATCCTTGAAATAATCAAAGAAAAAAAAGTTGAATTTGCTATTGCTTGAGATTGTAAATTTGTTAGTGTTAGTAATGGAACTGGTGGGAAAAAATATTACCCCGTTTTTAAAAAAAAAAAATGGAGGTCAAATAGTACTTCTAAGAAGGGTTAAAGTTGACAGCAGCAGTCAAGTTGACAAGATGGGCTTAGTGGATATCTTTCGCCCATCTTGAGGGGGAGTGTTGAGATATTTGTATGTTTTAGGTTTTCGGGTTTTCTAGGGGCCTACATTATGGAATAGTCTAGGGTGTTATTTGTAAGAGTGTGTTGTAAGGCTCTATATAAGCCCAAATCATTAATCAATAAAGCTAAGGTTTAAAATCCAATTGTTTTATTATTTTTATTTTACTTGTGAAATAAATATGCTCTGGCATAAAATATACAACCTTATTTTTTGAAAAATAATGAAATATTAAAAAAATATGGTTAAATAAACTTTTGTTTTTTTTTTAAATTATATACATAATACTGGACAGATGGATGAAATGAGCAATTGCTTACAAATAATGTTAAGGCATATTTAATGAAAATATCAATATATTTTTCTATTTAAGAAATCCAGATGCAAAGAGTATTATTAATCTTATTTTCAGAAAACTGTCATTAATAAAGTGCAAGTGAATTTGTTATTTATTTATTCACCATGATATTTATTCATTTCCTTCGTATTTAGCTGAAATAAAAAATTAAAAAGAAAAAAATACAACTTTCAGCATAGCATAACGAAAAGGGAAAAGATTGATTACCAGTTCGAACCACTATTTAACTAATTTCATTGGGAGTTGGGACAGGTGTAAAACTTTTGCTGTGCTCTGAACTTTTATTTAACAGGAAAGAGGGTTCCAACTCATGCGCCAGCGAATGGACACCTCTCTGTACTGTCGAGGTTTCTTTGTGATGGCGTTTATATTCGAGTGTGTTTCCAGTCAAATCTTGACCGAATCCGCTGGTCCAATAAATTTAAAATATCTGGCATATCCAATATGCATTGCATGCGAACGGACAGCTAGCATTTCAAAGTATCGGTGCAGCATGACGTAGAGCAAAATTGTATAAAAAGTCAACATCAATAAATGAATTCTACCTTTAATAGAGGAACTGGAGGCTTCTCCTGACCAGGCTGAGGATGCCACTCAAGGATCACCCGTTCCTCTTCAACTGCCTTGCGAATATGATCATACATATTCATAGCTGTTCTAGAATGAAAATCGCCCCCCGCTTCAAAAGCATCTAACATACTTTGACAACCTGCCAGGTGTGCCAAGATCCTAAGCTCCAGCTGTCATGTAAAATTACCCATTCCTAATCAAAAGAACTAATTCAAAATGGAATATTGTGAAACACACAATATTCTACTGCACTTTGCAAAAACAATCTACTTATCATATTTGCAAAGGCGGTGAATATGAGTTTTTGCAAATAATGCCACTGTTAGATTAGGACAATTACGAAGTCATGTTCTGTTAAATCTTGAATTTTAATGCTATCTTCAATGAGCTACCTTTTATCTGTGAAAATGCATAAATAAATAAAAAGTTTTGATTGTCGGCTCTCGTGGTTGTACAAACATGCACAAATACATCAGGAAGCATAACGTCAAGCTAGTATGAGAAAATGGGAGAAATTCAGGCACTTCATCAAGCCAAACAGATATCGAGGATCACCATCACACAAGATGAACCAGCATTTTAACTTGTCCTAGCTTGGCACAAGGTTTAATGGTCCTCTTTCCTTTGGGTGGCATTCAGCGCACAGTTAACAACGACCAAAGGCGCAACAAAGAAAAACTAGAAAAGGGAAATACAGTCTGAAACCCAAGATGGTATTGATACTGCATTGGCTGTTTTAGTCTGGTTATACATCTGAATTACTGCATAAACTAAAAAAACAATCAAGGTAACGAGTACTCCACTGTCATAATATTTGGTGTCACAAATTTCCTCAACCTTTCTCCATATTAGTTTGGTTTCAAAACTCAAGCGCAAACAATGGATCTGCACCATCATTACAAGTACAGGCGATGCATGTGTGCCAATATTTATAAATTTGTAAAAGTGTCATTTTGTAAGAGATAAGCTTACAAGTCTATACACTAATATTTCTTGACCATAATCACGTTAGTGGGTTGCATGCCAGCTCTATTGATTTGTTACAGAACAATCACTAGAATTTAGATAGTTTGGAAGTTTACAGTCACTCTTAGTGTAGGAAAATATCGTTAAGATTATGTGTTTGGGCAACTCATGGCACAAAACCTGAGGCAGAAATGCTCTCTAAAAGTACATACCTGCCCATAATCAGCCACAATAAGAGACTTTCCAGGTGCTGCAATAAAAGCCTGACGAATCTTATACCTATCCTTCTCTAATGCTGGCTGATTCTGAGTCATCAAAAAAAAAAATTCATTAACTCAGCAGAAGGCATGAGAAGATATTGAAAATTTACTGTATTGGTAATAAGTAAAAGTAGCAGGAAACCTGTAGATTTGGGGCCCTTGCTGATAACCGCCCTGTCTCGGTGTTGATATTTAGTGAACAATGTATCCTCCCATTCTGACATGATATATGATCTCCCTATTTAACAGAACAAGTTATATTGATCAAATATTATAATACTTTTAGAATGGTGGAACAAAACAAAAGTAAAAAGGAGCTCCCACAATAATATGGAAAAACCATCAGGCATGTTTCACATACCCAACACGAATAGTTACAGGCTCAACCATATCTAGCATTCAAGATTAAAAGTTACATAGTAATTATAGTGTCACAAAAATTCAAAATGCGTATGATGCAATTTGTCTGGCATACTCAACTCCCTTTGGTTGTCTCACTTATTTTCAATCTGTCAAGCATTTTAGAATGAACAGAATGCAAGATAACAAAAATTGAAGTTAAAGAGGGGAAGTGAGAGGGATAGTTAAAAGAAACAGTAAAGAGTTGAAAATATATTTTTTGTGCTAAAAAAATCAACTACACAGTTATACAATTTTTCCATAAGCAGGAAGCAGATAATTCTGATTTTCGAAGACTTAGCTCCACTAGGTTATTGTAAAAAGGAAAAAAGAAAAAAAGAATAGTTATCTCAGCTCAGAATCCAGCATACCTGTAAGGGAAGGATAAAATTGGAAATCAACGAATCAATTGAACACATTTCACAAAGGGCCGCAATGGAATGGCATGCTTCCTTCCCCTTCTTCCCCCCACCAAAAGCATCATATGCTGCGCCATACATAGACCTTCCAGAATCCTCATCCTCATCTTTTACACCACCCATCTCAACCTCACCATCCTCTCCACTTTCTTCTTCATCAAGTGTATAGATGAGCTCAGTAGGGATTTTCCCAGCCAGTGATTTCAAGGCACTACCACTCACCGAAGGCCAGCCACTGGCAGTAAAGGATTCTGTTTGCATGTTCTCTACAAGACTGCAGAGAGTTATGTTTCGGTTTTTTAGAGGGGCCTTTTTACCGTTTTCAATCACGTTTTCAGTGTTCGGGATTTTAAATGTCCGGCATCGTGGCAATGTCTCATCAGGATTTTTGCTGCCAAAAGTTTAGACCAGAAACTTTTTAGAAGAAAACGGAAAGATAGGGAACAAAAAATAATGAACAAACTAAATAGTCATCAAAGTTTATATATCATCCTTATAATTAGGTGTTATTTCCGAACTTCCTCATTGGTAATGATAATGAAAAATGTAATCTTTTCAATGAAGCAATCTAAGGGAGTAATGTCTAGCACAACTACTTCAATTCTATCTGTTGCACACTAGGCTAAAGTAAAGGAAGAGTCAAAATGATATTTAACGACTCTTATAGACCAAATGATGCATTTCAAACTCCAGGGCCAAATGAAGAGCTGTTTCGAACTAAAGGAACTTTTTAACTCTATTCATCACAAATTAATTTGTCACGTACTTATTTTGGACTCCACCAAAGAGGAGTTGACGAATTTGTGCATCACTTCCCACATTCATATGCCTAGCATCTGCACAATAACTGGAAGCCCAGTCCCTAAACTTATCAGCTGCCATTTTCTGCTCAGCAATGGCAACCTTCTCTATCTCTGACAGGTAGGCCCGGTCAACCAGCATTCCTTCAGTCTCCATTTTTACTAAAAGAGCACCAAATGGAGACCAGTACTCCCTATAAAAGTCGTACATTGTCCCTTTACAAGACCCTTCAAGGACCCACTTCATCTTCTCCAACTTCCCTTTCAAGCTTTCATAAAGCCTCAGAGTACTTATCGAATCAAGTGCGGAATAACTAACCCAGAGTTCTCTTTCTTCCCTTTGTAAGGTTTCAACCGAGTCCATTGTGACTAGCTTTCCCTCAGAGCCATCTTTTTTAATTTTCTTCTTGCCAAAAATGGATTTCATTGAGATTTTGCCTATGTTCAGAGCAGATTTGGGGAAGGAATGAGTGCCTGACATGACTTTTGAGTCACCACTGAGTGCCTCAAGTGAATAGCCGCCATCAAGCCTTCTAGAAGAATCCCAAAGCCGCGCCATGTGCATTGTATCAGCATGAAATCCAGAGAGATTTATGCCATAGTTCTCTATTATATGACTGTCAAAACTGTAATTGTGCCAAACCTACAAAAAAGGAATAGTGGGAATATATAGAAATAAGATTCTCATAATCAAGCCAAGAAGAAAACAATCAAAATGCTCCTTATTTATTTCAGATCAAGCAGATATTTTTATAACTAGCTTATATAAATAAGGCAAGATCCAGATCTTTTAGGGTCAATTTGCAGTACTTAGGAAAAAAAGTATCCAGAATTAAAATATACATACATATATATTTATATATATATATATATATAGAGCTGGGCTATGGTGAGTTGTGAAGT
Source organism: Carex littledalei (assembly GCA_011114355.1). Taxonomy (NCBI): domain Eukaryota; kingdom Viridiplantae; phylum Streptophyta; class Magnoliopsida; order Poales; family Cyperaceae; genus Carex; species Carex littledalei. The sequence continues at coordinate 12,915,356 of CM022091.1, read as the reverse complement.
AAGATGTCATTTTTACTTCACGCTCATATTTTCATTTTGAAAATCCAAACAACCGATCCAAACCGCTCAACATGTTCTCTATATTGAAATGTGCTTGGAGACTAAATTTTACATTTTTTGGAATTTTTTTACTATTTATTAAGCCACTTTGAAAATCGCTGATCCGGTGGTCCAGAAAATTTTACTGCTTTCTACTGTTCACAGTGGATCAGCGATTTCAAAGTGGCTTAATAAATAGTAAAAAAATTCCAAAAAATGTAAAATTTAGTCTCCAAGCACATTTCAATATTTAGAAAAAGTTGAACGGTTCGGATCGGTTGTTTGGATTTTCAAAATGAAAATATGGCGTGAAGTAAAACGACGTTTTACTTCACAACTCACCATAGCCTATCTCTCTCTCTCTCTATATATATATATATGATCCCTTTTTATCACATTATCCAACGATTGGAGCTACTTGGACATATTTACTAGTTGTAACTTAAAAATGTAGGGCACTGTTAGAAACCATGACAAACTAGCTAAGAACAAAGATGAAATAATGGAATAACCTTTTTAATCAAAGGGTCTTCAAAGAAAGGCACAAATTCTTTTAAAACATCTCTTTCCCCATCAAGCACATCAACCCAAATGCAAGGTTTTCCATTTCCAAAATCAGCTTGCATGTCAGAATTGTGTGAATATATACTAAAGCATATTAGCTCTCCATGATTAACAGGTGTCTCTTGCTTCACATCAATCTTGGCTACCTACATTGCGATTTATGTTAATAACAGCCAATAATTAGGCACAGATTCAGCGTACCTCTATATATTCCATACACCGATTTTGTATAGTGTACCTTTCTCGATTGAAATATATTGGCTACTTTTGACTTGTTTAAATTTTGGCACTTCTATCAGCTGTCTTAACAATTTTGGTTCACGCAGATCTACGGTGTTGAACTTTGATTCTGTTGAGGTTGTGTCCAGTGCATATGTTGAACTAGTACATGCTAGCTGGTAATATGTCAGCACCAGTTTGACTGTCAGCCGATTAATTTATATCTTTTTGTTCTGTTTCTTTGCCAAGCTTGAGGAGCATAAATTTGTTTTTGGTTGGGTTCAACTAGAACTGATACACTCCTCAGACTTGGATACAACTTAATTGCACTTATCTTGAGGTTAATACAACAACTGATGGTTGATTAGGCTAAATTTAGACAATATTGCATATCAAGCTTGATTTGGTTTTGGTTGCATAATTGACAGCTGATTGAGCTCACATTGAACAATAGGAACTTAACCATTGCTTAAATATGCCCCATTTAAACCTGATTGCTGAATAAAGGATGAATTGCATCTTAATTGCACGTTGACAGTTCTTGCTTTAAAAGTTGCAGACGTAAACCTGCGGTTGTATATCCTCACCAATATTACCAACATGTTTCAAACTAAACATACCTAGATACTTGGTCAAAGATAAAAGCTATTTGATGAAATAATAGTAATGAGCCGGGATGCTGATAATTTAACGAGTAAACATTGAGAAACATTGCGAAGAGAAATAAGTGGAAGTCTCGAACTAACAAGGGTTTGCTTTAAGGTTAATTGTACTCAACTCAAATCTAGTTGCAAGATTGGCTTAATTGAAAATTTTAAAATTGACTTGCCTCTGTATCGCAGCCATGTATGAAATTTCTGTACTTTGTTGTAAGCAATCGAACAACCCTCTTTGCCTCTTCTATATTATCGACCACTAACACCTCATTATATACCTGCCGAAGCCTCTCACTTGCATCCTTTGGCTTCTTTCCAAAACTTTCTTGACTGGCCTTACTAGAATTAAGCTGCCTTACAGGTGCATCTTTGCTCTCTTCAGTCTCTTTATCCATGACATGGGTTCTTAGTGATCCATTAGACACATTAATGTTCTTAAGACCCTGGTGAATATTGCTCTCTTCAGTCTCTTTATCCGTGACATGGGTTCTTAGTGATCCATTAGACCCATTAATGTTCTTAAGACCATGGGGAATATTGCTCTCTTCAGTCTCTTTATCCATGACATGGGTTCTTAGTGATCCATTAGACCCATTAATGTTCTTAAGACCCTGGTGAATATTGCTCCCTTCAGTATCTTTATCCATGACATGGGTTCTTAGTGATCCATTAGACCCGTTAATGTTCTTAAGACCCTGGTGAATATTGCTCTCTTCAGTATCTTTATCCATGACATGGGTTCTTAGTGATCCATTAGACCCGTTAATGTTCTCAAGACCCTGGTTCATATTCACCGGAAGTTCTTCAACAGTGCTTTTACTTAATTGATGTTGAAGTTTTAGCCAATTGAGTTTGTTTGTCTCCTCGACCCAGAGTTGCTTCATAGTTGCAGCTTTGTCATGATTAGCAGATAATTTGGGATTCCTTGAACTGTCCCAAATTCCAATTTCAGAATTGTTGCTCTGCGCTCGAAGCTGCTGGTATGGTTCACACCTGTTAGTGGAGAAGTAGCAACAGTTCAGAATAACTACTGCTGCCTGTTACTAAAGATAATGGATCGAGCTCCAAATAAGCTATATATTACATTGTTCATTGGGCCCAAAACAACCACAAAAATATTGGGATGTACTTAAACACATGACCAAAAGAATACTTGTATATACAACGGACAGCTTTAAATCCTGGAAACACTATCTAATCTTTAAAAAAAAAAAAGTGTTAAGAGGGTATCCATGTATGCTGAGTACCAAAACATGCAGTATACAAAAGCATATGATGGACCTAAACAAAAGGTATACAGGTGGCTGCTAAAATTTTCTCTCTGCATTCAATCAGTTAAACATAGGCCATTTTGAGTCTGACCACACCACTACTAACCTAACCGGTCAAATACCACTCGTAGGAGTAGAGGACAGAGTACAAGTAAAGAAGTAAATGTGCACATTTACCTGGAACGATTGGTGAGAGGCTTGAACAGAAAGGAGGAGGCAGAGAAAGAGCGGTGAAGAGAGGAGGCAAACCAAAGAGAGGAAGAAGAGCAGGAGGAAGCGCCTCCCCGTGCGGAGGCCGACGGATGCGCCATGGAACCGCTTGGCATAGCGGAGCGCTTTCCAGAGGAATTTCCGACTTTGTTATCCCCTTGCCGCTAGTCGTCGGTGACTTGAGAGGTGAGAGGGAGAGGGAGAAGAGGGTTTGGGGTTTTGGGGACGGGGGTGAACTGGAAAGAAAACAAGCTTTTTGTGGAAAGATATAATAAACAAATTTATTTTGCCTTTGTCTTCGCCTTTGCCACCACCAGAAAAAAACAAACAAATGGGGAAAGCCGGAAAGGGCGGTTGCCGATTGGTCAGGAAAGTATAACACCTTTGTTTAATCGTATTCGTATCATCGTATGATTACAGAAAAGATTCTGGTCTCTTTTCTCGTTAAAATCTTCTAAAATTCTAAATTGAAAATCGAGTAGGGTTAAAATGCACCATCGTTATGGTGCTCCAATCATGCTTTTACGTTTTTTTTTTTCAAAGTTCGAACAATCATTCGAACTGCTCAATATGATTTTTGTATTAATATGTGCTTGGAGATCAAATTTTATATTTTTTGGAATTTTTTTTACTATTTTGTTAGATAGGTACAAAATCACTGTTTTCAGAAGATTCGGACCATTCAAAACAGTGATTTTGTACCAAGTGAGGCTACGGTACTATGCATAGCACGGTTGGGTCCGTGCTACGGCTCAATATTTGAGTTTTCAAAATCCTAACGGTCGATCCGAACTGTTCAACATGATTATAAAATGAATATGTATTTGCAAACCAAATTTTACATTTTTTCGAATTTTTTTACTATTTTTTTAGATAGGTAGAAAATCACTTGATTTGAAAATTCTGAACCATCCAAAAACAGTTATTTTCTACCTATCTAAAAAAATAATAAAAAAATCGAAAAAATGTAAAAATGTAAAATTTGGTTTGCAAGTACATATTCATTTTATAATCATGTTGAACGGTTCGGATCGACTGTTAGGATTTTGAAAACTCAAAATATTGAGCCGTAGCACGGACCCAATCCGTGCTATGCATAGTACCGTAGCCTCACTCTTTTGTACCTATTTAAAAAAATAGTAAGCAAATTTCAAAAAATATAAAATTGTCTTCAAGCACATTTTAATATGAAGATCATATTGAGCGGTTCGGATTGATTGTTCGAACTTTGAAAACGGAGAAGAAGACGTGGATCATGATTGGAGCACAAAACCAATGATGCATTTTAACCCTGAAAATCTGATATATCACTTCTGTATATTAATTTAGAATAATTATTTCAGTACCCGCACTGTACCCGCGCTACAGTACATGCATTTAGAGGAATAATGTACTATGGTCCCCACTAATTATATGGTCCTCACTAATTATTATTCTAAAAATATATTATATGTTCCTCACTAATTATTATTCTAAAATTCCAGCAACACCCTTCCTTTATGATCCCCACTAATTATATGGTCCCCCTTTCACAGTTCATGCACTCGTCCCCGTGTCAACCTTCATAAATATAAATCGCGTTAACCTTCGTAGATATAAATACTTGCAAGATAAGATATTAATACTTTGATGCGTAACTTGTTATAATCATCCATTTTCCAGTCCCCTCAATCGTCCTCGCGTCAATCTTCCTCTAATGAAGTAGTGGGGACCCCGTATCACCGCATCAACCTTACCCAATCATCCCCACGTCAACCTTCCTCTAACAAAAATAGTTGACCACATAGGTATAATTACTTTAGTGCAAATGTATAAATACTTATAGTACTTGATATTAATACTTTCAGACGTCATCTAGTGTCATATGTAAAAAATATTTGCAAGTATAGGAATAAATACTTGCATATCGATGTGTAAATACTTGTGTGGTGACGAGCCCGAAAGTACGTCATCATGGATCTCATTTGAAAGGGAAAATTGCGTAGAAGATGTTCGTGGTTTTAGATTCGCAAAATTCCTCACAGATCGTTAGAAATATGGACGACATTTAACGGAGAAAAAAAAACCCACCTCTAAAAACGTGTATAGTCCCCCCATGTAGATTGAGTGGTCCCCCGTAGATATTTATGGTGCGAGTATGTTTGAGAGATTTGGTTGGGAGACAATTATTTACGTAAAATTTGTTCACCTCATAGGTATAAATACTTCTGTGCATATGTATAAATACCTTATTGCATATGTATTAATACTTTAGAAAAAAAAAATTGTGCTGGAGTTTTTGTGGTCCCCCCAAATAATGATGGCAGTTATTATACGGGTACATTATGAGTACTGTAGCGCGGGTACTATTATCAACTTCCATTAATTTATACTGATTTAAAAGATACATTGCTGTTTTTTACAATTAAATCTACTAAATTCATTAAGACCGTGCAACGTGCGTATGTACCGGATTATTTATTAATATCCTCAATTAAATAAAAAATTACAAAATTCCATTTTTTTTTTAAATGTCCTGCCAGGAATTCTGACGATCCTAAAAGGAAATTGGTTTTCTCTCTCCTCTCACTCATAATTCACTCAAATTCAACCGAAAAGAAAAAGAGAAAGAGAAGAGACGGTTTTGGAGGTGAAAACCGATGATTTTTGGTAATTTCTGTTATTTCAAACTCAAATTGGTATATTACTTATAAAAGGTTACCATTTAACAAATGTAGTTTATTGACTAAAAATGCTCATTGCACTGCATTGAAATGGAAAGTTTAAAAAAGCTACAGATGAGTATTGTCCCAATACATCAAAGATCCCAAATATAAGATACAACATTTGACGAAGTCAAGTATCTTATTTACGGTGAGACTGGTATTGACCCGTACCAGTATGGATTAGAATTGCGTACTCGGATAGACATAGGAAAGGGTACCAAATGTTATTCTGTTCGTGCTTCGTGCTTCCGATATTCTCCGGGGCATAGTAATAAGATTCGCGAATTATTCGGATCTGAACCTATGACGCATCAATCCGCGTATAATAAGGTAATTCGCGAATAATACGTTTAGTTTGCGAATTATTCGCGATTAAAACGGATTTTCCGTATTATACGCGTTTTTTTCGGAAAAATTCGTCGCTTCGCTCGTGATTTGTCTTCGCTTTTCTTGCTTCGCTCCGTGATCTCTTCGCCTAAAAAAACACGCCTAGAGACTAGTGCACGACTGCACGTGGTGGGACAGAAGTCTTCAGCATATGTGGTTTCCAGAGGAGTCTTCCGTATTACCCAAAATATTTGTATTTAATGCTTTATCTAATTTCAATCTCTAAAGTAACTCAAATTTTGAGTTTGGATCTGGAACGTCTGATCAAAATTCAGCGCAGACTAAGTTTTCTGATTCGGATTCAATGTATAATTCCGAATTATTCCCGAATTATACCCAAATTATACCCGAATCACGAATTTTTGATCACCGAACCTTTCCCGAATAATTAAATTGTCACTCTGCTCTAGGGTACCAAATGTTAAACATTGCATGGTATTGTTTTCCGGATTAAATTTTGTTCATTCAAACTTTGATCCGATGATCCTACACCTAGTCTATATAAAAAGTAGACTCCACCAACTTTCATTTAAACATTCACTCAAGTTCCTGTGTTTCCTTTTTTTTTAATATCTATTTGGATAATAGGTTTTAAGAGTTCCAACTATCCAATTTTATGAATATTTAAACTTAACTTTTTTTAAGGTGTAATTTCTTTCTCAGCTGTCTAGATGATTTTTTTTATATTTTATGATTGATTGATTATCGTGCAATGTAAATGCTCGTAAAAGTATAATATAAAGAGCAATCATTTGTTATTAATCGATGGTTTTTACAAATTTACTGGGGCGGATGCAGAATTTCTGTAAAAAAGGATAAAAATCAAATTCAAATAGTTTATTAGATTCAAATCCATTAACTAATCGATATATAAGAAACAATCAATATAATAAAAAATAACACAATTCTTATGCATGTATTGTTTTTTTAAAAGAAAAGCAAAAACTAAAATACAAAGGTTTAATAAAAAATAATGACTAAATTAAAGATATGAGCTAGGCCCAAGAGCAATTTGCGCAAATCAATAAGTTAAAGATGAGCCAATTGCTGGATACCTGAATCAATAAAAAAAACGGCGCTATGTTTGTTTGCTTTTTTTGGTGCCGTTAGTTTTGAATTTTTCTTGCTTGTATGGAAACTTAAATTGTAACAAAAAAAAAAAAAAACTTAAAACTTAATTGTTTGCTTTCAGAGAGAAAATAATTTTTAGAGAAGGACAAACAAAAACTAAGTCCGTAGTTTTCTACTAAATTTTAAAATCTAGAAGGTGCAGTTCCCCCTCTGGGTCTTACTGGGTCCGCCCTTTTTGGTCAGAGAACCAATAATTACGTGTCTATATACGTAATATTCTATTCTTAACGCGCCTAAAAGCTTGTAAATTATACATCTAATTTTGTTTTGTCCTTGTACAGAAGATATGTATTCTATTATTAACTATGCATGCATTAATACTGACATCAAATTATCGTAAAATCTAATTAATTAGTTGCACAGCGATTAACTTAACAGCGTTCCTTCCTCCGCCAAGCATGCACGAACCATTAATTCTCTACAACGCTAATTTATTGAACATTTAGTAATGTTCTAAATAGCGCGCTATAGCGTTTTCGGACCAAAAAAACTACGACGCTATGGCCATATAGCGCCGCTATTTTGCACTATAGCGGCGCTATATGGCCATAGCACCGTTTTTTCAGCCGTTCCGCTATGACGCGATAAACGCTATTTAAACCTTTGACATTTAGTGAATCCTTATCAATCCAAATCCAGCTATGCAATGCCTTCTCGTAGTACAGAAAAAATCTCCGGATTTAGTATGCAAATTCACTGACATTTAATGCATTTATTTTTTATTATTTGTTAACAGCTAGAATTTATACCAAGTTATATTGAAAATTTACAAATCTGGATATAAATACATAATTGAATTAGTTTTAACGGTTTGAATTTTTTTCATTTAAAGTCACTTCGATAGATTGTAAAGTTAAACTCAACAAAGAAACTGATGAGTTAGGATTGCTAAAAGGCTAATATATGATAGTGCGTGCTTGACGGTAATTTTTCCGAGAAATAAGTTAGAAATGTCATACAGAATTATTTGCCGAAATTTTTATTAATAGAAAAAAAATAAAAAAAATATTGACATTAAAGAAGCTTTTCGTGGAAATTCGAGATGTAGCAAAAACTTGTCCAGGGGACGTTATGGACCATCACGGCTTGATTAGTAGAATCGATTTGGCAGATTCACGGATTAAGCAGGCCGTTATGGTCTATCACGGCCAGAGAGAGCCGGAAAAAACAATAAAAAATGTGTGGCCGTTATGGTCTATCATGGCCAGTGAGAGCCAAAAAAAAAAAAAAAAAAAACCGGACCGTTATGGTCTAACACGGCCAGACCCAGTGAATTAAAAAAAAAAACCAACGTCTAGAAAAAGTTTTTTTTTTCCGTCTTGCTGACAGGACGTTGTACAAACCAACGTCCAGAAAAAGTTTTTTTTTTTTCCTTCCGCCTGGCCGTGATAGACCATAACGACCTAGTTTTTTATTTTTTTTCGGCTCTCCCCCTGGCCGTGATAGACCATAATGGTCCTTTTTTTATTTTTTTTTCGGTTCCCTCTGGCCGTGATAGACCATAATGGCCTGCTTAATCCGTGAATCTGCCAAATCGGTATTCTGCTAATTAGGCCGTGATGGTCCATAGCATTCCCTGGACGTTTTAGACTATGAAGTCTTCTTCAATTTATTTCCACGAAAGTCTTCTTCAATGTCAATATTTTTTTATTTTATTTTCTATTAATAAAAATTTCGGGAATTATTTGAGCTGAAATTAAAATATTATTTATGAAATTAAATATGGATTAAATCATATCAGGCCGCATGGATTACGGGCCGAAATTTGTACACTCACTGTATTCTAAAAAAATAATATTTTATAATTAATTTTGGATATTAATAAAAATCTCGGATCTTTCTCAAAATAGTGTGGCTTAGTATCCGGATATTTGTCTGGTATTGTGATTTTTAAGAGGGCTGTTTTGCAAATTCGTCCTCTGCTCCTCCTCTTTACAAAATTGTGTTGCTGTGGGCGGCACTCCCGCCACAGTCTCCCGCCTCTCGTCAAGATGCTGTGGGTGGACCAGTACAGGCCAAAAACCCTAGAGAAGATAACAGTGCACCAAGAAATTGCCAATAACCTCAAAAAGCTGGTGCTGGTTCTCACCTCTCTCTCACCTTCTTCTGCTGTTTTTCTTTCTTAAAACCCTCATCTAGGGTTTTGCGATCCTGTCACGCCTCATCTTTACATTTCCTGTGAATTTGATTTGTAGGTCACGGAGCAGGATTGCCCGCATCTTCTCTTCTATGGACCCTCCGGCTCTGGCAAGAAAACCCTAATCATGGCTCTAATCAAAGAAATGTTCGGCTCACCTGCTGACAAGGTCTTTGTCCTTGACTCCTTATTTTCTTTATTTGTAACCAATTTTACCAAATGCGGCTCTAGTTTCAGTCATTTAACGGAGTCTACCTAGCTAGTAACTATCTCGCTTGAGGCAATTATACTGTAGACCCGTGAAAATAAGCTTTATGCATATCATGCTCATCTTGTTTCAGTGTTCAAAGTCCTTTTTTCCCTCTCTGCATTTACAATAGGAGGATGATTGAAGTTTGGTTGCTTTTGCGGCATTATTTTTATCTTTTATTTAATTATTAATACTATTTCAGGTGAAGTTGGAAAACAAGATGTGGAAGGTTGATGTAAGTACTCGTGTTTCCTTCGTTCTTCCTGCTGTTTTTTTTTTCCTATCATAAGTAGCATTTCGAAAACTGCTTTGTTCTATCTGACCATTTGGACATTGCAGAAAATTCATTCCAGAAAACATTGTATTTTCCAAGGATTGTATGGCTACTGATTAAAACTACCTATCATTTTACAAGTATGGGGTCAAAATGGAGAACTTTATCATAAACCATTGGGTGTCAAATTAGATGTAAATAGCATAATTTTCTGAAATTACAATAAAAACATCTATACAATTCAGTAAATTTTGAAAAAATATGGGAGGTGGGGATTGACCCCATGATTTCCATGCCAATCCACCTCTGGTACCTTTCTATACTCTGAAGGGGAATGAATGAAATTTCTCCTTCTTTTACAGTTATACGTGCCTATTGCTATCTTGACATTTGCAAGCCTGCAATAAATTGCATCTGATTTGCAGGCTGGTTCAAGAACAATTGAGCTTGAGCTAACTATGCTATCAAGTGCCCATCATGTGGAAATGAGCCCAAGTGATGCTGGATTTCAAGATAGATATGTTGTTCAAGAAATAATTAAAGAAATGGCAAAGAACAGGTCCATAGACACTAAAGGAAAAAGGGGGTTTAAAGGTACCTATACTATTACTTTCTCTTTTACTTATAGAACTTTTGCACTGTGAGAGAATTCAAGCGGGTATCTGATTGATACTTTAATATCGGACATTGAAATATGGGATTCAGTTGCAGTTGATCAAAGGGCCGTAACATATTCCACCCATTAGTTTACTGTACTTGCAACTAGCATATATGAATGCATTATAAAGGGCTTTAAAGTTGGCGGGCCGCACTTGGTCTTATCAGATACTGGGACACATAATTGTATGCTGTGAAGGGCTTTTCCTTGAAAAGGAGAGATCCAATATTTTATTTTATTTGCAGCTTACGTCATACTTCTCAATCACAACCATCTCCCAATATTTTGAGATATCATGCGTCTTTTGTATTTGCAATTGACACCAGAGTCTTTTAGTGTTTTTGCAAATGACATCAACTGTTGAAAGTGAAGCACAAAGATATTAGATTATCTTAGTTTGGCGTAAACTGAAATTTACAACATTTAAACTACTTGGACTTTATTTTTGTTTATTTTTAACCTTAGATTTGTAAGCAAAACATCAGAATTTAGTTCTATGTTTTTCTGAACACAACCTAGTATTTGTTGATATCTTGAAATATTGAGACAATTACAAAGATGTGAAACATTGTGTTTTCGAAACAAGTTAAAATATTGATTCTTATTTATTTATTATTTTGTGGAAATGCCCTTTATAATGCTCTGATATGTGTCCCATTAACGGCTAAGACCAATTGTTCAGCCCGTGGTGGTGCCTTGCTCCTGGTACCAGGCCTATTTAAGGCAGTATAAATCCTGCAGCACTGATGACAATTGCAATACAAAACCAGAGAGGGAGATAAAAAGCCACTGAATCAATTATGTAAATGAGGTACTTTGGAGTAAAAAGACACCAAAAAATAAGCTCATTGTTTTGCACAAATACAATTTAGACAAGTTTCGAGAGGGAGGAAATAAGCCACCGAATCAATCATGTAAATGAGGTACTTTGGAGTAAAAGACAAAAAAAAGAAGCTCATTGTTCTGCACAAATACAGTTTTAGTGCTGAATGAAGTAGACAAGTTGTCGAGAGAGGCGCAACACTCCCTCAGAAGAACCATGGAGAAGTACAGCTCATCTTGTAGGCTCATTTTGTGCTGTAACAGTTCTTCTAAGGTTACTGAGGCTGTCAGGTCTCGCTGCCTTAATATCCGTGTTAATGCGCCCACACAAGAAGAGGTATCTCTTTTCATTCTGATCATATTTCTGTGGTTTAGTGCTGAAAATATGCAGCTTCTAAAGGCTCAACTCAACTGAAAAATGATCGAATTGCATGTACTTATTTCTAAATCAAAGTCTTATGGAATTTAGTAAATATTGGTTCTCTCTACTTAAAATCAAAACCTTAAGTTCATTATCTCTTTTGATACTAAATTTTATATGTATCTTTTTATTGAATTCAGTTAATGCAATAATTTAGAAAATATAGTAGCCTATTAGTTGAAGGTGTAAATTGTCAATGTTGACAGAATTTTTTTTATCCGCTGTCCAAACCGAGTTTGGGTATGATGAAACTTTTTAAGTGTTATTTGGTAGTTTACTAATATGTTTTGTGTTATTCGCAAACGGCCTCGTTGATTATCTCATTCTATTGTTCTTTTGGGTTGCATACAGAATTGCAATGGATATTTAACTTATAATGCTGGGATATTCTTTTAATTTCAAGTGACACACAGTACTTGGAGATTTTGCTAATTGCGATTGCTGAACAGAATGTGCTCAAAAGTAAATCTGGTTGGCTTGTCTTAGTCATCTTGATCTTAGGAGAAAGAAGAATAAAGAAGTGGAAACAATATTGTCAATGTTTTCAGAAGCAAATAATTTTGAAATATGTTAATTTTTTGTTGCAAAAATGAGAAATAGTTGGTTCTTTTTGTAAATATGATGTACTATATTCACATATTGCAAATATTCTTGTTTATAGCATTGCTGTTCACCTGATACATTCAAATGCATCTGCTCTAGTAGCTACCTCTATTTTTCTTTTCCTTTTTGGTTGCACAGATTGTTAAAGTTCTAGAGCTTATTGCAAAGAAGGAGAGCCTTACCCTTCCACCAGTATTTGCAAATCGTATAGCAGCACAATCAAACAGGAATTTGAGGAGAGCAATTTTATTTTTTGAGACCTGCCGTGTGAAAGAGTAAGATCTTCATTAACGTTCAAGTGTTAACTTACCTGTCTTCAATGTTCCACTTTTTTTTGGCAACATTAGCTTTTTGAGATACAGCACTTGCCTTTTCTGTTATTTCTGTATTTTTTCGTTTTGACTTTGGTGTTTAATGTCACAGTTAAGGGGAAAAAAATGGAGTCTTCTTTCCGGGTTGAGGTTAATGAATGCTAAGTTGGAGGGTTAGTTGCACATGAGAGGGTGAAAATCAAAGTGCTAGTATACTTTCATATTACACCATACTAGTAATGGAAAATAATTGTGTTTGGAAACACAAAAACACCAATTAACAGATGCCGTATTCAATTTTGAGAATTTAGAAAAACTCAAAGGACTGGACCTTGAAATTCCGTCCGTGATTCTTAATTCACTGCCGCGCTTACAAACCCTGGCCATTGGCAATTGTTAGAGACTCGGATCTGAGTTTTAGAATTACTGTCAGAGTTTCAAATTTAGACTGGGGGCATTTATTAACAAGTGTTTGGAGCTTCAAACTTTGTCCTACCTATAAATTTTCAATTTGAGTTGTCTAATTCATATGTTTTTTTCCATCCACAAACTTTTTCCCTAAAAATATCCATTGTCTGACACAGTAGATCAAGTAGAAATCGCCAGTTTGACAACTTTCTGGGGCTGTTCTAATTTGCCTTCATTATTTTCTTGGTGTGGAGTTTAATATCACATCAAGGGTAACTATTCAGACCTAATTGCATAATTGAGGTTTAAAGAGTTTATCGGGTCAATAGTATGGATTGATTAAGCATGATACTTATCTTGGTTGTAGGTATCCATTTACAGAAAATCAAGTGATTCCACCCCTTGATTGGGAGCAGCACGTGTCAAATATTGTGTCGGATATTTTGAAGGAGCAAAGTCCCAAAATGTACATATTAACCTTTAATTTTTACTTACTTTGCTACAGAAACCATTTTGTTCTCATTGTAAATTGAGCCCAAATTTTGTTGCAGATGACTTCCGACTTTTCTTTAGATCCAAAAATTATAGTATCCAGCATTAAGATCAATTTCTTTTGTGATTATGCATTTAACACTTGACCATTTACATTTAGTGGACGTAAGGGAACTTATTCCTCCAGATGTTGACAAATTCACCCTTGCATATTCTGAGATCTTGTGGTTTAAGCTCTGAGTTCAGATGGGTTAGTTATTGTGGATACTAGAGCTAATATGAAAAACTCAGGGTTAATTTACTCAATTCTTTCTTGATATAACCTTGTCTAATTGTCTGGTGTTATTTGCAAATAACTTGAAAGATGTTAGGTTTTGCAAAATGAGAGATGTTAGATGTTTCTTGCGAATGCAAAAAAGTACTATGGTGTGACTTGTGAAAATCCAAATATACAGCTGAAGTTGAACTCTTTTGATCTACTGAACTGACTTTTTATTTCCCATATAGCATAGTGGTTTGATTCTAGATTCCTTTAGACTAGATTGAGGTTCTTTTTGTTAACATGTTGCCCACGCCTTGTCAGGCTATATGAGGTCCGTCAAAAGCTGTATGACTTGCTTGTAAACTGTATTCCTCCTGTTATAATATTGAAGGTATGTAATTCCTACTTGGTTTAATTTGCAATTTTTTATAAAGCTTCAAACTATATTCAATCATACAGACAATAAAAGAATCAATGAAAACGAAAATAATAGGTTCTAATAGGTATCGGCTTTTGTGAATCAAATACTACCTGGTCTGTGCTAGTACATGGTCTGACCAGTATGGTATGTGTTCTACTATGAAATTTCTTGCTTTATAACATTTTGCAGTGAGGCTTCATTTCATTATTTGCAGAAATTGTTGTGTGAGCTGTTGAAGAAGTTGGACTCCGAGTTGAAGCATGAAGTTTGTCACTGGGCTGCTCATTACGTGAGTGAATTTGAATTTTCAGTTTATTGTCCCGCTCCCTGCATATTAGGCTGCCTGAAGTTTAAGATTAACATCATTTTCCGTTCTTCTGGCTTATGATTAAGTTAATGTTGAGGATAAAGGGGCATCCATAATTTGTCTCTACGTCTTTCTAGAGTAATGCAGTTTTCCTTCAAATTGCTTAGCTTTGCTAAACTGAGAGACCAGTCCCCAAAGCCTGAAGTGTTTTGTTCCAAGTGCATTTTTTCCACTTTGCGGGCCATTAACTACCCCTTGGAAACTCACCTCCAAAACCGAAGAAGTGTTCTTAGGTCATACAGTCAAATGTTAAAAAATAAGGGCTTTGTGTTCACTTTGCTTGCACCCTGATAAAAAAAAATTGGATGTGATTATGCTGATGTTTATAATTGAATCCATTTTTGATAAATTTTTAATTCATAATATCAATCTTCTTTTCTTTTGATTTAACATAGCTTGCAAATTGTTTTTGCTGTTTTTATTTAAATATCAGGAACATAAGATGCGACTTGGTTCCAAAGCCATATTTCACTTGGAAGGTACTATATATTTATGCTAACACCAAGAAGAAAGACTTTGTGATGCTATTTTTGTTTACTTGTATTTTTGTTTACTTCGGTCACAATGTGAAATTATTTTTGGTTAATGGATGCAAGCTGAGCACAATCCACTGGTAGTTTAGTTTTCATAAAGCACGTCAAGCATTTTCATGCTTCCCTGTTTGAATGTGGATTTTTGGGGAACTTATACCATAGAATAGGCCAGCAACTTGGTATACTGGACAAAGCTACTTTGGTGTTCGATTCTACAACTCTGTTTATTGGCATCGAGATTAGTAAATTTTATGCCCATTTCTTTGGGAACTTCTGCAAATAATTGGGCAAGTCCACAATGTTTCTTTAACTTCTTATTTTCTTTGCCAAAAAGAATATTTTATGAACCATATTTTAATTTCTAATGCACTATTGAAAAACTACTTGGCAGCATTTGTGGCAAAGTTCATGAGCATCTACAAAGAATTCCTCATCGCTACATTCGGTTGAATAACATTACAGGTTCTTTTAAACATACAGACTTGGCTTCTTCTGGAAAACAAAACTTGATGCCCCTTGATATAGCATAATGGTTGCTGTGTTGGCTGTTAGAAAACTCATATATGACATTTTCCACCTTTTGGAGCCTAAACCTGAAAAAAACTGCACCCATGTATTACAGCCGGGAAAGTACCAGAATAAGGTAAAAAGGAACCTGAAAAAAATACACCTTTTTAATATTGTTTTAGCTAATTTTTTTTTTCCTTTTTCTTTGTTGCAGCGATCTCAACATGAGATGTATTTGGATTTTGTGCTGTTGGTGCAAGCTTTCATTCGGTCTCTGTGCATGTCATATTGAATCCTACTTAATTTAAATGGGCTAGATGAATGTTTAGGTGGCTTATTCTCCAATTGGCTTTATGCTTTCTTAGGCCATCATTTTTCTGGTTTTATTTCTCCATGTTTGCTTTTCTTTGTTCTGCTTGTTCTTTCATTTATGTTTTGCTTTGGCTGAAGTGGCTTTCCTGGTACTGTGGTAGGATTGTTAGGTTATACTTTGCTACGTGCAGACAGATAACTTAAAATCGGATAATTTTTCTACCCTATGTGTCTATATTTGTTTATTGTTACATATACAGGTTGGGGTTTTTTTGTTGCGTTTGCCGGGCACGGTCGAATAATTTAAGGAGTTCCAATTGAAGTGAATGACAAATTGACAATACAGTTGCAAATTGTTATACCCCGTATGAAAATACATTGAAAGTTGCAAACTCCAAAGAAAGGCACCAACCATTGTACCAATTTAGCGAGCGTCAGCGAGATGTGGTATGGTATCAAACCAGAAATTAATCAAGTCCATTCCTATTTATAACATTTTTGTTATTTCCTTGATTAAAAATGCCGACATTTTTATTAATAGCCATAGTTAAATAGAAATTAATAAATATATCGAGCTTTGCTGGATTTTAATAAAAACGCCCAAATCAGACATTTAATGGCCGGTTCTCTATTCTCAACTTGCCATTAAATAACCGGTCCTCAATTTTTGTTGTTGTTATTGTTTCACTCTATAAATGCTCATCTTTCTCTCTCCTCCCTCTCACAATTAATTAAACTCACAGAAGAGAAAGAGAGGAAGGAAAAGAGAGAAAGAGAAGGTGATTTTTTATGTGATTTCTCAAGAGCCAAAAGGATGAACAATAGCAACCGAGGTAGGTTGTCCTATCGTGGCCTAGTGAGAGGAGGGTCAATTAGTGATCGAGGTAAAAATGAGGGAAAAAAAAACAACTGTCGAGTATGCCGTGATAAAAAGAAATGTCAATCATTCATACAGGAGGAATTTCTTAGGTATGAAATTTCAGACGATGATTTTGTGGAAAACCCTAAAGCTATGGTTTGAAAAAAAAGAAGGTTGATCCAGAGCTTCCAACACCGGATGATGAGTTTGTTCCGTGTACTTATACTGGTAAGGCTTGAAGAAAATATTAGTTTCATGCAAGAGCAAATTTCAAAAATTTAACTCAAAGAAACCAACATAGATCTACTTATTTGACTAACGATGAACCGTATTTAACATTTTAACTTGTTTAATCTTTATACCTCAAATCTTGGTTTCTAAACCAAGAAGTAGGGACTTGAGATGTATGGTTGTTGCCTCCTTGTCGAGCCTTCACTTCTCCAAGTCGGCCTCGAAATGGCACCCGCTTCGAACGCACGAAGCCTCTACGAGTATCCACCCGAGATTAAACGAAACTCTTGTTTTTCCCTTGCTAGAGGTAATCAACCAAGAATCTAACTTAACCTTATCTTCTACCTCTTCAATCAACTATTAATTTTAGTGTAGAAGTTGTGCTCAACACATGAGCAAAAATGGTGGAGACAAAATTGCAAAAACTCTTCTCTTTTTCACCTCTTCTTACAAAAACGTTTTTCTATTTTTTCTTGCAAGAGAAGGAAGAAGAGAGAGATTAGAATGGTGGCTAGGGTTTGGAAAAAGGTGGGGTATTTATAATGTTAATTTAGGATATGTTTTAATCATCTCAACCACAATGGATGGCTAGATTTAAACATGACAAAAGTAACTTTTACTTTTGCCATCCAATGGAGCTCTCCATTAGATGTACCTTTATCCCACTTTATTCCAAACCATTTCATCAAATGGACCTCTCCATTTAATGTTGAATTGGGCTTGGGCCAATTTCTATTTATGCCATTTTCGTTTTTGCCATTTATGCCAACTTTTGGCCCACCCGACAATTATTACGGTTAATTGTATTTGCTCAATTTTGTTGAGAAATAAATTTGTATACCATGTCCAACATGTAATAAATTTATTCTAAGATCAAGTTAGTCATCTCCATGACACTTTTATTTGTTTCGTTTTTCTCTCTTGGGTGTGACCTCGTAGGATCTATATCGTGTTGACAATAGAATCAAAACTTCTTTTAATTCTATAAATTATAAGCGGCACCTAGCAATATGCATTATAATTACTCAACAGATAAAGATGATATGAACCAATCAACACCACGATCCTAAAGCAATATTTAATTGCTTGTGTCAATTCACGCGTCACATGATATCGGAATAAATCCAAGGCAGGAGAGTGTCATCCTTGCAAATTTATTCTTTTCTTGATTCCAAGTAATTCAGTAAATAATGATCAAACTCATTGATCATAATTGCATGCATACTTTATTACTTCATCAAGGGGCCCGAAGATATCATCACTCACATATGAAATATGAGGGACACTAGTATTCTTGATAAATATCTTTTCCTCCGCACAAGACACACATATTGAGATATTATCTGTATAGCTGCCAGTTACGGTCAGCGTTGGACAACACCTACAGATACATGTATCTCATGTAGGAAAAATAATCATCTCATACCAAAGAATTCAAGACACAAATGAAACATTAATGACATTAACACAATCCATGTTATGTTTCATTCTTGGGTCATGTCCAATCCCCTGATCTCCATCAGGTATTTATGTGATTAAATTGGTAGCTCCTTACCATATGATCCGTAGAACATGATCATCATTTAATCCACATACTAATCTCGTACCGGTAAATAGTGTTCCCTTTTAATTACCAAGATTAGGGACATTTAGAGTATTCGTTATTTTATTATTATAGAGTTCTACATTTCAAGTCCTCAACTCGAAAAATCTATAATGTAATTAAATACTCAAGGAACAAAATGATTCTTTCATTTCATGAACAAAACATAGAATACATCCATAAATGGTTGGCTTTCTAGATCATAACACTAACAATCTCCCACTTGAACTAGAGCCAATCCCGTATACATCTCTATGCATAAAAGCCCTAAACAAGTGTAGTCTCTAATACAACTCCATGTACTAAATCTCAAAGCCAGTCACTAACAAATCTAATCCCCATAGATGCAGTGTGCAGCGTATGCTTGGCCTGAGACAGAGACTTTGTCAGCGGGTCAGCTGTGTTGCTGGCCGAATCTACTCTACAAATCTTGACGTCACCTCGATCGATGATCTCTCGAATCAGGTGATATCTCCGCAGAACATGCTTGGATTTCTGGTGTGACCTTGGTTCCTTGGCTTGTGCAATGGCTCCATTGTTGTCACAATAGAGCTCCAGAGCACCCATGGAATTGGGGACCACCTCAAGTTCATTCAAGAACTTTCTAATCCAACAACCCTCTTTAGCTGCTTCTGAAGCGGCTATGTACTCTGTCTCGGTGGTTGAGTCCGCCGTTGTTTCTTGCTTGGAACTTTTCCAGCTTACAGCGCCACCATTGAGGATGAACACGAATCCTGACTGTGATCTCATGTCATCATGGTCGGTCTGGAAACTAGCATCGGTGTAACCCCTTACAACGAGCTCAGATTCCCCACCATAGACAAGGAACATATCCTTAGTCCTCTTTAGGTACTTCAGGATATTTTTGACAGCAGTCCAATGCGCCAATCCTGGATTTGACTGATGTCTGCTTGTCACACTCAATGGGTATGACACATCAGGGCGAGTGCATATCATGGCGTACATGATAGAGCCAATGGCGGAAGCATATGGCACTCTACTCATGCTATCTAGCTCAGCAGATGTCGATGGACATTGCTTCTTGCTCAGATGAACACCATGCGACATAGGCAAGAATCCTTTCTTGGAATCTTGCAGGTTGAACCTTTTCAACACTTTGTCAATGTATGCGCTTTGACTCAATCCAATGAGTCTCCTTGATCTATCCCTATTGCCTAGTATATAGGCAGCCTCGCCCAAATCTTTCATTGAGAACACCTTCTTCAATGAAGACTTGACAGAATCCAATGACGGGATGTCATTTCCGATCAGTAGTATGTCATCCACATACAACACAAGGAATATTATTACACTCCCACTAATCCTTTTGTATACACAAGGTTCTTCCTCGCTTTTAACAAAATCAAACATTTTGACTTCTTTGTCAAAACGTTTGTTCCAACTCCGCGATGCTTGCTTCAAGCCATAAATGGACCTCTGAAGCTTGCATACTTTCTTAGCGTGATTGGTATCTTCAAAACCAATCGGTTGTGTCATATACACGTCCTCTTCTAAATCTCCATTTAGAAAGGCGGTCTTGACATCCATTTGCCATATTTCATAGTCATGAAATGCGGCAATTGCTAAGAGAATCCGTATTGACTTAAACATAGCAACGGGCGAGAAGGTCTCATCATAATCAACACCTTGAATCTGTCTGAAACCTTTCGCTACCAGCCGTGCTTTGTAAGTAGTCAAATTACCTTCCATGTCTGATTTCCTCTTGAAAACCCATTTGTTTTCAATAGGTTTTACCCCACTTGGAGGATCAACCAAATACCAAACTTGGTTGTCATACATAGATTGTATTTCAGATTTCATGGCTCCAAGCCATTCTGCAGAGTCGGGTCTCGCCATCGCTTCCGTATAGGTCAAAGGATCTTCAGTGTCTAACACTGTCACCTCGTGAAGTCCCAACCATCTTTCAGGTGGGCGACTTTCTCTCGCTGACCTACGAAGGACTTGTGCTTGTGGTTCAGGGATCTCTTCCACAAACTCTTGTGGATTCGTTCCTTGATCCTCATTCTCAACTTCTTGCGAATTCGGTTCTAGGGGTGAGTGTTGAATCTCTTCCACAACTTCTTGTGAAATTGATTCATCTCGACTCCCACTGCCCACAATATCCACGGGTGGTTGAACATGATCACCATTGATCATTTCATTTTGTAGTGTAGATTGATCATCTTCAAGTCTTACACTACTCCCACTACTTTCTCTTGAGAGAAACTCTTTCTCCAAGAATACACCGTGTCCAGCAACAAACACTTTCTTCTCACACTGGTGATAGAAGTAATATCCCTTAGTCTCTTTGGGATATCCTATGAAAATGCACTTGTCCGATTTGGGTTGAAGCTTGTATGATATCATCCGTTTGACATAAGCTTCACAACCCCAAATCTTTAGAAAAGACATACTTGGAACCTTTCCAAACCATAACTCATGTGGTGTCTTTTCCACGGATTTTGATGGAACCCTGTTTAGTGTGAATGCGGCGGTTTCAAGCGCATGCCCCCAAAATGAGAGTGGTAGTCCAGCTTGGCTCATCATTGATCTAACCATGTCCAACAAGGTTCGATTTCTTCTCTCAGAAACACCATTCCATTGTGGTGTCCCTGGAGGAGTGAGTTGTGAAACTATTCCACAATCTCTTAGATAGTCGCCAAACTCGTGACTCAAATACTCACCCCCACGATCTGATCGTAAGACTTTGATCTTCTTGTCGAGTTGGTTCTCTACTTCATTCTTGAACTCCTTGAACTTTTCAAATGATTCAGACTTATGTCTCATCAAGTAGACATAACCATATCTACTGAGGTCGTCAGTAAATGTGATGAAGTATCGATAACCTCCTCGGGCACTTGTACTCATTGGTCCACACACATCACTATGTATGAGTCCCAACAAACTACTTACCCTTTCACCTTTCTTGGTGAATGGTGCCTTGGTCATCTTTCCAAGTAAACAAGGTTCGCATGTCTCAAGTGATTCTAAATCAAATTGACCAAGAAGTCCAACTTCTTGCAATTTCTTGATGCGTCTCTCATTTATGTGACCTAGGCGACAATGCCACATGAGAGTCGTACTCTCATGACAAGTTTTGAGTCGTTTGTTATTGATGTTCAGAACTTGTTTATCCATTTCAAGCAAGTATAGACCATTCCTTATATAAGAACATCCATAAAACAAATCATCTCTATAAAAAGAACAACAATTGTCTTTGATGGTAAAACAAAAACCATCCATGTCCATACAAGAAATAGAGATAATGTTTCTCGAAATAGAAGGAACAAAATAAACATTTTTAAGTTCCATTACAAGCCCACTGGGCAAATGCAACTCGACACACCCGACGGCAACTGCTGCAACATTTGCACCATTCCCGACACGGAGCTGCACCTCACCCTTTCTTAGCATTCTTCTATCCTTTAGTGCCTGCATATTCATACAAATATGAGCACATGATCCAGTATCTAATACCCAATCATTGATAGAGGTAGCTAAGTGAACTTCAATGACAAAAATACCTGAGGAAGACGGGACCTTCCCATTTTTCTTGTCCTCCAAGTACTTAGGACAATTCCTTTTCCAATGCCCCTTCATCTTACAGTAGAAGCACTCGGAATCGGAGGCAACCTTGACCTTGGGAGTGCTCACAGTCACCACTGGAACCTTCCCCTTGCCTTTGCCATTGCCCTTACGCTTGCCTTTGCCTTTTTTGACTTTCCTACTTCCCTCACTGACCGCAAGGACATGAGAAACACCTTTCTGCATGTCAGCCTCTGCAGTCTTGAGCATCCCATGTAATTCACCCAAACTTTTCTCCATTCCATGCATGTGATAGTTCATGATGAATGAAGAATACTTTATGGGAGAGAGTTAAGAACGATGTCCGTGGCCAACTTTTTGTCCACGGCACACTCAAGCTTCTCCAGTTGCTCTACATAACTTATCATTTTAAGTATATGAGCACTTACGGAGGTACCCTCAGCCATCTTGCATCCCAGAAAACTTTTGGTCACGGTGTACCTCTCTACACGGGCCTGCTCTTGAAACATTTTCTTGAGCTGGTCCATGATGTAGTAACAAGAATTCTCCTCAAACCGCTTCTGCAGTTCGGGGTTCATTATTGATACTAAGAGGCACTGTACTTCAAGGTCGTCTTCCACGGCCTTGTTGTGCTTATCCTTAGTTTCCTGTTTAGCTTCATTATCTGGTAAATCAGGGATGGGAGTAGTCAAGACGTATTCCTTTTTCTCATGCCTGAGAACAATTCTCAAGGCACGATGCCAGTCTAGAAAATTTGATCCGTCATTTTTAAGTTTTTCTTTGTCTAACAATGATCGCAGGAAAGAGGTTTCATGACAATGTTTTATTTTAAAATAAAACTCCCACTACAATATTAATTTAGTTCCATTTGTAGTAGGTCCAAGATCCACATCTTCACTAAGATAAGTCAGCGTCGGCATGAAACTTAAACTTAGCTATTTTAGGTAAGCAACTCATGCTAATCACAACCGGGTGACTCTTGGTGTTTATCCATCCAACTCATGTATGAATAAACTATTCCCCAAGGCCCAAAACTGTTTTGGATTATCCATGTCAAGTAAACCTCTCTCTATTTGGTTTGACATGACGGTCATGCCCCACATCTCTTAAAGATAGAAAGCGATGCCTACTGTGTAGGTCCCACCGACTAACGATCGATAGTTTGACATGGATAGAGAAGGAAGGGAATGACGCTTGATTTTGTTTGGAACTCTTTTGTTATTTATGGTGGTCATGTAAGCATACACCCATACTTATCCTATGACTCTTATATTTCATAAATACACATAAATGACATAAACACATCATGCGGCTGTGAGTTTGTATGGCCTTGTGCGAAAAACTCCTTTCTCGCATTTGTCACTTGTTGCGCCAACTCCTTGGATGTGGCCACCACATTTCACAACTATTCTATGCCTATTTATTTTCTATTAACACTTTCTTAAAAGAAAATAATTTACATTTAGAATTTCTAAAATTTCTAAATATAGGCATGCAAGCCTTGAATGAATTACATTGAAAGGCATCCTAACATTTGTGCCTTAATTATTAATCTAATTAATTATTATGGGGCACCTTAGGCCGCATTACAACCATTCAACAAACATTCATTACATCCCACAAGGCATTGGAAATGACCATACAAAACTCACATTTTTGTCCCTTCAAAAACAAGTTAGGTGCATGTGCAAAAATTGCACCATACATGCATAAACAATTCATGCATATGCAATTAATTAAATTAATTCCTTAAGCTTATGACCCATAAAAATTTGTTTCAAAAACAAAATTTCAACAGAGGAGAAGGTTTGATTTATCACATAATTCATGCAAATTAAAATTTACAAACTACACCTTGAACTATTCCAAATAGCACAAGCAATAGTCAACCCGTTATGCCTAATTAACAAATGTGCTTAGAAAATTAATTTTAACCTTTAAAATAATTTTCTAAATTCCAACAGAGGAATAAAAATTTCCCAAATTCTTTTAAAATGCATTTCATCAAATAAACATACATTTTAATCATTGGGATAACCCACTTTTGTTAATTAGCACTTAATTACCTCAAAATTAGGATTATATCTAAATAACTCAAAAAAATGCAAACTATACATGAATGCACTCCTTATGATATTTATGACAACACTATTAAAATGGATTAAATAAATCTCAAACAAAAATATGAAAATTTTTGGTCCAAGTGGAACCCGAGCCTATTAAGGCTATTTTTCATTTCACTTTCCTTGATCCATTTGCTATAAATTTAATTTAACCATTAAATAAATTTATTCCAGAGATTTAAACATTACAAATTAATGTTTAAACACTTTAGAAGGCTCCAAAATAATTGTGTAATAATAATCCTAAAATTAAATGCAAGATGTTCAAGAACACCGACGGTTGATTTAATCAAAAGGTCATAAGCTCCAAGACTTAATTAAATTAATTACCCATGCTAATTTCGGCCAAAAATTAGTCAAATAAAGCCTTAAGCTCTGATACCAATTGAAGAAAATATTAGTTTCATGCAAGAGCAAATTTCAAAAATTTAACTCAAAGAAACCAACATAGATCTACTTATTTGACTAACGATGAACCGTATTTAGCATTTTAACTTGTTTAATCTTTATACCTCAAATCTTGGTTTCTAAACCAAGAAGTAGGGACTTGAGATGTATGGTTGTTGCCTCCTTGTCGAGCCTTCACTTCTCCAAGTCGGCCTCGAAATGGCACCCGCTTCGAACGCACGAAGCCTCTACGAGTATCCACCCGAGATTAAACGAAACTCTTGTTTTTCCCTTGCTAGAGGTAATCAACCAAGAATCTAACTTAACCTTATCTTCTACCTCTTCAATCAACTATTAATTTTAGTGTAGAAGTTGTGCTCAACACATGAGCAAAAATGGTGGAGACAAAATTGCAAAAACTCTTCTCTTTTTCACCTCTTCTTACAAAAACGTTTTTCTATTTTTTCTTGCAAGAGAAGGAAGAAGAGAGAGATTAGAATGGTGGCTAGGGTTTGGAAAAAGGTGGGGTATTTATAATGTTAATTTAGGATATGTTTTAATCATCTCAACCACAATGGATGGCTAGATTTAAACATGACAAAAGTAACTTTTACTTTTGCCATCCAATGGAGCTCTCCATTAGATGTACCTTTATCCCACTTTATTCCAAACCATTTCATCAAATGGACCTCTCCATTTAATGTTGAATTGGGCTTGGGCCAATTTCTATTTATGCCATTTTCGTTTTTGCCATTTATGCCAACTTTTGGCCCACCCGACAATTATTACGGTTAATTGTATTTGCTCAATTTTGTTGAGAAATAAATTTGTATACCATGTCCAACATGTAATAAATTTATTCTAAGATCAAGTTAGTCATCTCCATGACACTTTTATTTGTTTCGTTTTTCTCTCTTGGGTGTGACCTCGTAGGATCTATATCGTGTTGACAATAGAATCAAAACTTCTTTTAATTCTATAAATTATAAGCGGCACCTAGCAATATGCATTATAATTACTCAACAGATAAAGATGATATGAACCAATCAACACCACGATCCTAAAGCAATATTTAATTGCTTGTGTCAATTCACGCGTCACATGATATCGGAATAAATCCAAGGCAGGAGAGTGTCATCCTTGCAAATTTATTCTTTTCTTGATTCCAAGTAATTCAGTAAATAATGATCAAACTCATTGATCATAATTGCATGCATACTTTATTACTTCATCAAGGGGCCCGAAGATATCATCACTCACATATGAAATATGAGGGACACTAGTATTCTTGATAAATATCTTTTCCTCCGCACAAGACACACATATTGAGATATTATCTGTATAGCTGCCAGTTACGGTCAGCGTTGGACAACACCTACAGATACATGTATCTCATGT
Source organism: Carex littledalei (assembly GCA_011114355.1). NCBI lineage: Eukaryota > Viridiplantae > Streptophyta > Magnoliopsida > Poales > Cyperaceae > Carex > Carex littledalei. Next base: position 12,889,249 of record CM022091.1, on the reverse strand, counting down.
AGGAAAAATAATCATCTCATACCAAAGAATTCAAGACACAAATGAAACATTAATGACATTAACACAATCCATGTTATGTTTCATTCTTGGGTCATGTCCAATCCCCTGATCTCCATCAGGTATTTATGTGATTAAATTGGTAGCTCCTTACCATATGATCCGTAGAACATGATCATCATTTAATCCACATACTAATCTCGTACCGGTAAATAGTGTTCCCTTTTAATTACCAAGATTAGGGACATTTAGAGTATTCGTTATTTTATTATTATAGAGTTCTACATTTCAAGTCCTCAACTCGAAAAATCTATAATGTAATTAAATACTCAAGGAACAAAATGATTCTTTCATTTCATGAACAAAACATAGAATACATCCATAAATGGTTGGCTTTCTAGATCATAACACTAACAAGGCTACCACTTCGTCTGCTATGACTGATCCAGATTTGAAAAAATCAGCTCGTTAAAGAAGTAGTATTATTAGGGTTTAAAATTTGGATACATTTGAGCTGGGTTCTAAGAAGTAGTATGACTTTAGTTGGATGAATTATGGTTGAATTAGGTTTGTAAAATTTTTGAGTTTCTTTAGTGTCTATTTTGTAGACTTTATTTCATCAATTCAGAGTTTATTTATACTTAATGTATTGACATGCATGTGGACTTGATGTTTCTCTACATTTGAATGTGGTACAAAACAGTAAAGTTATAAAAACTTAGTCTTAATAAAGTCCACACAAATTGCAAATAAAATAGTTCTGAAAACAGCATCTAAATAAATCAGTGACAACATGCATCAAGTGAGAAGAATTTAAATCACATATTACTACTATGCCTAAAATTAAATATGAGAAACCGACCAGTTTCAGAAGATGGCCTACCAGATGGCTCTGCTTTGCTTCCAGATGCCCCTGCTTGGCTTCTATATGCCCCTGCTTGGCTTCCAGATGCCCTTGTACGCCTACTAGTTGACCTTCTTGCTTGGCTTCCAGATGACTCTCCTTGCACCCCAACCGCCTCTTCTCTTATGGCAACTGCCTCTCCCATTGCTTGTGCAAACATAGCAGATGCATCTAAGTAGCTGTGCTACGCCGTGACCCTCCGGACCCACTTGCCTCTACCATAACTCACTCATTTTCTACCGCATTTGCTGTGTTTCTTGCCTCTGCATTGCATTTGTTACTTAGTAAGTTGGTATACATTGAAAAGAAATATAATTTTTGATGAATGTTACATACCTCTTCGATTCCTATTGGTGTGGAACGGCGAGCCTGATGCCCCCTTCGCCTACCTTGCATTTCATCCATGGTCATTACATGACAGATGTGTTTTCGCCTCCTAACCCTAATCCAGCCCTTGCTCGAAAGAATTCTAGGTCCAGTACAAGGAGGCCATTCTCCCATATTGCTAAAAGGAACAAACACCCCACTCTAAGTACTTTCAAGATAGTTCACAGTGTACCAGTCTGCAATAAATTGGTCCTCGCACCAGTTTTGTTCACGATAAACCGTTAAGACATGAGCGCACGGAATAGATGTTAATTGGATACCTCTGCAAGTACATTCTATTTTGTTGCCGGGCCTGCGTGTCACAATGTACATGAACTCCCTATGAATAACGTCCATAGTTCCATCGGACCCGCGGGTGACTACAACGTACTCATTTCGATATGAAACTTGGTACTGACTTTCGCTGTGCGTATAAGAGACCAAACACATTTGTGCAGCTTTGGTACACCGTTTTATGATCTTTTGCAAAACTCGGTCGGAAAATACCTGATTTGCATATCTTAAGTCCATTGCTCGCTTCCGCCGCTCAGCAAACCATTTGTTGATCTTGTATGACGTATCCTTCACTATGACAGCCATGGGCATTCTACGGCTAACCTAGAAGATATTGTTGAACGGTCGGAGCCGTTTGTTGTCATGATACTAAATCGGTATCCTCCATCACATGTTTGGAAAATCTTCTCAGAATTAGACGTATCAGTTTGGCCACTAAGCGGCATATTCCCATATCCGGTTCGAATGGGCACTGAACCATCTTCAACTGGACCATCTTCATCACAACCCTACAGGTGATCAGAGTCCCAGTTTCCTCTCTCAAATTCATCCCTAGTTTGCAGATCTTTCTCCAGAATTTCATTAATATTTCTAAATTTGACCCAATTTCATCGTCTGCTGGTGTCGGTCTGGGGTGAGGTAATGGTGGCGGTAATGGTAAAGGCGCCACATGCACGAGTTTAGGCAGTGATGGTGCTGGTGGAGTGAAGTGACTGTATGTTTCTAGGTCAGGTTCGAATAAAGAAACCACGGGAGTGTATGGTTCTCTCTGTGTTGTATAAGTTGGCACAACTGAATTTTGGCCAAAACTTCCAGCTCCTGACTCTATCGGAATTCTTTTGGCGTAAATTTTTATTATAAAAATTCCAGTGACCTTTAAATGGCCATACGTGCCTCTCCATGCAGCATCAGTTAATATTTTCGCAATGGTATATTTTGGGAGGTTTCCATGGTTCACTCGGGTTACCAATTCTAAGTTTCACTATTCTAAATTATAACCAATACATTCATAAATCATAGATTTTAAATCCCAAAATGAGATATCATCGAAAACTACAAATGAACCAACTTGTTCTTTAAAGTAACAAGCCTCATATATAATTGTAAGAAACTTTCCACCACTACAGTATAATGAAATCAGAGCCGCGACGAATTTCGAATAATAATGTTCTTGCGTTGCTATGTTGATCTGATGATCTGATCACATTATTTCTTTATATTTATTTTGCATACTAAATGACGCATGCATGATTCAAAGTTTGAAAGTGAAACTACCTTCTAATCCCTATCGATTCGTGGATGAGTTGATTGAAGTCCGGTACAGCTCGTTACTCTCTCTCCGTGTTGCCTTCCCAATCAAAACGCTAACCCTAACCCTAAGATAAACAGCAAAAGGGCCCCAGGCAGCAAGGCAAATCAGCCATGTCGGTGGCCGCCGGCGTCAGCGATGCTGCCATAGCAATCCGAGAGAAGCTCAAGGGCAGGATCGGTCAGACCAAGGTCAAGCGATATTGGCCTGGTAAGGCGCCCGATTGGGCTGGTATTGCCGATGAAGACCTTACAGATTTCCGTACGGCGCGTGACGCCAACTTAGAGAGGGCGTTCCCAAGCCGTGATGATTCTGACGCGGCACTGTCCAAGGACGATAGGCGGCTCAGGCGCCTTGCTGACAGCCGGGTGGAGAACAAGGAAGAGCTCAGAGCTGACCACAGGCGGATTCGACAAGCTGAGATTATTTCTACTGCTGAAGAAGAAGGTGCTTTTTTTTCTTCTTCTTTCTGTTTTCGTTTTTTTTGCTTCACGAGTTTAGCTAAAAATTGGTATTATACGATAATTTGACTTATAGATTTATTGGGATTTGCTGAAAATACTGTTTATGTGAGGTTGGTATATAACATATTTTCTTACAACACCCAAAGGTAAAAATATTACACCGATTAAGTCCTGCCTTTCATTTTTAACCCAACCCGATATTTTCATGGCTAGCTAATACAACTTTAGAGTGTCCATCATCATCATTATCATTTAAATACAGTTTTCTGGGTTTCTATGTCAAGTTGGTTCTCCAGGATAATTACTTCCGGGGCTGGTGCAAATCATCAATTTTTTACAATAGATAGCAGAGTTCAGATACTTATTCACTATGCAAATATGAAAGATGCCATGCATCATAACTTCGTAAGTAATAAAAAATATCAGGTGCTATTTGCAAAGAAAAATTTAAAACAAAGCTAAACTCTTTTTGTCACACAGCTAAGCAAGATGAGCAAGAGGAAGAGGACGAGGAAGCAGTAGAAGAGAGGCGTCGGCGCATTAAAGAAAAACGTCTCCAGAGAGAACAAGAGGAGGCGGCTCTTCTGCCAGAGGAGGAAGAGGCAGAGGAAGAAGAGGAGGAAGAAGAGGAAGAGTCAGAGTATGAGACCGACTCAGAGGATGACCTGATGGGTCCCGCGATGCTCAAGCCAGTGTTCACCCCGAAAAACCAGAGGGACACCATAGCCGAGCGAGAGAGGCTTGAGGAGGAAGACAGGCGGCTTGAGGAAATGGTGAAGAAAAGAGCCCAAGAGAGAAAAGTGGAGACAAAACAATTGGTGGTTGAAGAAATCCGAAAGGATGAAGAAATCCAGAAGAATTTGGAATTGGACGCAGATAAAGAGGATGTTGATACAGATGATGAAATAAATGAGGCTGAAGAGTACGAGGCATGGAAGGTGAGAGAGATAGCCAGAATTAAGAGAGATAGGGAAGACAGAGAAGCGAGGCTGAAGGAGAGAGAGGAGATAGAGAAGTTGAGGAATATGACTGAAGAGGAGAGGCGGGAGTGGGAGCGGCGGAATCCGAAGCCTAGCCAAGGGGGGAATAAACAGAAATGGAAGTTTATGCAGAAGTATTATCACAAAGGTGCCTTCTTCCAGTCAGATTCTGATGACCGGGCTGCCACAGCAGGGACTGATGAGATCTACACAAGGGACTTCTCGTCTGCCACAGGAGAGGATAAAATGGACAAGTCCATTTTGCCAAAGGTCATGCAGGTCAAGCACTTTGGAAGGAGCGGTAGAACAAAATGGACACATCTGCTTAATGAGGATACGACTGATTGGAGTAATCCGTATGTGACCTATCCAAACCCCTTTCCTTCTCTCTCTTGTGTCTGTTATTTAGTTTGTTTGGCTACTTGCACCTTTGTACCATGCCGAAATGCCATAACTATCAAATGAGGATTGTACCAAATTTATCCCCTCCTTTGCTGCTCTTCTAAAGAGCCTACCTTACCCTTTTGCTATTTTAATATATATATATATATTTGTGAATTAATGTTTTTGTTGCACATTAGGTGGACTTCAAATGGACCACTTCGAGCCAAATACAATGACAAGATGGGTGGCATGAATGCACCTATTGCCAAACCAAAAGGAAGCAAGAAGTTGAAGGATTGGGAGAACAAGTAACATGGATTATTTTACACAGTTGGCAGTGTGGAGAATATAGCTAGCTCCAAAGCAACTCGAATATTGCTCATGAGTGTTTTTTAGCAATGGCCTATGATGTTTGACTTAGATTCTTAAGCTTATATCTTTAGGAAGTTATTCATCCAGCAGTGTTCTCACAAGAGCATGCTATGCTAGTGCTCAATTTTCTTTATAATTTTTTTGTGATCATTTATCAGTTTAGATAGCAAGCCTTGCTACATGGAGCTGTCGTGTTTGGGATTCTTCAATGCATTATCAATGACATAATACACTGATTCTGGATTAGATTAATCAAACTGTAGGGAGATCAAATGAAACTGTAGATTAATAGAACTGAGAGTGCAACGCCATGCTGTTTGGGCGTCTGTTTGGGTGTCAGTTCGAGTCATCTGATTTGACACGGTTAAGATGCTATCAAAATTTGGTTTTCAGTATCTTTCATCATTAAGCTTCTTCACTCGCTCTTTGCCTGAGTGGATTAGACAAATGTTGCCCTTTTATCTTAGTCAAATTTTAAAAGTTGGATCAGAATCTTAAAATATTTTTCGAAATTACATTATCATCAATGGCACATCACCAAAATCAGCATTTTTATCATCATGTTACTAGAGCCATGACATACAACAGCGGAAAACAGACCTCATCAACCTATTTATACAACAAGGCTAAAACAGAAAAATCAAAAGATTGTCCCCTCATATTCGAGGCCTAACTCTGCGTCCACTAGTATCGCCTCCATCTGACATCTGGGCCCACACACTCTGGCTCTTACCTCCACTGCTACACTCCTCTTCACAACCCGCCACAGTTTTAAGGAGCTCCGACTGGAGAGAAGGGCAGTGTTCTTTGAGATACTCAAATCCATCTGACCTTATTACAGCTGCAGATATACAAGGGCATCTGGCATGTTATGAAACTTGATCTACTTAATTTAGATACTTCATAAACCCAACAACAAATATATGCATAGCAAAAGCTGCAAGGACCTGACTTGTACTAGGTAGAATAACAACCTTTTATCACGTGAACTTCAACAAGTACTATTCTATACGCAACTTTAGGGTTAATGCACTGCATATCAATGTTTCTAATACTACACATTTGGATCAATTTCCCTTTTGCTTATATTTAAAGTTCTGCATAACTGCACATAATGTCATGTTCCTCCTAATAAAACAGCTAATTTGACCGCACTCCCCTCCAAAACAAGAGGTATCCTATCCAGATTCACCAGATGAAAATTCAATCTTTCCAGGGCACACTAAGTATTCCGATTTCATATTTAATCTAAAATGCAAATAATACCTGAGAGATTTTCAGCGGCGAATCTGAGACAAACAGCCTTGAGCTCCATGGCATTATACTGATCAGCTAAAGCAAGAGTAGTTGAAACTGAATTTATGTTAATGCCCTTGCATAGGTATGCTTCACAGAGTAGCCTCAGGCGGTCCAGCCGGTACTTGTCCGAAGCAGCTAGTAATTTTGCAGCTAACGTGTCAAAAATAGATGACTCGGAGCTCGATGCAGCCAATACATCCTCATCCACCAGTTCATCTTTATAGATGAAATGCAACATTGCCTGAGAAAGCCATGCCATTAGAGAAGTCCTCGTTTAGTAACTATTCTACATCTACTGTTATTACTTATTACTATAACCTCTAATAAAAATACACTTATCAATATATAATTGATATTTATTTAGTCTCCTAATGTATATCACTGATCGGTTGGTGTTATGGCTCCAAATCTTGATTTTTGAGATTCAAACGGTCGATCCAACCCCACTCAATTTGATCTACATATTTGAAATCTTGTAGGAAACCAAATTGTACATTTCTTAGGATCTTTTACAAATTTTTCAATATGGAAAAAACCATTCCTGACGGATGGTTCACAATTTTTAAAATCAATGGTTCTCTCCATATCCAAAAGAACAGTAAAAAATTAATGATTTCGACATATGTAGATTGAATTGAGCTGCTCGGATTGGCCATTTGAATCCCAAAAATTGAGATTTTAGAGTCATAGCAACAGTCCATTGGTGCTATGCCCTAGCACCTGGACTAATTAATGCATGAACATATTATTTATCCCAAGTTCTATCATTGTACAATATACTAGTCAAGTAATGCATGAACATATTAGCCAGATTTTCTGACGCAACAAGATCACTAACATATATCTGCTGTATTTCTTTTCATGAAAAAGAGCATTAGAGATATTCTGCTTTTGAGTATAAATAACATGTCAGTTAAGGAATAAAAATAATTTGACAACTCAAAACGTTAAAAATTCAAAAAATATTCTCTATTATTAATATATAAGATGTATCATAATTTAATACATGGCCTCTCAAAATGACAGAACAGATAATTTTAGTTTTTTGTTTTAAAAAAAAATAAATAAATGTTCCATTCATGTTTGCCAAATCTATTGGTTGTCAAATATCCAGTTATCCAGTCCATTTTAGTAATTAGAAAAAAAACTGCACATGTTTAAAATTTCCATATCAACCAAATAATTCAACATGTAGTGAGTATACATTATAGGCCTGTGAGATGGGAGAAAAAGAACAAAACATAGATATGATGTCATCATGATCCAATTGAAATAGAACAACTCAAGAATTACTAGTGTTGGTATAAGTTTTGATTTAACTTATTATTGATGCCTCGATTGACGTATACGTAACCTCTGGTGCTTTTTGGCCAGTTTTGCTTGAGTTAAATCTTAGCATGGAAGCAAGCAAGCAACAATGGATTTCTGGAGTGAACTCTCGCTAATACAATTTTGCAGGTACAAATACTGACTAAAACAAAAGATTAACTAAAAGTTTTAAAAGGCAAAGCATCAAAGATGTAGGCTTTTCTGGGGTTTATTCAAAAAAAAAAAAGAGAGAAAGTCCGTAAATAACTCAACAGATGTTGGGTGCCTTACCAAATATTTGAAATGATGGGTGTAATTGTAAATGGTTAATAGCAAATCAATAAAGAAAACAAAGTTGAATAGTAAAGACCAAACCTTGAAAACTTTAGGATCCATTTCATCAATAACAATCTCCTCTTCACTTCCACTTGCCTCCTCAAAAAACTTATTTCTAAACACTGTTGAGCGGGCTGCCATGACCAACTTATGTGCATGAAATCTCTCACCACCTACATTAAAAACAACATCGGCACCGTCTTGGTTGTCCAAAAGGGTCCCAAAATGGGATCCGATATCAGGTTCTGGAACCTGTATTGAGTGGGGTCTGTATGTATCCATGGTATTTACCACCACACCAACTGTACAATTAATCTTCAGGCAATCGTCTTTTATAAAGTCTGACCCCTCAAGTACAGTTCGCCGAAAAAAACGCTTGTAGCCCCTGGATAGAGAAATTGGATTATAAATTGATTCACAGACAACTAAGTTCTTCTGTTTCCTTCCAATTTGTACCCAATAGTTTACCATATTGCAAATATGTCCTTACATTAGCTGTATTCTCAAACTAAATGGTCGCTGTGCTGGGGCTAATTGCAATTAAAAAAAAACATCCAGGTTAAAGTCAAGAAAGAAAACAAAAATAACCTGTAGGTTATAATTTTTCCTCAATCAAACAATTTATAACCCATTTATGTGGACTCACATGCTATAAAATTGCGCATGACTTTCTTATTTAAGATTTCAAAAGAAGGGTGAGGGTGGGGTGATCAATTTAAGGTAGAGGTTGCAAATATCTAAACATATTTGCTTTTTTTATAAATTGATTCTTATGGAAACATCGTTCTTTGCGAAAGAACTCACACAATACAGGGGGTAATTTGTACCAGGGTTACCTGAAAGCGCCCAAAAGAATGCGGACCACAATTTGGTACAAATGTTCCCAATCGCAGGTTGCCAATGACCCGGTAAAGTGGAACCAGCAATCCAGTGAACAAAAAATATTTCACAGAATTTGGACTCGCAACCCTAGTTATAGTGTGTATCTTGAGGTTGAGAGCAAAGGAATAATTATTATTTCTTGATTTGAGGTTTTATCGGTTGAAATTTCGTTTGTATTGGTTCATGAAGAACTGTGATCATATGATATCCAGATGAGAACTCTTATTGTGCCCGTCATGATTTTGTCTAGGAGAACAATTTCTCTGTTGAATTGGTATGTTGTCAAGCGTGTAGCAAATCACATGTAATACAATTTATTGACTCATCATACTGATTGTCATATGAAGATGCAATAAGAAACCTTGTAATTATCATCATAACTATCTCTATATATACGAGAGATCAAAACATTACATTTTGTAACCTTAATTGCCTATGGAAACTTATTGATGTTATTTGTGATTACGTTCCAAGAAATCGTGTCCTAAATGTTGTATTTTGTTCCAATCCAATCTTTACAACTCTCACTGCCCAGATCATTCCTCGTACCAGTGGGCGTACCACATTTTATTTCCCGTTCCTCCTACCGTATGTCCTTCCCGCTCTCTTGCAACACTGTTTTGTACAAGTTTTATCTTAATTTATCTAAGACAGTGCAATGTGGTGAACTCTATTCTCAAACAAGAGCACAATAGACTAAGTGACAGCAAGACAACAAAAAAAGGCAATTTAAAGAGAACTTTATTCATACCACATGCTGCCGCGATACTTGAGTGTGTAGGGCCCGCTCTCTAGTGATCTGTCAAAGTGACTGTGTACCTTGTGCTTCCCCTTCCCACTCTGATCCACTAGCGTGAGCTCAAACAGGGCCCTCACATCAGTTCCTTCACTGGCCAGTGCAATAAAAACAGACACATAGGCTGAATTATCTTCAGGATTTTTACCGTCAGGATAGAAGTAAATCGCCCACTGGTAACCCCCCACAGTAAAACTGTCGCTTGCTATGTGCTTGCCAACTCCCATGCCTTTTGCCAAAGAATAACCTTCTATCACAAACCTAACAAGAACAAATTTCAATTCTAAATTGGCAAAAAAAATTCAGACAGAGAGAATATTTACGGAATTGCCACCAGCTTACCTCACCTGGTTGTCCTTTCTAATATTGACTTAGCTGTGCGCAAATTTGATAGCATACCTTTTCATTTGAATTTTATGTGCAATGTCCAACTTTCTTATCGGTCATTAGAAGCATTCTTTCAGATTTAATAATCCAGTACCATCTGAGTCTAGTCTGGTACCAGTACACCCTTTGGTCTTTTTATTGTCATCTTTTTGTTAGTTGGTTTCATAATTAAGGTACTTGAGAATTAAGAATAAATAATGCCACATAACCTCAACCTGTGCAATAACATACTGCTGAGGTCTTATATCGGAAACTAAATACCTGTTGCTGCAGCACCTAAACACAACATGGAAATTGCCACAATTGCTTAATTTCAACAGTAGTAAACACTCCTCATGCTTGAAACAGAAAGCAATTTCAATATAATCAAAACTTTTGGAGGTTGAATTAAACAAAGATGCAGCGATTCAGCAGCAATTGTTAATACTAAAAAGAAGTAGAACAAAATCTCAGACTCCAGCGAGAATTTGACAGTTGGAGTTATTCCAGGTCAAATAAACCTAATAGAAATTAAGCAGAAAGAATCTACGAATCTGGAAATGGACATAAAAAGGAAAGATGTTGGAGAGAAATTATTGAGATTACTTACTTGTGGGAGCCATTCACCGTCTCAGTGACCGACCGTGACCTCGTCGGAGAAGAAGGCCCGTGGCGGTCCTTCGAGCGGCCACGTGGAGGAGAGGCGATAACCGCCTGCTCGTCGTCCGATGGAATCATGGTTCAGATAATGTATCCAAACCGGATCCGATCCGATGCGATCCGATGCGGATAAGCTGAGATCTGAAGGGGCTTTCACAATTGGGGAAAAATTTCCCGAACTAGGGTTTCCGAAGATTTGTTTTCCTTTTTATCTGTTTGCGTCTCGAACGCTCACGATTATTTTGATTCTACGGAGATATTGATGCTTTTTGTCGTTTCAATCCCTGCATGTTATATATATTATATTATTTTGTTAAAGAGAAGCAGCAACTGTTTTCAACTTAATGCTGCAATGGAAGTGAGTTAAAACTTAAAAATGGGGGTTTGGGTTTGGGTTTGGCAATTGGCAGCCTTATGCTGAAAACTGATAACTGAAGATCAGTCGGCAGTTTGCAGAGAGGTCCATAAAATTTTGCAAATGCCGTTCATTAGTTCACACGCAGCTCTGCCTCTGCCTCTGCCTCTGGAAATGGAAATGTGGATATTTCACACTAGATTGGAGAATGAATGGAGAGACTGATAGCATAGCATAGCTGCATCTCAGCCTTATTTTTGTTTGAAATTTCTAACAAATGATCGGCCCATAAAAGTTCCACGCTAGTAATCATCTGCAGAAAATGTTGTCTGCAATTGCGTCCCATGAATCAATCACCCATCGCCCTCTAATCCGTAAATAAATGATGCAAAATTTAGTCATCTTTAACTGCTGAACAACCCTAACAAGTTTGCGCTAAGGAATTCAGAGCAGGTACGATGCCCATCGGACCTACTTTGGTTCGATGAGTTTAATCACCATCCAATCAACATTAAGATGTGTGCGCTCTGTATTAAAATTGTTAGTGTAATAATCTAAAAGTCAATCATAGGATAATTTTATTCTATATGTATTTTGTTCATGTAATTGATGATTAATAAATATATCATTTTGTTCTTTGAGATTTATCGAATTATGAATCATTTCGAGTTAATGACTTGAAATTGTAGAACTCCAATATAGATGATAAATACTCTTAATAGTCACTAACCGAGGTAATTAGCAAATAACACTAATTGACCAATCAAAGATTAGTATGTGGATTAAATGATGGTTATGTTCTACAAACCATAGACAAAGAGTTGTCATTTTAATCATATAGATACATGTTAGAGAACATGATATTTGACAGACCCTTAATGAAACGTTAAATGAAATTGTGTTCGTGTCATTAATGTTTCATTTAGTGTTAAGTTCTAAAGTATGAGGTGGTTCGTCGTTTCCTACATAAGAAGTGTGTATTCGTGAGTGTTGTTTAACGCTATCCGTAAAAAGTAGCTATAACGATGACATTTCAGTATACATGACTTGTGCGAAGGAGAGATGTTCACCAAGACTACTATTGTCCCTCGTATACATTACGAGTAATAGTATCACTAGGCCTCTTGATAAAGTAGAATTATCTGTGCACGTATGATTAAAGAGTTAATTATATTTGATAATCTACTTAAGATCAAGAAAATATTAAGTTTGCAAGGATGACACATACCTACTTTGAAACTGATTTGATACTATGAGACATAAGAATTAACACGAGTAAATTGTTTACTGGATCGTAATATTGTATTGTACAAGATCATCTGTGTCAATTGGGTAGTCATAATGCATTCTGCCAGATGCCGCTTATGATTTATAGAATTAAAAGGAGTTTTAATTCTATTGCCAACATAACACAGATCCTATCGGGTCACATCAATAGAAAAGTAATCAGAGAATTAATTTATTAATTAATTATAAAGAGTTATAATTAATAAATAAATGTCATAGAGATGACAAGCTTAAACAGATTAAATTTATAAGTGTGTACGACACGTTGTATAAATTTATCGCAACAACGGTCGCAAGAAAATATAATTATTCAGAATAATTATATTAATAATAAATGGATTATAAATATTAATTATGAATTAATATTTTGGGCCAAAAGCCCATTTGAATTTGGGTCAAATTTAAATTTAGAATTTAAATTAAAGAGAAAAGGTTTCTATACCCCAGCCTTTGTCCCCGGTTTGTCCCCAAACATTCTAAGAGGCTTCTTAACGGTCCGCCTCTTTCTCCATTTTGTTTATTTAACAAACTTTAACAGTACCGTACAACTTCATTTTATAAATTGAGAAAAAGTAGTCTCTCCATCTAACAATCTCTGGAAAATTCCCAAACCGGTCTCCACGTGTTTTTAACAGTCAAACTACCACAGTTAAAACTTCCGATCTCTCCGGTTCTCTTTCTCTCTCTTCAAATTCACCGATCAGTTTTCAAAATCTATGAAATTCATGACCTCTTTCTTCCCCGACTTCCCCTCCGACCCCTTCGACAAAATCCAGGTTGCGCCGGACCTCCTCATCCCTGCGCACCGCCATGGCTGCGCCGGACTTCCTCTTTGGTCTTTTACAGCTTCTACATCGTCACATATCAGGTCGCCATTAACAACAGCGAGTTCTCCAATCTATCACCGGACGACGCAATCGAGCGCGATTCCCTTGTGTATTGCTCTTACTGAAGTGCCGGATCCGACCCCCTTGAATCTGTGCCGCTAGATCTAGGCAAATGCCGGATCTGACCCCCTTCTGTGGAGACTCGTGCTTCCCTTGGCACAATCTCAAAGGTAAAATGGCAATGGCAAGAGTTGTTGCTGAGCTGCGAATTATAGGTTTATTTTTCTGTAGATTACCTCACTTTATATCAATTGATAAATTCAAGCATGAAGTTACTTTATTGTCGTGTGATTTTCAAAACATCCAACCCTTTTTTTATTAATTTTAGCTGAATATTGCATCCCGCTTGTCCATGTTGGTGGCTTGTTCGTAACTACAAAAGAAAATGATCCTCTGGTGAAATTTTAAATTTGCTTGCCTTGTTAAATATTACTTAATTCTTGAATTTGCAATTGATTTTTCCTTTTCTTCCTTGTTGAATAGGACGAAATTAAAAATGCAAGGAAGGCTGTCCATTTTCTTGGTGCTTCCATTTTAGAATCATGTACTGGTACGCTTTCTTCATGGATCAGAATACTTCACAACTTATATTGCTTATCTTCATGGACCAAAAAAAGAAGATGCATGGACTTTTACTTAATTACTGCAACATGATGTTGCTTCTCTTTCTATTGCAATTAATTTGTTGATTTGTTCAATTAATTTTGCACAATATATCGCTACCGATCCATTGCTTCTGGCGGATCCTGATCCGATCTGGTAATATTTAGAGTCAGATCTGATCTGATCTAACAGATCAGCTGTCGATCTGATCTGGTTTTGTAAACTTTTTATTTTTCTGATTTAAATTTTCAAGATTTATCTAATAGATTTACATGATCTATACAATATTTGTCTGGATTGATAATCAAGTTTAAAGGTTCTGTAGAGTATTTTATAGGATCTATTTAACATTTTTACATGATATATTTAATAGTTTGCATGATCTATGCATTGTTTTTCTTTTCTTTATTTTACAGTATCTGTTTAACAGTTTTACATGATATATGCAATAGTTTACATGATATATGTAATTGTTTTCTCATATCTCGTATTATCTGAATGTCTGTTTTTATTTACATTATTCGACATGTAAATTTTACTGGTTTAAAGTCTTCTATACATTGTTTTACAAAATTTTGCCAATGATTTACAAAATTTTGCCAATGATTTACAGGATTTTGCCAATGATTTCAAATGCTAAACTATTACATGATCTACTTAACATTTTTATAGGATATGTCAGTTATTTTATAAGTTTTATGCAATAGTTTTATAGGATGTATCAGTTATTTAATAGGTTTCATGCAATAGTTTTATATGATATATCAGTTATTTTACAGGTTTCATGTAATAATTGTATATGATGTATCAGTTATTTTACAGGTTTCATGCAAAAGTTTTATATGATGTATTAGTTATTTTACAAGTTTCATTCAATAGTTTTTCAGGTTTCATGCAATAGTTTTATAGGATATATCAGTTATGTAGGATATATATAACAATTTACAGTATGGATGCAGTTTATAACAGGGTTCACTTTATATGATACATATAACAATTTTATAGGATATGTGCCACAGTTTACAGTATTCACTTTGGTTAATAAGTTTACAGGATCTGTTTAACAGTTGTACTAATTCAAAATTGCAGTATTTATTAACTAAGTTTACAGTATTCATGCAGTTTATTATAGGATGTATTAGTTATGCAGTATTAGTTTACATGATATATGAGTTATTTCACAAGATTCATGCAATAGTTTTATAGGATATATAAGTTATGTAGGATACAACAATTATGCAGCTTTTTCAGATGTTATTAAATGTAAAATATTTAACATGATCTACTTAACATTTTTATAGCTTACAACAGTTATTTTTCTTGCCGATTGTTGCACTGAGTTCGTCTCTTTCCCCTCTTCATTTTGCAATCCCAATTGGATCTGTTTTTTTTCAACCGATTTCTTCAAGTTGCACCGCATCCTGACGCTGGACGGGCTTCAGAAATTACACTGGCATCGAGCTCCGATGGATCTTAGGTCACCGCTATCAGAGAGGATGGCACGCTCTCAATCCGGCAAGGAGTGTGTGCCCCTGGGTTAATTAGTCGATTTCATAGATAAGCACCAACAGCTAATGGACTATGGTATCGTTCTTGTTTTCTCAACTTTATGTATTAGTCATGCAGTATTAGTTTACATGATATATGAGTTATTTCACAAGATTCATGCAATAGTTTTATATGATATATCAGTTATGTAGGATACAACAGTTATGCAGTTTTTTCAGATGTTATTAAATCTAAAATATTTAACATGATCTACTTAACATTTTTATAGGATATATAAATTATTTCACAAGATTTATGCAATAGTTTTATAGGTTATATAAGTTATGTAGGATATATGTAACAATTTACATTATTGATACATTGATTTCACAAGATTCATGTAACAATTTTACAGTATGGTTATTGTTCGCGCAAAAGCGCAACGCAAGTTTCGGTACGCTTGAGGGCGTACCTTTTAAAACCGCGTTTACACTTCACGAGTAAGGGATGCAAGTGCACAACCCCTATCGTGTAGTATATTCGGGTATCGATCCACAGGAACGGTTAATTGCGAGGTTAGATTCTATCAAACTCAATCAAAAACTAGAAGTGAAAAAGGTTTGGTTTGGTGTTTAATTTCCTAAAGGGTCAGATCAAACAATTCAAGTAGATGTAATAAAATGCTAGAAGAAATGTAAATTGTGTTTTGATTATGGATAAAAGGCATTTCCAGGGTTTCAGACTTCATCTCTGATCTGCCTCTAGTGGTACGGCCCGTACCAAGTTGGTACGGCTAGGCCGTACTTCACTTGGTAAGGCAAGGCCGTACCACCCTGGTAAGACCCGTACTGGCTTCCCAGAACAGAACCTACCAGTTCGAGTGAATGCATTTCCTTGCTGGTACCTTGTGCTAAACTCTTTAGAAAGGTTCAATTGACCATACCTAAGGTTCCTAACCCTCAACCATCGTTTGTTGGATCAAGATCTAGGTTGGAATGCAATTGATTGCCTTTTAGGGATTTCTACACCTCAACTCTCGTGTGTTGGTACAGATCTACCCTAGCTGGTTGATTGGAGGTCTAAGGCACCCTCTAATCTGTCGATTAGAGGAGAATTCAACCTCTCGGCTTCAATTCGAACTATTCTACCCTAAGCATTTGATTTGGATGAGAGATTGAGATGATCACATGACCTTGATAGGTTCGATCTAAACCTAGAGGCACATCATACAACAATCACAGCAAGCAAAGCAAAAGATATCAAAGTAAATCACAATCAATCAAACTAAAGAGTTCATACAAGATACAAGTCAAAGAAAGTCAAAACAAATCAAGAATCAATCTTTAACCCTAGAAACTAAAAGAACTACTCACAGCACATGATCTGATCTAAAAATACAATAAGAGGGATAGAGATAGCCATGGATCGAAGGGATCGAGAGGAGGAAGCTAGATCCGTCGAGTTTCGCCTCTTCCTCTTCCTTCCTTCTTGCTCTCAGCTCCTTAGCTCTCTTTCTCTCTCTTACTGTGCTCTCAAATGGATCTGGAATGGAATGGATGTCGAAATTGGAGAGTTCCCCGCTTTAAATAGCCTCTGCCAAAATTTGAATCTGTCAGGCCGCCTTTATGTACGGCCCGTACCAATTTGGTACGGCCTGGCCGTACCAGGCGTGGTGAGACTGTAGATCTTCTCGCTAGCTTTCCAAAAAGTGGTCATACGCTCAAAACGGAGTTACGAGTCAAAAGTTATGACTGTTTTAAGTTCGGTGCTGAAATTTCTGGATCTGTCAGGCCGCCTTTAGGTAAGGGCCGTACCAAAGTGGTAAGGCCTGGCCGTACCAGGTGTGATGAGCTGAAATCGGCTAAGTCTGGTGAGACCCGTACCAAACCTGGTAAGGGCCGTACCAGATCATCCCAAATCGCCGTTTCTTCGTGTGTTTTGCTCCAAACCTGCAGAAAACAAACAAACACTCAGCAGTACCAAATTCTAAAGATATATTGATGAAATGCACATGATTCTGGTGAATTAGGGCACGAATCCGGTACTAAAACAGGCCTAAAATAGACTAAATATGCGAGGTATCAGTTATATAAGTATATAACAGAGATGTAATTTATAGGATGCATATATCAATTTTACAGGATATGTGCAGCAGTTTACAGTATTCACTTTGGTTAATCATAATTACAGCATCTGTTTAACAATTGTACTCATAAACTGCATTAGACAGTGTATAACAGTTGATAAAATTCCAGTATTTATCTAGTAAGTTTACAGTATTGATGCAGTTTATTACATGATGTATTAGTCATGTGTAAATGTTATGTATTAGACAGTTTTTACTATGATTCACTTGGATTACAGTATTCACTTTAGTTTACAGGATATGTGCAATTTTACAGGATACATATAACAATTTTACAGGATGCATTTTACAATTTTATAGAATACATATAACAATTATTAATATTTATATATGGATCTATATTATGTGAAATAAGCATTAAATACTGTTAAATTAGCTGATGTAAATTATGTATTAGACAGTTTTCACTATGATTCATTTTGGTTACAATATTCACTTTAGTTTACAGCTTATGTGTAATTTTACAGGATACATATAACAATTTCACATGATACATCAACAATTTTGCAGGATACATATAACAATTTAAAGGATATATGCAGTGTTGTACTGATTTAAAATTTTATATGTTGCAACTGCTAATTTTACAATATTGAAGTCTTGTAGTTCACATATGTTGCTTTGATAGTTTGCATCTGCTAATGGTTCATAACTCCAATTTTTAACCTTGTTTATTTTTTTTTTGCAGGATGATATTTCGAAAGAACGTGTGGTTCTAGCAATGAAACTTCTCACTCATCCAAATAACGTGCACCAGAGGGTTATGAAGTGACAAATGTAATTATTGTATTGATGGTTGTGAACAATTAACCTTGTTTATTGAAGTCTTGTTTGTGGTTGTGAACAGTTATGGTTGTGAACAATTATTGTTTGTGGTTGTGAACAGCTGTTGGTTGTGGTTGTGAACAATTGTTGGTTGTTACTGTTTGTTTATGGTTGTAAACAGTTAATTTTATAATTAATAAAATTTTATAGTTTTTATATGTTATTTTGATAGTTTCAGGTGTCCATTTTACAGTATTGAAGTTTTGCAGTTTATATCTGTTAGTTTTATAAGTTGCTCTGCTAATTTTACAGTATTGAAGTCTTGTAGTTCACATATGTTGCTTTTATAGTTTGCATCTGCTAATTTTACAGTATTGAAACAAAAAAATATATATATATTTTACAGTATTGAAGTCTCGTAGTTCACATATGTTAGTTTTATAGTTTGCATCTGCTAATGTTACAATATTTAAGTCTTATTTTACATGATATAGGTCCATACATAAATATTTATAATTGAAGAAAAAAATTACAGAAAAAATAAAAAAAAAATTACGAAAAAAAAATTAATTTTGATGCAAAAAAATTAATTTTGCACAATTTTAGGTGTTATTTGTAAATAACTACAAGTTTGAGAAGTGGCTTGTTTTTGAAACCTTCTAGAAGCCGTTATTTTTTCAAGTACAGCCGGAAGTACAGTGTTTTTGTAAGTTGCTAACTGTTTGTAACTAACTTGGAGACCACTTCCAACTAACTTGGATTGTTAGACTTTTAAACTTCTTATTATACATGATCTGTTGTGAAAATTACAGTATTAGTTGTAGATTTTTACAGTATTCGCGCAAGTCAAATGACAGTTTTTTTGGGGAAAAACTGGGGATAGAAGCTTGGGGACAATTAGTCGGATCCTAAATTAAAAGCCCAAATTAATCATTTGAATTTTGGGCCAAGGGCATTTCGGTCTTTTCACCCCTAACTGACCTTGCCAAGGGCATTTTGGTCTTTTGGCAAACTGACCCTATGCCCTATTTAAAGGCATGAAGGGTGAGAGAAAAAATAGAAATCAGATTCGACTCGATTCGATTCGGTTATATTTTTTCTTTCTCGTTTTCTCTCCCAAATAGTGTTTTGCGTAGAAAAGAAAGAAATACGTAATCAATGTATATTTTTGCGAGTTGTGAATAGTGTATTTACCGTAAATATCGTATTTATGGTGAAAAGTGTTTCCGCGAATATTCGTGAATCTGTTTTTGCGAAAGTCGTGAATCAGTTTTTACGATATTCGTGAATAGTGTTTTAGCGTAAAGTCAGTAAAGTATTTCTGGCAAAAGAAATACCGACTCTCTGGTTGTTCCTGGTGGACGACTGATAGAGGCATCAGAAGTCTGGTGCTACGCAACCGAGTTACACAACATTCCAATTTGAATTTGGAAAAATGTATAAATGTTATTTAATTTATTTAAATGTTAAATAAATATTATTTTAGAAATCAATCGGGGAGTAGATCCTCGGCTTATGGTAGAATGTAAAATTTTGATTTTACGTTCTTTCCGCACCGTAAGCCAAGTCAGAATTTCGCGATAAATTCCCGAGCAGAATTTATCGGGAATTTTTTCTTAAAAGTAATTTGGCAAGATAAATTCTCAGTCAGAATTTCGCAGCTTTTTCCAAAAATCTAAATTTAGCGGCCGAATTACCCAACAAAAATCTGTACGTATCTGCTTTAATTTCCATGCGAACATATCTAAAGGTCACTGAGACATTTGTTCAAAACTTACCTTTCCATTCAGAAAACGAGAGACTTATCGAGAAAAATTATTTACGCTTTCTCCTCTGTCTCTCTCCCAAATCAATCTCCACCTCTATATTTAAGTTTTTTTATTTCAAGGAAGGTTGCGGTAATATGTATATTACGGAGTGTCCCGTACTATAAATTTGAATTTTTGTTTATAAAGTCCAAATAGTTGGTCTGAACCACTTAACATGATTTTCATATAAAAATATATTTGAAGATGTAATATTATTTTTCATAATTTTTTTTATTAAATAAGTAGAAAATTATTTGATTTAAAAAGAATCTAAAAAATATAAAATTTGATCTAAAATTACATTTTCATATGAAAATTATGTTAAGTAATACAGATTAACAATTTAAAATTCAAAATTCAAAATATTTATTTATAATACAGACCAATATGTGCATAGTACCGTAACCTCAGTCGTATTTTATTTATCAATGAACAAATAACAATTTGCTATTAACAACACAATTTTTTTTATATACTATGATTCTAAAGTTATAAAGTTTAATATATAGTATTAACGATTTTGTTAGTCCGTCTAATAATTAGCAAATTGCAATTAACATTCAACTAGTTTATACTTGATAAGATAAGATGAGAAGAGTTGGATTTCACGTTATTTCAGTTATGCCACACCGTATTAATTCAAAATCGTTTGATTCGATTTCGACCCATTGTTTTGGGAGTCGCCTCAGGCAATTACCCCAATTACCCCCACATCCAACACGCGCCTCTTCTCCTCCACCTCCGCTGCTTGTGATAACGTCCAGCTATAATATTTTTTTTTCCGGTTCTAATTGTAGCTGGATCTTGTTGCTATGTTTTATAACGTCCTGTTCATTTACTGCATGCTTGAAGGGTTCTTTCTTTTTCATTTTTTTTTTTGGGGGGGGGAGATTACGGTTGATAAAGGTTCTTTCTTTCTGTTAACATTTTTTTTTTGTTAACAATTGTAATATGTTTGGATTTGTTATAGGTTTTTTACAACAATAATCTCACAACAACAACAATTAGAACTAAAAAAAAAAGAAATATTGTAGCTGAAGTTATAATCCATAACGTTCAACTACTATGTTTGTTTGTTTTTTTCAGTGTTCTAAATAGCGCGCTATAGCGGCGCTATAGCGCCGCTATAGCGTTTTTGGACCCCAAACGCTACGCTACGACATCAAAATGCGCTATTTGCGCTACGGCCGCTATAGCGGCCGCTACAGAGCTATAGCGGTCCGCTACAGCGCTATTTGCGCTATACAATATGGGTTTTTTTTTTTTTTTTTTTTTTTAAGCAATTTATATGGGTTTTAAATAAAGATAAAAAAAATCTCAAACCGAAATTGAATTTGTTGCTACTTGCTACAAATAAATCAATTTGAAATTGGGAATAGAAATTGAAATTTGAATAGAAAAAAAGTCCAACCGGAATTAAAATTTGAATAGAAAAAAAAAATAGATTGTGTCATGAATCATGATACTTAAGATATTTTTAATAGGAAAAATCGATAGTTTATGATATTACTATGGATATTTTGAACCGCAATTTGGACTTTGTACGGGTTCAATATGAATATTATAATTTCTTAATTACTTTGGTGTTATTTATTGTTCTATGAGACCTTAGATAATGTTGATATTTAGTACAAATATTGAATATACGAAATGTAAAAAAAAAAACGCTATTTGGAATAGCTTCCGCTATAGCGACGCTATTCGCTATAGCTTTTTTTTTAGCCTTCCCGCTACGACGCTATAAACGCTATTTAGAACCTTGGTTTTTTTTAACGATCATTAGCGATCGGATTAACTGAACGTTATGGTTTATAACGTCCAGCTACAGTGTCCTGAACGTTATAAACTATAACGTTCATCTTATATCTTGAAATCTCACAAAACATAGTAGTTGTTTTTCCTATTATCGATATTTTTGTTTTGTTTTTCCTAATAATAAGAATAAGAAAAAGAGTAAAGATGTAGTCCCCCCCATTCCAGTCCCCTAAACGTCCCCCCCACTCTAACTAACTTTTTCAATCATTGAACCACCTTGAAAACCGTGAAAACCGTGTAAAATATGAGTAAAGATATCCCAAAGTTGAGTCCAGTTTTTTTCTTTAAATACTTATCATAAGTATGAATACTTCATATCTTAGGTATTCATACTTTCCATTATAACTGAATACTTTCCATATTTGAGTCCAGTTTTTTGGATTTAAATACTTGATATCTTAAGTATGAATACTTGATGAATTATATATAAATATTTGATATGTTAGGTATGAATACTTTCCATTTTGTATGAATACTTTCCATATTTGAATATTTGATATCTTGAAAAACGTGTAAAAGTATGTCATCATGGATCTCATTTGAAAGAGAAAAAAAAAATAGAAAACATTCGTGTTTTTAGATTTGCAAAATTCCTCATAGATCGTTCCAAAAATTGGTTAGAATGAATGGAGAAAAAAAAAACTGCCTTGAAAAACGTGTAAAAGATGAGTTGTATTGTGTCCAGTTTTTAGAGTATGAACTTGATATCTTAGGTATGAATACTTGATGAATTAGATATGCATACTTCATATCTTAGGTATTCATACTTTCCATTTTGTATGTGAATTAATTTAATCAATGAATGGGGGACTGGTGGTGTGATCCACGTGACTTTTTGGTTGTGGTCCCCGAGGCAGTCTGACAATTTCCATCCCCGAAAAGTAATGGTCCCCAGTCCATATGTGAATTAATACTTGATATGTTAGGTATGAATACTTGATGAATTAGATATGCATACTTCATATCTTAGGTATTCATACTTCCATTTTGGGACTGAATTAATACTTTCCATTTTGGGACTGACAGTTGTACTTTGACAGTTAGGGGGACGTTTAGGGGACTGAATGGGGGGGACTGTTAGTTGATCCCTAAGAAAAACGGCACTATACGGAGCTACAAGGCCAAATATGAACAACAGTGTCCTACCTCAAGGTCAAAACTCAAAACTCAAAACAGAGACTACGGATGCTTTGTGCTCGGATTCTAACTGGACAATCTGGATCTAAACTCAAATTTAATTTGAGTTTTACTTTTGGAGGATCCCGACTCGGTTAGCTAAGTCCTAAGGGCACATATGATGTCACGAATCATGGTTATCGAGACTGCTACGCCTAGCCTACGGTCTTTGAAACGTAGAAAAATACAAAATTCACGTCTGCTGCACATATTAATTAAGGACCTTTTTTAATGTGGACCGGAATATAAATTACGTCCGTCTATTTATTTAAATTAGACGGATCACATTTAAAGAGTAATAATATATGAAACATGTTTGTTTATGTTAGATTGAATTGAACACACAAAATTTGAGATAAAAGCTTCAAACAGCACAAGGAGCGAGTTGTTCAATTGCATAATCTATCCAACTGTGACTGTGAGCCCTCAATCAAATATCTGAAAGCTGACTGGACTTTTATGGCTGACCATTTACCAAAGTTTGGGAGTTTACTGCTACAGGGGTTCTCTTTCTGCATATCCATTGTTTAGATAATTAGATTACATGGCGCAGCTACGAAATCTGATGTATTCTGATTGGAATTTGTAATCACTGATGATTCTGGTAATAAAAGCCTCCGGACATGACCTTTTGAAAAAACAAAAAATCTGAAAAACCAATTTTTCTTAAATTATCTCAAATATGCAGCTAAGCTCCAAAATAATTTGATTCAGCCCCAATGCATTCGAAAACCAACAGAAAAAAAAAATCCTACTATACAGTTGTGCTAAAAAAAAATACCCTCTTGAATAATTTGATTTATGAAAAATTTACTGGCACTAATCCTACTAGTCCTACACCAAGGTCCTCAGCTAGTTCATCCCACAACGGAAGGAGGGTTAACACTACAAGAACTAAGGCGACTATTAAGGCTGTTTGTCTCCATGTACCCACGTCAGTTACATCATTCAAGCATGGTTTTTCAGGTGCCCTCTGAATTCAAGAATGTATCAAATTTATAATATCATGATATATGAACCTATGATCCAAGCAACTTATTTTAATGGTCAACTGAAGTAGAATCTTATTGCAGATTAAATCCTAACTTTTGCATTGTTTGCACTTGATCCCAATAATTCATATTTTACCAACAACACTGTTTCTCTGTTGCTGCCAAACAACATCCCCACAGTTTCTGGTGCAATGGAAAAGGCATGGTTAAGTATTTGCAATTATAATTCTCTTCTGCTGGACCAAGGTAACTAGAACCAAATAAATAGTAGTAAAGTTAGCTAGTCAAGAGAAAATTACACAAATGGTCCCTAAACTATCACCCCATTATCAATTTGGTCCTTAATGTTTCAAAAGTATTATTTTGGTCCTTACAGTTTTCAATTTATAACAAATCGGTCCTATCATTTTCATGGCCAAAGGTTACAATGAAGATCCATGTTAACTTCAATTTCACAATCAAATTTATGATAGTATTGATATATTACTTTCCACATTATTTGTATTGTTTGTTTGACCAAAACATTAGTTGCAATGCTAAGAAATGGTATTACTATAGATAACAATATTATGTTTTCATTGAATGTAAATAGTGATCAATTTGGTACAAATTCAAACCTTTGAAGACTAAAATGATACTTTTGAAACTTTAAGGGCCAAATGGTAAATGGGTGATACCTTAAGGACCAGTTGTATAATTTACTCTAGATGAGTAAATTATTCAATGTTTTGATGACCAAGTTATCAAGTGAATTTTCCACCTAGGAGCAACTTGCTCAATTTCTTGCTTAACTTGGCATTTGTTTACCTTAATGATCAAACATGTGTCGCAAACAATCCAAAATGTGTGTGGTAGTTCAGTAAGAGAAATGTTGTGTGCTATTTGCAAATTATGCAATAGTTTATCTCAAAGTTTTCTTGTGTGTTACCTGGCATATTAGCACATATAATCCCCAAGGAAGAGATAATGGGCCACCGAGCTAAAACAAAGGCACAATACAATCAAATGTAAATGATGAGAGAAATAAGAAGTTTGACTTGGAATTAGAGAGGTTTTAGGTTACACTTTTGAGTTGGCAGCAACCATATATTGCATATAGCTATTTATTTTTAACCCTGTATTCACGTGTTACATTTTTTTTAGGTGTGATTGCAGTTGTATCTCACAACCAGCACACAGATGCAAGTTAATAATAACAGAGAAAGAGAGATAATGAGCATACCACTCCAAGGCCAAGCAAAGAATATGCAGTCAACCCAGATCCAACCAATGCACTTTTTCCAAAAGCACCCTGTTAAAAATTGAAAAGATATACATGTGCATGCTCAAGAGGAGGCTTAAAGCAAAAAAAAATTAACCAGAGTTCTTATATGTCAAGCAATGCAGTTTTATTGTTCAGATTTTTTACTTCTGCAGATAACGTAAACAAGCTACCTGACTTGTGGAAAAGCCTTGACACCACAAAAAAAAAAAATTTAGATAGTGCTCAGATACCAGTTCATTTAGAATTGATTCTCTAATACAGATACTAATGGCCACCTCAAATAGACTTCAGGCACATCATTAGTTACTCCGAAAGAGTCTTACTTGCACACCGTGCTCTCTTATTTCCCAAAGTCACTGACAGTTGCCATGTAACCACCTTGTGGGTTACTGTACCATTTAGATTGGTCATAATTGACTGCAAATCTAAATAAGGGCACCAATACTTCTATATTCTCCAAATTGACCATTTACCTGCATAGCTCTGCCACCATCAAGGCATCCTACGGGGAGCATATTAAAAGCTGTCGTTGTCAATCCACACCTAGTTTAAGGTCGTAAAGTTACTCATATTAAATTCATATTGAGAGAGAGAGAGAGACAGAGAGGAGAAACAGACAAAGAGGAAGTTTGGGGATACTTCACCAGCCTGCGATTACGAGAGGATGGACTGAGACAGTAGCCGCATGCATAGCTCTGGAAAGCAATTTTGGGGGTGAGCTTTAGCTAGAACTGCACATTCTAAATTGAGCTTTTCTATTAAACATTAGTGTGAATCATTTATGGTCAATGCATTACTGTATTTGCAAATAACACTCAACCATCCTTACTATGGCAGCTAGAGCCAATCATTTTTGGATTACTTGCAAATAAACCAAAAGATGTTGGGTGTTTGTCTGAATATGAGAATTGACAGTGTTATTTGCAACAACAACAACAACAACAACAAGGCCTTTAGTCCAAACAAGTTGGAGTAGGCAAAACAAATTGGGGTTGATTTTTCAAAAAGAAATATTTAACTTTGCCAAAACCTGCTCGCAAGAGCCAAAATTTTTTTATCACAAAGCTTTTTAAATGAAAAACGTACGTATAACCAAGTGTTGCTCGACTAATGAGCCCAAGAAGCAAGGAGCCTTGAAAAAGAATACTGGGAACTTGCACTAGATCTCCAGAACCAGCTGGATTGGAGGAGAGCAGGAGGCCAACACAGAACATGGAAAATGAGAGAGCAGCGCCAGCTACAGGTCCCGCCATTGATATGTCAAATAAGGTCTTCCGGTCAGGTAGGATCGATTTGAACTGAAAATTCGACGACGTCAAATAAACTAATATAAAGCATTATTTGGGCAAGGAGGTTCTTCAACCAAAGCAGAGCTATTTTTTTCTTCAGTTCAAGATACCTGTACAGTGCTTGGAAAAGTAATAAAAGAATAGACAGTGCAAACAGAAGTGCTCTGGTTACACTTGGAATGTATCCTTCTTGTTTTCTCATAGCAAAAACAGAAGGACAATACCAAAATATTGAAGGAAAAAATAAACTCAAATTCATTATCATGTTACAAGCAACTAATCAAGAAGGATGCGGTCTCTTGTGGCTTTAACCTTCTACAGAGTCTTTAGTTCAGTTAAAACAGATAGTACAAAGGTTTCAAAAATAGCATTGACCATTTATTCTTGGACAATTTATCTTACAACATATAGCTATAGACAATGCTTATCCCAATTTATTTCTCCAAACGGTCTATTAGAAGGATCACAAATAGAGTTGGTAAAGTAGACTGCTAGAACAGGGATAACCCTACTGACTAAGACATAGTTGTATAGCTGACTTGAGCATCACCCACACCATATAATCAGCTCAACATAACTCGAACAAAAGTAATGTTCCTCTAAAATAGTGTTGCAGCAACTCAAGCATGGTTATCTTTTCAAGCAAGAAATGCACAGATCATAACATACAGGAATGCACAGTATCTATAAAATAACAGAAAAACTGTACCTGAGTGATTGCACCAAAACTGCCAAGAGTAATGTTGGGAATGAAATACGGAATGCTCAACTTCACTTTTTTTGGGAATGCAGCTAGGAAATGCCCTACCTCCTGGATATAAAAACAAGCTAAAGTCAACTACATGTGTTTAAGCAACAAGTTTGTTTTTAATTAAACTGAAATATCGGTTGGTGTTGTTGGCAAAATGCCAAAAATCGTCAGTTGTAAGTTTGTAATTATAAGATATCATATCATGGTGCAACTTTTAAGTAAAAATAAAATGTTCTTGTGTTGTTTGCAAAAGTAAACAACATAAGGGCTTGCGAACCAGAAAACAGAGATACTAACATACTAACTCTGCAACTCATACAAGGTTTAGTGGTATACATGAAATAGCTGAACACTCAGAACTCCATAAGCTAGTGGCAGAGCAGATTCGACAAAGGGTAATAAAAGCTGCATATCAGGTGGCTCAATTGCATTTGGATCTGTGAAGTACTTTACAACTTCTGGTGGGAGGATGGTAATCTGTAATGAATAAAAAGGTCAAACCAAAAATAAAATCAACTCGAGTGTATTGCTAATCTACCCTGCCAAAAAGAAAACCTAAGGTTTGCAATTTGCACTCTAGGTAATATACCAGGCGAGACCACCTTTTCCCTTTTCTTTGATAAATTGTACATTTCACTTTTTATTTCAGTGTTTGGTCATTATAACTAGTATCAAGTGCTGCCCAGCACATTTAGATATACCTTGTATGTCCTTCAGGATCAAAACAAAACAAAAATATAGAAAGCTAAAAGGTGCCTCTCATTTGCCCCCATGTAGTACTCTATTTGTAATGACACTTTTACGAGTCTGGTTGCTCCATGATATTTTCAGTAAGTTGGGGTATATATAATATATTATCCTTGAAGGCTTTTGACAGCAAGAAGAATACTTGTCCTGCCGAGTACATTAAAATTAAGAAATTTAAAAATGTGGCATAGACAATTGTACATGCCTGTGAAGCAATCCCCAACTCCACACAGGACCCAATGGTAAGAAGAAAGAGGAGAGCCGAAATGACATATTGCCATAGAGTAGTTGGGCCAGGCTCAGAAACCTCCTTCCTCAACAGACCAAAGCTAACCCGTGGGCCCCCACGCGGGTCCGGCCCCTCAGAGTTCGGCTCTTCTACCATGAACAGATTGTATTTATCACCAGTAACTTCTCTTAATAGTTTCTGTAGTTTTGCAAAAACTTGCTCTCTCTTTCCTCTGAGGTTTCCCAGGAAAAGGATGCCTTCGCCGAGATCGCCAAATGATTCTTCCTTAGTAACCCAAAAGGTTGAGTATCCAAACAATTTGTCTTTGATGAGCTTGACATCTGAGTGGTCAACCTTTTCAGGCCCCAAAAGGTCCATTAGTTTGACGGAATCAACTTGAAAGCTGCTGAAGAGCGGGCCATCAGGAGAAATGCGTGGTGGCTGGCAAATAGAATAAGAAAAAAGTAATGTAATGTTAATTTTATGTTAGAGAAAAGTAATTATAAACGCTGTAATTGCATAGCCATACCCTAGATGAAACGGATGTGGGGATGGTATTTCTGTCGGAACTCGACTTGTCGCCATCTTCCCCGGGCTTTCCCTGATCCTTGATTCCACTGTCGTCTTCAGTGTCGTTGTTGCCAATTGATCGGCATGGAAAGGGGCGAAGTGGAGGCTTTCTGAGGTTGCAGAGAGAAATAGGCCTCCAGTTGGTTGGGGAGATGGCCGCGCTTCTCGCGAAGGGGGGTCGAAGTCGAAGTGGGAGGTTGAGAAACGATGAGCTCGGCAGAGTGGTCATTGAACAACAACTCAACTGAACTGAACTGACTATTGAGAATTTGAGATTTGATGAGGCTATTGGGGCTGAGGTGATTAGCTTATTAGCTTACCTGTACGCCTGTACGCCTGTATCTAATATATCGGAGTATCGGACACACGACTAGACTAGACTAGACTAGACGACATTCTCAGGATAGGGTCGGACTCCCGGAGAAGCGAAACTTTAATTCTAATTATTTCTTTTTTAATAAATGAGGGGGACTTGAGAGAAATTAAAAGGTCTATAAGTAAAAAAAAGGTAGCTGAGACAAGGGTATGATGCTGCGTTCCATTCACCAAGATGAGCATGATGCTGCGTTCCCTTCCCAGATTCATCAATTACATCCTCTCTAGTCTGTAGTAGTCTTTTGCTAACGGGTACCTCGGACAGGGCAGGGCGGCGGGTAGGCGGGTAGGCGGGTACAACGGGCATGGGTAGGCGGGTTTTTTTTTTTAAAACTCCGCCCTGCCCGTCTCAAACCCGTGCCCGTTGCGGGTAGACGGGTACAACGGGCACGGGTACAGCGGGAACGGGTAGGTTTTTTTTTTTTTTTTTTTTGCTGTTTTCTGTTTTGTGTTTTGATTTGTTTTCTTATTTTTTTTACCGTGTCGTACGAATATTATTACATGTTTACCGTGTCGTACGAATATTATTACGTGTCGTACGAAAAATTATTTCTTTACACGAGTAATTTTATTTTATTTTCAAACTCTCATTCTAATTATATAGTTTCATAATTTATTTATATCTCGAAATTTGTAGTTTACATTTTAAATTGATAATATATTTTGTAAACGTTCAATTTAAATTGATAATATAAATCTAAATCTAAATTAAATAAAAATTCAAATCTAAATTTAGATGCAAATAAAATTAAATCTAAATTAAAATTTAAATTGAATCCAAATCTAATTTAAATCTAAATTAAATTAAATAAAAAGAAAAAAAAAATAAGCCTCTGGATTATCCCCAATTTCTGCCGAACTAAAAAAAAAAAAAAAAAAAGCCTCTGCCGAATTTCAAAAGAAAAAAAAAACAAATCTAAATCTAAATTAAATCTAAATTCAAATCTAAATTAAATCTAAATTCAAAAATAAAAGTTACCCTCCTCCTTTATTCCGGGCTTGGGACCGGCTATGTAAAATAACATAGGCGGAGTTCTAACTTTTTTTTTGTTAGTAATTATTCTTTAAAATGAATAATTTAAGAACTAATTGAAACGTTTAGAAATTATAATTTAAAAAATAACCATAGAGATTAAAAGAGGTTAGAAATGTATACCGACACTACCTATCTAGTAGTTTGGATTCATATACCATTGTTCGCTCTCTTCCGCACCGTCTGAATCTGAATTAGCCGCGTGCCGCGTATCGGTACCGCTTTCTTCAGTGTCGACTCCGGATGATGATTCTTGATGATCTCGATGTTGGTTGCGCTCATCAGCATCAATCCAATCTTTCAAGCACACAAGTCTCTCAAAAACATGTGCACCCAATTTACTGCGTTTGTCGGAGAGGATCCTGTTCGCCGAACTAAAACAACTTTCGGAAGGAACGGTTGACACGGGTACGGCAAATACGTCGCGGGCCATCATCGCCAGTGTTGGATAGTTTCTTTGATTCCTCTTCCACCACGTCATGATGTCAAGTCCATCTTCTCTTTCGTTTACCCCCGCAAAATAGCTCAATAACTCGTTTGTGGATGTGTGCGGTTGGATCTCCGATTGGAAATCTGCTAACAATCCACCGCTGCTAGTGCTCCTGGAAGTGGAACTATTAAAAAATTTAAAAAAATTAGTGGACAAATAATGTAGATATTATAAATAATGAAGATTAAAATAATGTAGATATTTAAATTGTTACCTAGGGCGGGCACGGGACGAAGACGGGTTTTGGTTGTCACCCATTCTTGAGTAGTATATGTTAAACATCTCATCGAACTTCGAAGTCACGAATGCCTCCACCCCGGTGTTGTCTAAATGTAGATTATCTTTGTACGCTGTTACTATTTTGATTGTGTAAAACTTCTTGTATGCCGGGTTGAGGCAGCTTGCGATAATGGCCAGGAGGGGTACATCGTCCCAATATTTTAGAAATTTTTCTTTCATGGCATCTACGATCTGTGTGAGAGTGGTGTACTTGCTTTCAGCTTCTTCCAATTCACGGTACACCTTGGAGATGCTATAGAGATGTCTGATCAACTCAAATGCCGTCGGTGAGTACGAGCAGGATAATTGGACGGTTGCATTAAAAAAGGTTCGTAAGAAATTACTCAGGGTTTGTAGTTGATACCTCGCATATTTAGTCTATTTTAGGCCTGTTTTAGTACCAGATTCGTGCCATAATTCACCAGAATCATGTGCATTTCATCGATATATCTTTAGAATTTGGTACTGCTGAGTGTTTGTTTGTTTTCTGCAGGTTTGGAGCAAAACACACGAAGAAACGGCGATTCAGATGATGAGGTACGACCCTTACCAGGCTTGGTACGGGTCTTACCAGACTTAGCCGATTTTCAGCTCTTCACGCCTGGCACGGCCAGGCCGTACCAATTTGGTACGGGCCGTACATAAAGGCGGCCTGACAGATTCAAATTTTGGCAGAGGCTATTTAAAGCGGGGAACTCTCCAATTTCGACATCTATTCCATTCCAGATCCATTTGAGAGCACAGTAAGAGAGAGAAAGAGAGCTAAGGAGCTGAGAGCAAGAAGGAAGGAAGAGGAAGAGGCGAAACTCGACGGATCTAGCTTCCTCCTCTCGATCCCTTCGATCCATGGCTATCTCTATCCCTCTTATTGTATTTTTAGATCAGATCATGTGCTGTGAGTAGTTCTTTTAGTTTCTAGGGTTAGAGATTGATTCTTGATTTGTTTTGACTTTCTTTGACTTGTATCTTGTATGAACTCTTTAGTTTGATTGATTGTGATTTACTTTGATATCTTTTGCTTTGCTTGCTGTGATTGTTGTATGATGTGCCTCTAGGTTTAGATCGAACCTATCAAGGTCATGTGATCATCTCAATCTCTCATCCAAATCAAATGCTTAGGGTAGAATAGTTCGAATTGAAGCCGAGAGGTTGAATTCTCCTCTAATCGACAGATTAGAGGGTGCCTTAGACCTCCAATCAACCAGCTAGGGTAGATCTGTACCAACACACGAGAGTTGAGGTGTAGAAATCCCTAAAAGGCAATCAATTGCATTCCAACCTAGATCTTGATCCAACAAACGATGGTTGAGGGTTAGGAACCTTAGGTATGGTCAATTGAACCTTTCTAAAGAGTTTAGCACAAGGTACCAGCAAGGAAATGCATTCACTCGAACTGGTAGGTTCTGTTCTGGGAAGCCAGTACGGGTCTTACCAGGGTGGTACGGCCTTGCCTTACCAAGTTAAGTACGGCCTAGCCGTACCAACTTGGTACGGGCCGTACCACTAGAGGCAGATCAGAGATGAAATCTGAAACCCTGGAAACGCCTTTTATCCATAATCAAAACACAATTTACATTTCTTCTAGCATTTTATTACATCTTCCTGAATTGTTTGAATTGTTTGAATTGACCTTTTTAGGAAATTAAATACCAAACAAAACTTTTCTCACTTCTAGTTTTTAATCGAGTTAGGTAGATTCTAACCTAGTAATTGCCCGTCCCTGTGGATCGAT
Source organism: Carex littledalei (assembly GCA_011114355.1). NCBI lineage: Eukaryota > Viridiplantae > Streptophyta > Magnoliopsida > Poales > Cyperaceae > Carex > Carex littledalei. Next base: position 12,856,451 of record CM022091.1, on the reverse strand, counting down.
ACCCGATTATACTACTCGATAGGGGTTGTGCACTTGCAACCCTTACTCGTGAAGTGTAAACGCGGTTTTAAAAGGTACGCCCTCAAGCGTACCGAAACTTGCGTTGCGCTTTTGCGCGAACAAGTTTTTGGCGCCGTTGCCGGGGACGGTAACCAATTGCCTAGTTAGATTTTACCTTAGTTAATCTAGATTTTATCTTGTATCTTTCTTGCTTTTTCCTCATCAAAATCACTAAAAACTGGCTTTTGAACCTCCCCCTGCAGGAAAATACAGGTTGAAGTATAATCTGAGAAGCAAGGGCCCACTGTTCGATCAAACTCCTCCAGACTCAGCCGAGACTGCTCAGCCACCCTCTGGTACGGCCAGCCCGCACCAATCTGGTCCGACCCGTACCGATTCAGGCATGGCCAGGCCGCACCAATCTGGTCCGACCCGTACCAAGGAGCCTGAACCTGAAGAGATGGCTGGGGCAGAAGACGAAGCCCGACTCAGAATGGAGGCAGAGGCCAGGGAAAGAGAAAGAGAAAGGCGAGAAGAAGAAGGCCGACTGACAGACGATGACGAGGATGTCTTCATGCCTCGAACGCTGCGAGAGTTCAACGTGCCGAGAGCTGGAGACGTGCGAGGTGCAATCAGGCTGCCACACATTCCAGGACAGCAACCGAACTTCAATCCGGGAGTTGTCAACATGGTACAGCAGAACACCTTCCACGGACTCGACCACGAGGACCCGCACGCTCACCTCCAGACCTTCCTCGAGTGCATCACGACCATCAAAACCAACGGTGAGAATGCTGATTACACCAAGCTTGCTTTATTTCCATTCACTCTTAGGGATAAGGCCAAGAAATGGTTGGGATCTTTGCCTAGGGACTCGGTTAGAAATTGGAAGGAATTGTCCAAAATGTTTCTGACCAGATTTTTCCCTCACAAGAGGACAGCCAAGGTAAGACATGACCTGACCAGTTTTAGGCAGATTTTTGATGAACCCCTGAACGAGGCTTGGGAAAGGTTTAGAGAAATTCAGTACTCTTGTCCACACCATGGTATACCCGACTGGCTTTTAATTCAAACGTTTTACGACGGCCTGAACGAGAGCACACGTTCTTACGTGGACGCTGTTGCGGGAGGCGCGCTGATGACAAAGGAGCCTTTAGAGGCTATGAACTTGATCGACAGCATGGCGCAAAACCAGCAGTGGTCCGGCCGCGACACGTCACGCCAGCGAGGAGGCCAAGGAGGTAGCCAAGGAGGTGGCAAGTACGAGCTCGATCACATCACGGCTCTCACTGCCAAGATGGACGCCATGCAGCGGGCGATGGACAAGCTCAGTGTCAAGGCAGTCGAACAGCAACCTCAAGTCTGCGTCATGTGCGGAGACGAGAGGCACGCATACGAGCAATGCCCGCTGGTGCAACAAGACGAGGAGAGTGAGCAGGTCAACTCTCTCAACAACGAGCCTTCCTTCTTCCCGAGACCTCCCTTCAGCCGGTCCTACTCCAAGGACCCGGTTGAGCAGCAGCACTGGAGGTCGAACCAGAACAACCCTGCGCCTTTCAACAACTCTTCGTTCAGACCGCCCTTCAACAACAACAGCTTCCAGAGGCCGCAGTACAACAACAACAACTGGAACAATCGGGCGAACAACGCTGGAAATTACCCCCCTCCGAGCAACAACGATTGGAGAGCCCAAGCTTCGAGCAGCAGCAACAGCAACAACAATGGCAACAGGAACTTCTACCAGAACGCTTCCTTTCCCAATCAAGGCAACCGAGTAGCTCCATCTGACCCCTCAAAGTCGAATGCGCCTGCCGATGTGAACGACTTCACTCATGAGCAGGGCAAGATGAATCAGATGATGTGGGAGCAGATGCAGAGCATGAGCACTCAAATGGCTGCCCAAAGCAAGTTGCTGGAGCAGCTGAGCCAGATGGTCACCTCAAGCCACTCTCGACCAGGGAAGCTTCCAGCTCAACCCGAACCAAATCCAAGAGAAGAGGCTAAGGCGATCACTCTGAGAAGTGGGACCCAATACGACGAGCCACCAATGCCAAGTGAGGGCACAGTTGATCCGATTCTTGACGCGACACCTGACACGACCCCGACCCCTGTGTCAATTCCACTGAAGGAGGTTAATCCAGAACGAGCTGAGGTCATCCAACCTCAAACGAGTGCAGACTGCACAAGCTCGGCAAGACCTGCACAACCTCCATCCGAAGCGTCAGGTAGTCAGAAGAAGAAAGGTGCCGAGAAACCACCTCCATACCGGCCACCTGTTCCATTCCCCCAGAGATTGGCTGAGACGAGACTGAACGAGCAATTCGCCAACTTCGCAAACGTCATCAAGCAGCTGCAGATCACCATCCCTTTCACCGACGCTTTGACCCAAATGCCCACCTATGCCAAGTTTCTGAAGGACATCCTTTCCAACAAGAGAAGCTTAGAGGGGCACGCGACAGTCAAGCTGACGGAGCAGTGCAGCGCAATTTTGAAAAGCGAGCTACCCCCCAAATTGGACGATCCTGGAAAGTTTTCCATTCCATGCACCATTGGGAAGGCGACAATCAAGAAAGCCCTGTGTGATCTAGGAGCGAGCGTGAGTCTCATGCCACGCACCATCTATGATCGCATAGGAGTGGGGGAGCTCAAGCCCACAAGGATGACATTGCAGTTGGCGGATTCTTCAGTCCGACTTCCACTTGGTGTGGTGGAGGATCTGCCAGTTCGAGTCGGGAAGTTCTTCGTGCCCGTCGATTTCGTCGTCATGGAGATGGAAGAAGATAAGGAAGTCCCAATCATCTTGGGGCGACCTTTTCTGAGTACAGCTGGCGCGATAATTGACGTGAAGCAAGGCATCCTGACTTTGAACTTTGGAGGAGAGAAGGTGAAGTTCCAAATCGATCGCGCCATGAGATATCCGTCACGATCCGAGACATGTTTCCGGGTTGACAGGACAGAGGAGTACTTGGCTGATCTGGCCAAGGACTACTTTCTTGAACAAGTCAACAACTCGCTGCGCCAAGACGCTGAATTCCTCTCTCAATTTCCAAGCGAAGCGAGCGAGTCAATCTGTGCAGCGGATGCGATTCCTGAGGATCTGGAGGACAGTACATCACACTCTGAGACGAGGAGTGGAGCGGAGCCTGCCAAGGCCGACATCTCGACGACACACGAGTCAGCTCACCCAGATGCGACTCGTGTCAATGATCAGCCTGAGCGTCCGACTCCTGAACTCAAACCTCTTCCGACCAATCTCCGATACGAGTTCCTCGATCCAGAAAAATCATGTCCTGTGATCGTCAATGCGAGTCTAAACCCCGATCAAACCGCCAAACTTCTGGAGAAGCTGAGATTTCACAAAGGCGCGATCGGGTACTCGATCAAGGACTTGAAAGGGATCAACCCAGCCATCTGCTCACACCGGATTCTTCTCGAGGATGATCACAAGCCGTCTGTGGAGCACCAGCGGCGACTCAACCCCAACCTGAAAGAGGTGGTGAAAAAGGAAATTCTCAAACTCCTAGATGCAGGCATCATCTATCCCATCTCTGACAGCAAGTGGGTGAGTCCCGTTCACGTGGTGCCCAAGAAGGGAGGCACGACAGTGGTGAGAAATGAGAAGGATGAGCTAGTCCCTACTCGTGTGGTGTCTGGGTACCGCATGTGTATTGACTACAGGAAGCTCAACGCTGCCACGCGCAAGGATCACTTCCCACTGCCGTTTGTCGACCAACTCCTTGAAAGGCTGGCGACTCATTCTCATTTTTGCTACCTTGACGGGTATTCAGGATTCTTTCAGATCCCCATTCACCCGAACAACCAAGACAAGACCACCTTCACATGTCCCTACGGTACATTCGCATACCGTAGGATGCCATTCGGTCTCTGCAATGCACCTGCCACCTTCCAAAGAGCCATGATGGCTATCTTCTCCGATTTCATCGAGAAAGAGGTTGAGGTCTTCATGGACGACTTCTCTGTGTATGGGACCAGCTTTGACTCATGTCTAGCCAACCTCTGCAAAATCCTGGAGAAGTGTGAAGAGGTCAACCTGATCCTGAACTGGGAGAAATGTCACTTCATGGTCCAAGAGGGAGTTGTCCTTGGGCATGTGGTGACCTCCAAAGGAATTGAGGTTGACAAAGCCAAGGTGGAGGTGATCGAGAAGCTGGAGATCCCAACAAATGTCAAAGCTGTGCGAAGCTTTCTGGGACACGCTGGCTTCTACCGCCGATTCATCAAGGACTTCTCGAAAATCGCAAAACCATTGACCAACCTGCTCATCAAGGACTCTGATTTCATCTTCACGCAGGAGTGTGTCGATTCGTTTTGCCGATTGAAAGAAGCCCTTGTCTCAGCACCCATCCTGCAGCCTCCAGACTGGACCTTGCCATTTGAGTTGATGTGCGATGCGAGTGATTACGCTGTGGGAGCGGTTCTTGGGCAGCGGAAGGAGAACAAGCCATGTGCTATCTACTACGCTAGCAAGGTGCTAGACCCTGCCCAGATGAACTACACAACAACCGAAAAGGAGCTTTTGGCTGTTGTGTTCGCTCTCGACAAGTTTAGATCCTATCTGGTTGGTTCCAAGATAGTGATCTACACTGACCACGCCGCACTCAAGTTTCTGTTGAGCAAGCAGGATGCCAAACCTCGCTTGATTAGGTGGATTCTCCTCCTGCAGGAGTTTGACATCGAAATCAGGGACAAGAAAGGAGTCGAAAACACCGTGGCTGACCATCTGTCCCGGCTTCGCTGGGAAGATGAGGGCTCTGGTAGCCTGCCAATTGATGACTCGTTCCCTGATGACCAATTCCATTCGATTTCTGCCATGGAGAAGATCCACTCGGTTGGTACACCGATGCACGCGACTCATGCGGTGCAAGATCGGACGTTCCATGCAACTGACCGAGTGACCACCAAGTCAGCGCCCTGGTATGCAGACATTGCGAACTTTCTCGCCTCAGGAGTACTTCCTCCTACCATGTCATACCAGCAGAAGAAGAAGCTGCGATCGGACGCCAAGTTCTACTTCTGGGACGACCCCTACCTCTTCAAGATTGGCGTTGATGGCATCTACCGACGATGTGTGCCATACGATGAGACACGCTCCATTCTTGAGCACTGCCACTCCTCAGCCTACAGAGGACACGCTTCATCCTCCAAGACTGCTTCAAAGGTCCTGCAATCCGGCTTCTTCTGGCCTTCACTTTTCAGAGATGCTAGGACCTTCGTTGCAGCTTGTGACAGGTGTCAGCGCACCGGGAACATCTCCAAGAGGAATGAAATGCCTCTCCACTCTATTCTAGAGGTAGACATCTTTGATGTCTGGGGCATTGACTTCATGGGACCGTTTCCACCCTCTTGTGGGAACGAGTACATCCTGGTGGCTGTTGACTACGTCTCCAAATGGGTGGAGGCAGTGGCGTGCAAGAATGCGGACTCCAATGCAGTGAAAAGACTGTTCACTGACATCATCTTCCCTCGCTTTGGAGTTCCAAGAGCCGTCATCAGTGATGGTGGAAAGCACTTCATCAACCGCCAGTTCGACAATCTCCTGAGTCGCCATGGAGTCACTCACAAGGTGACCACATCCTACCATCCTCAAGCCAACGGTCAAGCCGAGATTTCCAACAGAGAGATCAAGTCTATCCTGGAGAAGACCGTTGCTCGAACGAGAAAGGATTGGTCGCTCAAGCTGAGTGACGCACTTTGGGCCTACCGTACAGCCTTCAAAACTCCGATTGGGATGAGCCCTTTCAAACTGGTGTACGGAAAGTCCTGCCACTTGCCCGTGGAAATTGAGCACAAGGCATACTGGGCCACACGGGCCATCAACATGGACTTGCTCTCAGCTGGAGAGAAACGCATCCTTGACTTGCATGAGTTAGAGGGGATGCGTCTCAATGCCTACGAAAACGCGAGAATTTACAAGGAAAGGACCAAACAGGTTCACGACAAGCGCATCATGCCTCGTGAGTTCCATGAGGGAGACCTAGTCCTCTTGTTCAATTCTCGACTTAGGCTCTTTCCAGGGAAGCTGAAGTCCAGGTGGTCCGGTCCATTCCGGGTGAGGGCAGTGTTCCCATTTGGCGCTGTGGAATTGGAAAACAAGGAGGGGCGGACTTTCAAAGTCAATGGTCAGCGTCTCAAGCACTACATTGCTGATCATCCCCAAGAAATGCGAGTGAGCTTGGATCTCTCCGATCCATCTCCAACCAAAGCCTGAAGAGAGAAGGTCAAGCTCGAGACCTAAAACGAGCGCTCCTTGGGAGGCAGCCCAAGCCATTTTTACCTGTTTTGCATCTTAGGAACAGTTAGACATGCATTCATTCTTCTTCATTGCATCACGAGCGGCTTGAGAAGTCACGAGAACGAGAAACGAAAATTTCTGAGGTTGGTACGGCTAGGCCATACCACATTGGTACGGCCTGAAAATTGAAAGGTTGGTACGGCCCGTACCAATTTGGTACGGCCAGGCCGTACCTAGGTCAGGGACGCGAACCGACGCCATAACTGCCGCATTTTCCCTTTTAAACCCGACCCCGCCCCCCTACCCTTCCCCTTCTCTCTCTCCGCCGCACCTCCCTCACTTTCTCTCTCCTCCATCTTCTCTCCCTCTTTCTCTCCCTCTCCACTCCTTCCACCTCTCCTTCCACCCTAACCGAGCCCACAGGAGCACCGGAGATCAGCGCACCACCCGACTCTCTTCAGTCTGACCCGCACCGTTCCACCGGTCCGACCCGCACGCCTCTTCGGTCCGACCCGCACCTCTTTGCTCTCGGTTAGTTCATCCTCTTCGATTTTCTTTATTTTCTCCCATTTTTCGTGCATCCATCTCTTCTTCTCTCGGTTCCACCCTTGATCTGTCAAAACCCTAGCTTGGTACGGCCCACCCGTACCAAGTAGGTACGGCCCGTACCAGTCTCTCTGAACTGACACCAAACTGGTACCAGTTGGTGCGGCCCTTACCAGCCAACACCAAAACCCTAAGTTAGGTACGGCCCGTACCAGCTTGTGCGGCTAGGCCGTACCTACCTAGGTCAGGCCAGGCCGTACCAACTAGGTCAGACCAGGCCGTACCTACCCAGTCAGACCCTTACCACCCAACGCCACAAACGTCTGAGAGATGCGTCGGCAATCCTCTCGCTCCTCCACACCCTCTGACGCCTCCATCCCTTCCGCCACTGGCCCGATGGCCAACGTCCCTCCTACTGATGCCCCCACGTCATCTCATCACTCCCACAGGAGTGCGTCTCGGGGTGACTCCCGTGCATCTCGCCACTCCCGGGAGAGCGCAGCCCGGACTGGGTCCCGCCAGAGTCCTTCCCTTCAGGACGCCGTCACGCCCACTTACTATGAGGGAGAGACCACATCCAGTGGCCATCAGTCCGTCTACCGGAGCCCACAGGAGAGCCCCTCCTACCGTCCATCTGGAGACCAGGACCAGGGCTCTGACGAGGCCTCTGACCACGCCCAGGGCTCTGATCAGGCCTCCATCCATGACTCCGACCACGCCTCTGACTCCTTCGGCACTGATACGGCCCTCTCTGATGCCACCCAGCGTGCCGATGCTTACACCGAGGAGTACTTCTTCATGCCGACCCGTCGGCAGTTCAAGTACTTCGATATTCTGCTGACGAAATCGATCAACAATACGAGGATTGTTGACTTTTCTGCTCTTCAGACGCTGGGACTGGAGGATGAGTTTCGCCGCATCACCACCCGGGTCGGGATCACTCCAGCCTTCTAGGAGATCGCCCAGAGGGGATACAAGAAGCTCACCATGGAGTTTCTTTCCTCTCTGGAGCTCAAGTACTCGCGGAACCATACCCCGTTCATCAGGTTCCGCATGCTGAGTGAGACCCACCGCGTCTGGCTGTCTGACTTGAGGGAGTGGTTTGGCTTTGAGCCGAACCCGACTACTGACTCCCTCACCTTCTCTGTGGGCTTGGAGCGCGACAGCTTCTGGGCGCTGATCTCTGGCGCCCCAGCCGGGTCAGCTTTCAACAGGGAGTACAAGCAGCTCAATGTCTCTCATCCAGTCATCCGGGTCCTGCTGCGTATCCTCGGTTGCACCATCTTTGCGCGTGGCGAGACGTTCGCCCGCGCCAATGTTGAGGATATGCAGCTGGTGGATCATATGCTGCGTCCCGACAGCACTCTCGAGCGGCCCGATCTGATGCTCGCCATGATCCACCACTGGCTCGGCATCCAGAGGCAGCCCAAGCCGGGTGGCGTTATTTACATCTCAGCCTATGTCACTCTGATCGCCGAGCGCTTACACCTCCAGATCATTGGCGACGAGGAGTGCCGGAGCTCCCGATCTCTCTCTCTCACTCAGTTCACCACCTACAAGTTCATCGAGTCAGCAGCAGGACGCGATGGGCGAGGTGCTTGGGCTTGGCGCATGCCTGACCAGCATACCAGATACATCATGCCATTCCCGGTCACTCTCTCCTTCACTGACCGGAGCACTTGGTTTTTCCGACGTCCGCCCCGCGTGCAGCCTGCCCCTGAGGTCCCACCTCCACCACCTCCACCTCCTCCACCACCACTGCAGGGCGATGAGGACATGCTCGATGCCGCCACCTCTCCAGTCCAGGCTCCGTTTGCGCCGCTGCATCCTCTCTCTCCTCATGTGCCGCCTTTCCCCAGCCAGGCTCCCCCATTCTTCGAGCAGGTACATCCTTCACCCTTTGGTGCAGGTACCTCTTTCTATGGAGCTGGCCCTTCCACGTACCAGACTGGCCCATCCACCTCCGCCTACGCTGCCGGCCCATCCACCTCTGCCTACGCAGCCGGACCCTCGACCTCCTACAGTCGACCCGTGTATCCCCCTCCAGTCGATGAGCCCACCATCCAGGATGTCTACCATCTCATGTACGGCATGCGTCAGGAGCAGGGTGTTGCACTCTATGAGCAGGGTGCTGCCATTCGTGCGCAGGGCGCCGCACTTCAGGATCTCACGCGGCGGGTGACTGGGATTGAGGAGCGGTTTAGCGACTGGCTCTGGTACGACCACCCTGAGGACTGATCAGGTTCGCTCTCTTTTCCCCGAGCTTCTTTTATCTCTTTTATCTTATAGTCTTGAAGCATTGAGGACAATGCTCAGGCTATGCTTGGGGGGATTGCATTTGCATTTAGGTCATATTTACTTTACCGTTATTTTTCTTGCATTTTTTCGTATTTTCGTGCATTGTTAGGTGAAGATTTGCGTGAATTGCTAGAATTGAGAATAACTTTGAAACAATTTAGTTGTGATTAGGATAGACCTGAGTGAATTGGAACTAACCCATGATTGGTTATTGAACTACTTAGGTTGAGATGTTTTTAATAATGGAAACGATGAAACAAACTTAGAATTGAATCGAACGAGATTATTCGAAAAAACTGAACTGTGCCTTTAGGAATTGGGATTTTCAAATTAAGAAAGTTTGGAATATCCATTGGTATGAATGAATACCAATAGATGTGTGTATTCATGGTATGAGCAAACCAAAAAGAAAAGAAAAAGAAAAAAAAAAAAGAAAAAAAAAAAGAGAAAAGAAATGAAAAAGATGGAGAACATAAGAGTACTGGCAATAAGCCTCGAATGGGCGCCTTTGAGCTCGTCTCCCAATTAGAAATAAAGAAAGAAAATTTTGCTCATACCAACACACTTCGTTCGCAACTTTCTTACCCTTAAGCTTGATTCAAGCTTGGGGGAGGGCAAATGAAAAGAAAAATCACCTTGAATAAAAGCACTGACTCGGAAAAAGAATGAAATTGTTTCGATCAAACCTAGGTAATTAGTCTTTCCATTGTTAGAACCATCTCAAAATAAGAAGTTCAATTAACTAATTAGTGGAGTGAATCAAGGTTTATAAAGGGATGTTTGAATTACAACCAAATCGATTCTAGAAATTCTTGACTATAGCAAATTCACGTAGGTTTTCACATTTAGACTTTTATCTGCATTTAGATTTAGTTGTCCAGCACTTTTACCCGAGTTTGAAACTTTTTGCTTGAGGACAAGCAAAGGTTCAGCTTGGGGGAATTTGATACCTCGCATATTTAGTCTATTTTAGGCCTGTTTTAGTACCAGATTCGTGCCATAATTCACCAGAATCATGTGCATTTCATCGATATATCTTTAGAATTTGGTACTGCTGAGTGTTTGTTTGTTTTCTGCAGGTTTGGAGCAAAACACACGAAGAAACGGCGATTCAGATGATGAGGTACGACCCTTACCAGGCTTGGTACGGGTCTTACCAGACTTAGCCGATTTTCAGCTCTTCACGCCTGGTACGGCCAGGCCGTACCAATTTGGTACGGGCCGTACATAAAGGCGGCCTGACAGATTCAAATTTTGGCAGAGGCTATTTAAAGCGGGGAACTCTCCAATTTCGACATCTATTCCATTCCAGATCCATTTGAGAGCACAGTAAGAGAGAGAAAGAGAGCTAAGGAGCTGAGAGCAAGAAGGAAGGAAGAGGAAGAGGCGAAACTCGACGGATCTAGCTTCCTCCTCTCGATCCCTTCGATCCATGGCTATCTCTATCCCTCTTATTGTATTTTTAGATCAGATCATGTGCTGTGAGTAGTTCTTTTAGTTTCTAGGGTTAGAGATTGATTCTTGATTTGTTTTGACTTTCTTTGACTTGTATCTTGTATGAACTCTTTAGTTTGATTGATTGTGATTTACTTTGATATCTTTTGCTTTGCTTGCTGTGATTGTTGTATGATGTGCCTCTAGGTTTAGATCGAACCTATCAAGGTCATGTGATCATCTCAATCTCTCATCCAAATCAAATGCTTAGGGTAGAATAGTTCGAATTGAAGCCGAGAGGTTGAATTCTCCTCTAATCGACAGATTAGAGGGTGCCTTAGACCTCCAATCAACCAGCTAGGGTAGATCTGTACCAACACACGAGAGTTGAGGTGTAGAAATCCCTAAAAGGCAATTAATTGCATTCCAACCTAGATCTTGATCCAACAAACGATGGTTGAGGGTTAGGAACCTTAGGTATGGTCAATTGAACCTTTCTAAAGAGTTTAGCACAAGGTACCAGCAAGGAAATGCATTCACTCGAACTGGTAGGTTCTGTTCTGGGAAGCCAGTACGGGTCTTACCAGGGTGGTACGGCCTTGCCTTACCAAGTGAAGTACGGCCTAGCCGTACCAACTTGGTACGGGCCGTACCACTAGAGGCAGATCAGAGATGAAATCTGAAACCCTGGAAACGCCTTTTATCCATAATCAAAACACAATTTACATTTCTTCTAGCATTTTATTACATCTTCCTGAATTGTTTGAATTGTTTGAATTGACCTTTTTAGGAAATTAAATACCAAACCAAAACCTTTCTCACTTCTAGTTTTTAATCAAGTTAGGTAGATTCTAACCTAGTAATTGCCCGTCCCTGTGGATCGATACCCGATTATACTACTCGATAGGGGTTGTGCACTTGCAACCCTTACTCGTGAAGTGTAAACGCGGTTTTAAAAGGTACGCCCTCAAGCGTACCGAAACTTGCGTTGCGCTTTTGCGCGAACAGTAGTTGCTCCCATTCTTCGAGGCTGGGCTCCAATGCCATTCCCTCGGGGGTGGAGCCTCTCAAAAACTCTCCTATGACGGCTTTGTATGGAAGGCACCGGTTCAGAAACCTATAGGTAGAGTTCCAACGGGTATCTATATCCTAAGGAACTTTCAACTTGCTCAATCCATAGTTGACACACATCAAACCAAACCGTTGTTTTCTTTCTTGGTTTGAAACAATGTGGGACAGACAATCCTTTAATTTAATGATCAAATCTTTTACTGCTTCTGTTTTAAGGCCCGCCTTCACGACGAGGTTAAGTATGTGGCAATCACACTTTTGGTGAAACATTGCCCCATTCATAATCGGGTTTAGTGACCGTTTAAAAATCTCAATGGAAGCTACATTGTTACTAGCATTATCGAATGAAATAGAGAAAATCTTGTTATCCCTATCTCTCTTAAGGTTATACTCTTCTAACACCTCAATAATGGATTTGAAAATTACATGTGCTGAGTGCGGGGAATCTAACACACGAAAACTTAATATCCTTTTTTGTAATACACACTGATCATCGATCCAATGGCCGGTAACACACGAGTACCCAAGGCCATGTTTACCGGCAGTCCATATATCGGAGGTATTGAGACCTTATTTTGTTGGTATGCAAATATAGCTCGGAGCTCATCTTTTATTTTGGTAAACTGGTTTTTAATTTCACCAACCATCTTTCTATGATGGATCCTCTTGTACATTGGTTGAGCACACCCCTTAATGACTAACCGGGCAAAACTCATACAACCACCCATGCTTATTGGTTGTTCTTTGTGGGTAATGTACCGGGCCAATTCACTAAGCATTTTTGATTCATCGTATTTTGGGTTGGTTCTAGTACCATCCGCGTTCATAAGGGTTTGGATTTGTCTCGGTCCAACATTTTCACATATAACCTCACCCTTCCTTTGGTGCATTTCGACATGTCTTTTAAAGCTGGTCATACCACTACTTTGTTTATACACAAAAAACGGTTTCTTGCAATTTTGTACCTTACATTCGAGGGTGGTCATGTTGCCGTTCTCATCTGTGGAAATCTTGTACCATTTGGCCCACGGCTGATTGTATTCAGGAACTCTTCTAGTCTTCTTTACCGCCGGCTGTTCGGGGGGTTGCTCAATCGGAGGAAGGATTGGTTCTTCTTCAATTTCAGTGACACTTCTCGACGGAGTACCTTCCATAGGGAGGGTGACTTGACTCGATGATACGGAAGAAGTGCCTCCATATGCATATGGTGGTGTCGGTTGATGTGTTGCTTGTGGAATATACATGTTTGGATCGTTTGAAGTATAATACGACCCATACATTTAGGAGGGTTGTTGATAATTTAAATCTAGCATTTGATCCCTTCTTTGATAATTAGGTGGATAATTTTGGGGATAATTTTGGGAATAATTAGGTGGATAATTTTGGGGATAATTAGGTGGTGGTTGCATAGGTGGAGGTGGGCCAAAAATGTCGAGTGACAATCTTTGGTCCAAAGGTAAATCCTCATCGTGATTAGGAGGAGATGTCATCTTTTAAACCTATTCAAATAAATAAATGAAAATTACTTCACATATTCAAAAAAACAATCTAAATCTAAATTAAATCTAAATTGAATATAAATGTAAATGTAAATCTAAATTAAATCTAAATTGAATATAAATGTAAATGTAAATCTAAATTATATCTAAATTGAATATAAATGTAAATGTAAATCTAAATTAAATCTAAATTGAATATAAATGTAAATGTAAATCTAAATTAAATCTAAATTGAATATAAATGTAAATGTAAATCTAAATTATATCTAAATTGAATATAAATGTAAATGTAAATCTAAATTAAATCTAAATTGAATATAAATGTAAATGTAAATCTAAATTATATCTAAATTGAATATAAATGTAAATGTAAATCTAAATTATATCTAATCTAAATATAAATGTAAATGTAAATCTAAATTAAATCTAAATTGAATATAAATGTAAATGTAAATCTAAATTATATCTAAATTGAATATAAATGTAAATGTAAATCTAAATTAAATCTAAATTATATTAAAGAAAAGAAAAAAAAACAAGGCAAACCTCTACTGCCCTTTGCCGAATTAAAAAAAAAAATTTTAAAAGAGGGATTCGAACCCTCTGCCCTCTGCCCTTTAAAAAAAAAATCTCTGCTGCCCTCTGCCCTCTGTCTCTGTGACAGAGGGGGAAAAAAAAATGCAATGCAACAGCCGAATTTCAAAAGAAAAAAAACTATATAAAAAAATAAATCTAAGTCTAATTCATAATAATCTAATTCAAATTTTGAAATTCTAAGTCTAATTCAAAATAAATACAACTTGTTCTAACTTATTCAAAATATAAATCTAAATCTAAATTAAATTAAATCTAAATTAAAAAAATAACTCTAAGTCTAACAAATTCTAACTTATTCAAAAAAATAACTCTAACAAATTTAACTTATTCAAAAATCTATTTTAAAAAAATAAATACAATTTGTTCTAACTTATTTTAAAAAATATAAATCTAACATATTCAAAAATCTAACATATTTATAGATTCAAAAAATATAAATCTAACATATTAAAATCTAACTTATTTATCTAACATATTTAAAAATTAATCCGAAATTAAAAAATAAAATCTAACCTATATTAAAATAAATCTAACATATTCAAATGATCAAATAACATATTCAAAATTTAAAAAATAAAATATAACATATTAAAAAAAAAATCCAACATATTTATAGATCCAACATATTTATAGATCCAACATATTTATAGATCCAACATATTTATAAATCCAACATATTAAAAAATAACCTATTTGAAAAATCTAACATACTAAAAAAATTTCACCAACATATTTATAGATAAACCTAAACATATTTCAAAAATTAATCTAACCTATTCAAAAATAAAGCTAACATATTTTAAAATAAATCTAACCTATTCTAAAAATAAATAGAACTTATTTAAATCTAACTTACTTACAAATAAAATCTCACATATTTCAAAACTAAATCTCACATATTTTAAAAATAAATCTAACCAATTTTACAATAAATCTAACCAATTTTAAAATAAATTACCTATTCAAAAACCATTTTTAAAACAAATATAACTAATTTTAAAATGAATATAACCTATTTAGCACAAATAAAACCTATTTAAAATAAAATTTAACTTACTTAAAAATAAAAACCGAATTAAAAATTAAATCTAACCTATTTAAGCTATTTTGAAAATAAATCTAAGCTATTTATAAATAAATCTAACCTATTTCAAGAATAAATCTAACCTATTCAAAAGTAAATCTAATATATTTTGAAATAAATCAAACCAATTCTACTAACAATAAATCTAACATATTTAAGCTACTTTAAAAATTAGTCTAACCTATTTATAATAAAACTAACAATAAATCTAACATATTTAATCTACTTTAAAAATTAATCTAACCTATTTATAATAAAACTAACAAAAAATCTAACATGTTTAAGCTATTTAAAAATTAATCTAACCTATTTATCATAAAATTAACAATAAATCTAACTTATTTAATCTATTCAAAAAAATTAATCTAACCTTTGCGAGATGAAAACTTGCGCCTTTGCGGGATGAAATAATCTTGCTCAACCGTATCTCGCGCCTTTGCGGAATAAAATAAATTTCCAACTATATTTTTTTTTCTAATAATTAAATTAATTTCGGAAAAATAAAAAAAAATGATAGAGAGTATGAGTGAGAGAGAGTATGAGAAGAGAAAATCAGAAATTTAGTGAGTGAGGGAGAGTGAGAAATTTAGTGAGTGAGGGAGAGTGGGTTTGGGGGTTAATTTATGGGGAAATTCGGAACTGTGGGGGCCTGGCTGGGTGTGAAATTCGGTGATTTCAGTCAAAATTCGGAACTGTGGGGGCACTGTGGGGCAGTGTACCAACGGCAACGGTCACAGGAGCTGATGCTTCAAGAATTCACATCCTCCTCGGTACTATTGGATCTAGACCGTTATTTTTAACTTGGAACGAATCTCAAAGCCCAATAATACTGCTCCCTGCGTTAGGCCGAATCTCAAAGCGGCTGAGAGTTAATCCCAAACCGTAAAGTGAAGGGAATCTTTTACAGTAATGGAGAGGATCCTTGTACTAAACGGTACGTTAATGCAGAGGCAGTACGGCAGTCAGTGGGGGCCTGGCGCAGAATCGCGGAGACGCGGATCCATATCCTCGACCTCGACGGTACCGTAAAAGATTCCCTTTTACAATTAGCTATTTACGGTTTGAGATTAACTCTCAGCCGGTTTGGGATTCGGGCTGACTGAGGGGGCAGTATTATTGGGCTTTGCGATTGGTGCCAAGTTAAAAAGAACGGTCCAGATTAAGTAATTGTAAAAGCTGTACTCAGTGCGCAATATTCACAATTTCACATGCAGCGCAAGTTAACAGAGCAGGTTTAGCTTCATGCAGCGCAATATTCACATGAAAAGCTGTACTCAGTGCGCTGCCTGTAGCCAAAACTGCTCTGTTAACAGTAGCCAGTGGGGGGAAATTTTTTTGAATTAAAGGTGTTCGGCGGGCAGTGGGCACGGGTTACCGGGTGCGGGTACACCCGTGGCGGGTGCGGGCAGACGGGCAGCGGGCACGGGTCTGCCGGGTACGGGTACACCCGGGTTTGGCACCAAAACAAGCCACCCTGCCCATTTCAAGCCCGTACCCGTGTACCCTGGGCACCGGGCACAGGCGGACCGGGTTCGGGTTACCCGTTAAGGGCACTGTCAAATGTCTAGTCTGTAGTCGTCCCAATTGCAATATTTTGCAATCTATTAATTTCTCATATCTTACTCTCTAATTTTTAATCTTTATTTTTGAGTAAATGTTGGAGATCAAGCCGACATTTTTATTAATATCTAAAGTTAATTACAAATTAATAAATATATCTAGAACCGCTGAGTATTTCGAAAAATGTCCAAACCGGTCAAAATTTGGCCAAGTTCTCCTTTTTTTTTTCCTCTCCCAGAAACCGGCTAGAACTGGCCGGATTCTTCCTTTTTTTTAGACACTGAAGAGCAAGATAATGAAATCTAACACTGAAAATTCAAATTTTTTGTTTAAATTATTTGTTATATTACTTCTTTTGATGTATAATTAGCATATTTATACTAAAATACGCTAAATTACTTGAAATTATGTTGAATTACACTATATTACATTAAATTATGCTAAATTATGTTAAATTACGCTAAAATACGGTAAATTACGGTAAATTACATATGAATATGGATGATATCTTTACTGAGAAGGCGAAAAACAACGACGAAACTTCAAACGGCCATAAAACGGCGCTCGAGTGTCCGATTTCAGCAAATGACCACTTTTCGAAAAAATTGAGAAAATACACATGCGGCAATTTAGGCGATGCCGGAATTCAAAATTCAGAATTGCCAAAAAACAAAGGGAAGAGCCTCAAAACTTGAGTTGAAGTTTCCGATTAAGATTTCATTTCTATTATTCAATCTAAGTAGCTCAGTAAATTAGTTATATAATGAACTTGTAGAATACCAATTTTTACTATTTTTATTATTTATGAAAGATGGCACAAAATCGGCCTAATTTAGCGTAATTTACCGTATTTCATTATAATTAGCGAAATTAGTGTAATTTAGCATAATTTAATGTAATTTAGTGTAATTCAACATAATTTCAAGTAATTTAGTGTAATTTAATGTAATTCAACATAATTTCAAGTAATTTAGCGTATTTTAGTATAAATATGCTAATTATACATCAAAAGAAGTAATCTAACAAATAATTTAAACAAAAAATTTGAATTTTCAGTGTTAGATTTCATTATCTTGCTTTTCATAGTGTCTCTAAAAAAAAGAAAAAGGAAGAAATCGGTTAGATTCTGGCCGGCTTCTGAGGGTAGAAACTGGCCAGAATTTGGCCGGTTTGGACATTTTTCGAAAAACTAAGAAATTCTGGGTATATTCATTAATTGTAATTAACTTTGGATATAATAAAAATGTCGGCGGATAGGTGTTATGTAATAAGAATCAGATTTTTGTTAAGTTTAACAATGTAAAATTCTAAATCGATGAGTCATGGGTGATGGGTGATGGGTCATGTCATGGACCGACTTGAAATTGTAAAAATTTTGTGATGTCGAATAACAGAGGATGTTGACACATACATAGTCGTGCCTGTTGCTCTCTCTTTCTCCCATTTTCATTTTCTCTCTCCTCTGCGATTGGTCGCGCGAAATAGCAACCCAGAGAGAGAGAGAGAGAGAGAGAGAGAGAGAGAGGATCTCAGACGCAAATTCAGGAAAAGCAGAAGCTGCTTCGAGCAAACGCTAAACATGTCGACGCCGGCGAGGAAGCGTCTCATGCGCGATTTCAAGCGGCTCCAGCAGGACCCGCCAGCTGGCATCAGCGGCGCGCCGCACGATAACAACATTATGCTGTGGAACGCTGTAATATTCGGGTAAGATCATAATTAATCGACCCTTCTCTTCTCTTCTCTGGTTTTTCTTTGATTTTTCTGTGCTGATGTCAAATTTTAATTTGTTTACAGACCTGATGACACACCCTGGGACGGCGGTGAGTGGATCTCCTCTGTCCTTCCTTGTAGCAACATAACAGTGTAGCTGATTTGTTCACTAGATCTTGAATTTTAGGTTTATCTGTAAATCAAGATGCTGTCATTTTCAACACTGACCTAAACTAGCTAGATCCCTTTTTACTGCTCATCGATTTGGTTTCCTTAACCTATTGGGAATTGCAAGTAGGTTTTATTTATAATAATGAAGGAGATGTTCTTCAATGTCCAACTAAACCTAATGATCCGATGAATTAAGACGGGCTTTGTCGACATGACTGTAAATTTACTTTTTAAATCTCTCTAAAGAGGAAAATAACATCATGCGTGCCCCTAGAAATATGATCCATGCCCTCCCTAATGAGAAATTGACATGTCAAATGTACTTCCTGTTATCTGCTTTCTTAAAAAGTTGCTCGATTTTCTCTTTTTATCTAGAGAGAAACAATGATAATGATGGGGCAATAGCTTCAGCATGTTTCCAAATTACTTGGGATGGAAAAGTTATTAGATAATATTGTTGATGATTTTTACTTTATTACGTTAGGGGGTATGCATTTTTTTTTTTTTTCATTTTGCACGGGGTCTGAATGTTAAAATGAGAT
This sequence comes from Carex littledalei, assembly GCA_011114355.1. NCBI lineage: Eukaryota > Viridiplantae > Streptophyta > Magnoliopsida > Poales > Cyperaceae > Carex > Carex littledalei. The sequence continues at coordinate 12,837,686 of CM022091.1, read as the reverse complement.
TTGCAGGATACACATGATATTAACCCATAATTTGACATTTAGTGAGACATTTTTTCATTTTTTATTCCTTTATTGTATAGGTACGTTTAAATTAACACTGCAGTTCTCAGAAGATTATCCCAACAAGCCACCGACTGTGAGGTTTGTCTCACGCATGTTTCACCCAAACAGTTGAGTTCATGAATTCCAATTTTCATTTCAGTTTTCATTCTTTGAGAAGAGTTGCAAATTTAGATTTGAAAAACACAACAAATGTTATTTCAAGTGAATTTCCCAAATAAATATGAATTAAAATTATCTGTACAGTTATACCAGATAAATTGAATGAATATTTTTTGACTATTTTATTGACACTTTTAACAATATTTTAAGTGGAGTTCTTTTAATCTTTATATGACTTTCCTCAATGGTATTCTATTCTGAAAGCTTGCTTTTGAGAATACTTGTTTAGCTTTATTCTTGACATTTTACTAATTGACTTATTTGTGTATTAAATTATCTGTTTTCAATTTGTAGTCTATGCTGATGGAAGCATATGTTTGGATATATTGCAAAATCAATGGAGCCCAATTTACGATGTTGCGGCTATACTCACTTCTATTCAGGTAACTCATTTTTTATATTTTTGGTATCCAACTTGGGGAAGATCTTGAGTTGCAGATATACGTTTCTTTTTTCTAATTGTCAATGATAAGCATCTATTGTTACAAGCCTTTTTGAGAAATGTTAGAATCACCTGTAAATAAAAGATAAAAGAAGCCATTTTTTTGGAAATGACACATAACCAAGCATGTGAATCTCCCGTAAATAGAAGATAAGAGAACCTATTTGGTAATGGCACATAGAAGTTAATTGGTGTAGTCTTTCCTTGGACCTATTATTCTTTAGGTTATCTTGATTTTGTATTTGGACTGCCTTTTGATGGATTTTCACTGCTATATTATAGTCTCTTAATATGAATAAGCAATTAGTCGACTTGGAATGAAAAAATGAAGGAATCAAGTGAGTAGAAATTCCTGTTAATAAGAAAACCCTTAATGTTGAATTGTGAAGTTGGAGTTGGATTTTGATTAAATTGAATTGAAAAACTACAGCCCTCGATTAAAATACTATAGAATATAAGGTTGAGTTGTTTTCCCTCCTAAACACTTGTACCTTGTTATCTCTAAAGTTATATCGTGTCAAAATGTTAGTGAATTTACTTTTGGGTTGTTTATAGCGGTCCTTCAATTTTGTTTTTCACTTAAAGTAATTGAATGTGCCTGTTATCCCTAAGAATGATTATTTGTCTTAACACATGCACTTTGGGTGCCACAATTTGCTATTTAAATGCTTCTTAAAACTGAAAATTAGACAAGGGTTTACTTTGAATACATTCCAAAATTCCTTGTGGGTGGGCCAGCTAGACATGTAGGTTGAACTAGGACGGATTACCTCAGAATCATGCTGTGTTTAACTGAATTTATTTTGGGTTAAGAATTTTGGTAAGAGCCAATATAAGTTATAGTTTGACTATAACAGTGGGATATATTTGCAAATAACCAAATTTAATATTGGGTGTTATTTGCAAATGCAATAAAATAGTTTGTATTCGCTGTTCCTATTTCTTGCTGTTCACTTGATTTTTTTTTTCTTTTGTAGTCTCTGCTTTGCGATCCAAACCCTAACTCACCAGCCAACTCAGAGGCTGCTAGGCTCTTTAGCGAGAACAAACGTGAGTACAACCGCAAAGTTCGTGAGATTGTTGAGCAGAGCTGGACAGCTGATTAATTAAACAGAAATGATAAATTCCATAAAAAATTAAACTCTTCACCCAATTCTCGGGTTGTACTTGTTGTTCCCTAATTAAGCAAGAATATGTCTTTGTAAGACTTATCTCGTTTTCTTGTATGACCATGAGTATGACTGTTGCTGTTCTATTGTGTCTTATCTTTCACATTTAGGTACACGGAGCATGAAAACTATTATGAATGTAAATGTACATGATCAGGGTAAAAACTTGTCATTTGAGAAATATGTCAAGTGGAGCTGTTGCATAACCCTTGTGTATTGGGCTGCGGCTCTATTTTAGTTATATGTGTCCTGAGCTCTTACTGTGGGAGATCAATGGAATCATCACCATGTGATGCATGCATTAATTACACTGAAAATATACGCATGTTTTTCAACAGAAAAAAAAGGAACCACGCGGGGTTTGTAGTTTGTACATAGCATTAGCAACTAGCTGTTCCTATTAAGTATTAACAATCGAAAGATGCTGCAATTAAGTCTGCAATTGAAGATTTTACATTATTTGATTGAACACAGCCTCATCCTCATATTCATATACTGGAGGTAAAGGCGGCCTATAGTATTAGTTGATGATTGATAGGCTAAAAGACCTTGATCGCTCTTGCTACCTGCCAATAAAACAACAATTTTTTTATTAAAAATCATGCTAAGTTTTCTCTTCTACTACTATTACTGATAATAGGAGCATTGTTCGTTCATTAACTCGAACATTCATGGACAAGGTTTTGTGAGAAAGCTTATCGACAGTTAGTTACATTGCCATTTGTGGAATGTACAAACATTTGTTCCTATTATATAATTTAATGGATTTGTTTTAACTTTTAAGCCTGCAAACTATTGTTTGGTAAAATTCACTTCTGGACTCGCCCACCAATTTTCTTCTGTCACATTGCGTCGTTCTACAAGTGAAAAGCATGTGCAAAATCCAAATATATACAAGGTTTACACTTGTTGAAATTGACCGGGTTGATATATACAGCAGGCGGGTGGTGGGTGAGCCTGAGCAAGCAAAATCATCCTTTTTTTTGGAGGGGGAGGGGTAGACTTGCAAAGAAAAGGAAAAGACATGATATACAACTCGACTAAATAGGCCTTGGCTTTTTATGATTACATCTTCATTATATGAAACTTTTTTTATGTAGTAACCCATAAAATTTGGAATTGAACATCCAAATTTCTTTGGTTGAATCTTGGACCTGATAGGGTCCAGCCCTAATTCTATAACACCTGGGGTACAAAGCTCGGTTCGATCTCATCTCACTATTAGCTCAGCCCTAAAGCTTAGTTTAACACCAACTCGGCCCCTTGACAGTGAGACAACTATGGACAACTATGGACAAAATTTGCTGAGGTTACCCATCTCCGCTGCTATAAATAGATACCCCTGCTCTCATTTCTTCTCTAATCCCTATATGCCTACAATAATTTTTTCTTAAATATTTCTTAAACTCGTCGATTCGTACTTAAGATGCACGATACCTTGTCAGTTTGGTATCAACCTCGTATCTTTGATACTCCTGGTACTACCGAGCATTGGAAACGATCAGGTCCAATTTGAGTTGGGTATAATTAGGGAAGACATATGAAATAACAACAATACATGCTCGACACTACCGGTGTTGTTTTCACTATCCCAAAATGTTGGGGTGGAGTTACTTGTACTTAAAAATAAATAAATGCTCGACATTACATTATGTTCTCCGTAGTTGTTCTTACTTTGGAAGGGACATTATCTAATTTGTGGCTCTGCAGGGCTGAGAAGGCGAAAGAGGGGAATCTTCACTGCTACCCGAATCAGCATGCCACCCTTCTTGCACTTGGGCTGCAAATTGCAAATTCCAAAGCACATCTTCGATTGAAGGCCTTTGAGTCGGGTCCTTTGATAAGCACCTCAGACATATCTCCATCACTGTCCTCAGAGACTCGTCAGAGCAGATATTGCATGCCTCTGGATCTGCTATAGCCCTCCTGCAAGCAGCCCCGTCTGATGCTATGGCTGATTGTAGCTGCGACACAAGCAGACAGTAATGTTACTTTATCTGTATTTGGTAACAGTATGAAAAGAAAAAAAAAATATCAGCACATCCCCAAAACACACTACTTTTTATGTGGACTATACTATGTCAAGAACCTGTGTTTGCGAGTTTCCTCGGACAAATTCCACATGTGCAACACTACATCAATGTAGACTCATTTGAGGTTAGCTTTTCTTTCATTTGTGCTATGGCACAATTGTATCCTTTTTTGATGTGTGCTATGATTGATGTAACTAACATGATGTAGATGTCCAAGGTTAGCAGTGCTTGATATGCATGACAATCTGTGTTCTCCAAGCATTTCTGAATGTGCAACACATTTCTAAAATCAACCCAAATTAATCACCAGTAGAGTAAACACACCTCAAATTAATTTACTTTTAGGGCATGGACGGAACCAGAAAATTGAGATGGGGACCGGATAAATAAGTGTTATGTAATTTCTTTTTATGAGGGGGGCTAATAGTATATTTTTTGTAAAAATCAAAATTTTTAAAGAAAAAAACTGAAAAGTTTCCATTTATAGGAATTGCTTAGCACCCCTTTCCCTCTATGTACTTCTGCCCTTGTTTTAGGGGAAACATATACATTGTGTAAGAACTGAGAGAGATACTGCGTTCAAAGTTGTAAAATCAACTTGAGAATTTACCTGGCTTCTCATTATCTGAACTTCATAATATGATGTAATAGGTCTTCCACTGACAATCTCAAGTAAAATTACGCCAAAATCATATATGTCAATCTTATCCCCATGCATCTCCCTGTTAACAACTCCATTAGTAATTTAATTCTTTTGTCAGATGTCGATGCATTTTTTGTAGATATTTATAATTTTTGTTCAAACTTGTATATAGATCAGCAACTTGACAGCTGAATTTCCATGATGATTTCAGATAATCATTGTCATGGAATTAAAATGTAAACTAATTTCTTGTTTCTTTTCTTTTTTTTGAGATAAAGATGGGGGTGAAGCCTCTCAATTTTAAATATTTACAAGGGATCTTTTAGCGAGATTTTGAACCTGCAACCTCCCATATCAAGTACTGACTTGTGCTTAAGCATTGTTAGGCATATTTTGATTTGACAAACAAAAATACAGTCAGAACAAGATATACCTATCAGAAAATTCCTTTAATAACCCAAAGGACAGCCCTTCAGCTCCAACCTGCATGAGAATATTCATGAGAAATAATTGTTGAATCCACTTATTCAGGCAGTAATTTTTTTTTTTTATCTCCCTCTCTTCTTTGTATCCTCTTTTTTGGCTAGAGGGAGGGGGCTACTTCATGGGTGCCCCCGCATATTTTCACAATATCAAATACATTCCTGCAGAACAAGAAATAGGAATCCTGCTCCTACATCATATTCAAATATCTTCTAAATTTTATCCCATAATTTGCTGCAATATTTTTTTCAAACTCTCCCTCCTTCCTCACTTTTAATCCTAAAATGAGGAAAACGAAAAATCGGCATTTTGTGTACTTGATGGTTCTTGGTAATCAGTTTATTGACATTTACTAAAATTTAGAGCACTATGTTAGAGATTTCTCATTTTCCAGTGGTGCACAGGAAATTGTACATAATTTCAAAATATTTCAGTGATGTGCAGGAAATTGTTCATTCTTTATCTTTACCTCAGCTTTTGTGTTCTCAGACAACATAGGCAAATTATAGCTGCGTATCTTTGATCCTAGATTCTGATCTAATAGAACATTCATGATTTTCAAGTTATTTGCAAATAAGCCAGGTATGATGCCTCCATGCAGAAATTGGATTCCCTTTGCCACACCAATTGCTGCACTAATCCTTTGTGTCCAGCTAAGCTTTTGACCATCCTCCCCATCTACAGAAGTGTCATTGAGAAAAAAAATATGAATTTGGTAATGTGCTACTCAATATGAGATAATATATACTGGCCAGTATTGTGCCAGTACCACATTGACCACATTTTTTACCCTTTGTTTCTGTTGCCTTTTCTTTCTTGGCTCTTTTGGGGTCATTTTCTCTGTTGGAGGGTGTCTCGAGGTAAAATAGTATTGTACCATCACTTTTTTAATCTGTGCCGGTACTGTACCAGTTCCAACATAAAACTAGGTTATGTTCTTAATTTTCACAAATTCAAGAACCGAGGCAGGGTTAAATGTTTGGTTGTAATTTATTCCTAGTGGGTGTTAAATACTAACAAACAGTAGCTTTTTGTAGCTTCTACAACAATCCCCTGGTTTTTCCTTTCTGTTATTTTTCACAACTGAAGAGCTTTTCACAAGTTCCTTAAAGAAGAAAGATGCTCGAACTTACGAGAAATTTTGCTTCTTAAGTCTCCATTTGGCACATATTCAAATACAAGAAATAATTGCGTGACAGTGGAGTCTTCTAGATTGTACTCAATGCAGTGCCCTAAAGCACTCACTAAATGACGATGCCGTAGCTTAGAAATTGTCTCTATGTGGTGATTGAAATTTAATGTTGGTTGGCCCTTTTTAACCTGTATACACCTTATTGTCACCAAGGTACCACTGCTAAGCCTTCCTCGGTACATCTGTCAAAAGAACACCACCATTTTGTTATAAGCAACATGACATTTGCATAAAATAGGTGTTGGTGCTGTAAGACTTTAAACATCCAACAAACACTCCATTATGTGATATTGCAAAAGACTATAGGTCATAGCCCAGTTTGTGGACACTCAAAAGGATCTCTACAAACATATAGGATATTTTATGTATTTTTGAGTACCAAACTACAATTGTCAAATAATATCTATTTCTTCTCATCATTTCTGGCTTACTGAGGTGATGTTGTTATCTAAATGATGCCAACTAAAATAATGTCAACAAAACTGCATATAAATATCCATCTAAAATAGAAGAAAAATTTGAACCTGGCCATAGGAATCTTCTCCCAATAAATTAGATTTTTCAAAATTGCTTGTAGCGGCTTCAAGATCCACCAAAGAAAAAGATCTGTATGAGGGAATACCTAGTGCTCCAAGCTTTGCGGTCTGAGAAATATATCCTTTGAATAAGGGAAAAAAATGTCAAAAAAAAAACGATGAAAGCAATTGATGGTACTGAGCGAAGGTAAAAAAAATGATATTAAAATTAGGTTTTTACTGGAAAACTTCTGGTAGAGTTAGATAAGTTGCAATATGTATGATCAACACAACCATGTTACCAGTATTTTTTGGTCTTACTCTAATTATTAAATTTTGCACATTTCAAATATGAGCATAGAAAGAAAATACCATACTTGCATCAGTTAGCATCTTAGAAGGATAAGCACTAGAAGCATGCTCAACTAATCGTCTTGGAGCTCTCTTTGACGCCTTTCTCGCATTCTTTCTCCTAAGTGCAAAAAATACCAAAATAGCCCCAAGCAACACACCCAAAGCAACAGCACCCACTATGCCAACTGCAACACCGGTCTTCTTCTTCTTCTCTGTGTTTCCTTCCTTTCGAGGTGTTACAATGCCAACTGCCAGTGCCTGGTTCTGACAAAACACAAACGGGTTTTGCTTACCGGCACTGTTTTGTGTGCCACCCAAACAATTTCCCGAATAAAGAACAGCCTTCGAGTGTTGGTTATCCGGATCCAAACATGCTGGTACATTCCCACTCAAAAGATTTTCTGACAAATCAACAAACTCCAACTCCTCATTGCATGACATGTTTCTCACAAGTGTACCAGTAAACCTATTTCCTTCTATGCTGAGGTACTTGATTGCCGGTAAAGATAGCAATGATGGAGCAAACGGACCAACAAACCTGTTAGAAGATATGTCAAGATGTTCTAGAAGGTAAAAAGTCCCCACATCAGGTGGCAAACCTCCTGAAAATTTATTCCCTTTCAGCACGACTGTGATTATTCTCCTTCCCAATTTTGGAAAATTTGGACCAAGTGAATTATTCTCAAGATCTAAGATCTGTAAGTTCTTCAACCCCGTTAGATCTGGCACATCTCCCGATAGATTGTTCAAAGAAAGTGTTAAGGACCGAAGAGATGTAATACTACCAATTGAATCAGGTAAGTTCCCATCCAATGTGTTATTTCTTAGACTTAAAACAGCAAGAAGAGGTAAATTAGTCAACCAATCAGGTACTTGCCCACTGAACATGTTATAATCCAAAATCATGGTTTGTAGATTGCTTAATCTGGAGATTTCATGAGGAATTGCACCAAAGAAGTAATTCGACGAAATGTTAATGATCTCCAGGTTTGAGAGCCGTGATATCTTTGCTGACAGTGGGCCCCACAAGCCAAGGGAGGTCAGAGTTAGAACCTTCAGGTCCGGCAGTCTCGTCAGAGTAGTGATAAAGGAATCCATGGAGAAGGTTTTAGGAAGGGGAGGTGTGCCTTCATTGCCTATTTTTGAAAAAAAAAAAATTTGGGGTGAAATATCATTGAATGATTATCAAATTTGAAGTTGGCAAATAAATAATTGCTATGAAGTTGAAATTGGTTTTCTTAAACCCTAGTTCATTTGGCTTCAAAATTCGATATTAAATAGCTGAATTTTTTAAATCAAGTGTTAATGTCACAAGTAAAAGTAAAATTACTTGACAATATACACCGAATGCCAAAATTGAACTTAAAAATTGGAATTGGCAAAAAGAAGGTTGATTTGCAAAATCACCAAATTAAGCTACAACAAGGTTAAAAAAATTATTAGGTTACAAAAATCTAACTGTACATTGATCAATAACATCTCTTAGTGACTTTCATCATTCCTCTCATTTCCTTTCTTCTCTTCTTTTTCTTTATTTGTGCTGCAACTGACAACAAGAAAAAACATATATATATATACCTATTATGTGGAGTTGCGTCACACTGTCTTGATAGCATACAACACTTGCGGGCGCATTTTGAGGAGCTCCATAGCAAAAGTCAGTGGACTCATGCCATTGGCTGAGAAGAGAGGGGTAGTTCAGTAGGTGTTGGATTCTGAGCAGAGACCATGATTGGGAGGATTGAAGTTGAGTTGTGTGTGGAATGAAGAGAAGAAATGTAGAGATGAAGGTTATTTGGTAATAAAGGTGGTAGCTTTGAGTAGCCATTTCCTTTTTGCTCTCTCCTGTGAAATTGAATTTGTAGCAACCTGTCACAAAAACAGAAAATCCTTACATCAGTCCTTGATATTTTCAATTTTTTGTATCCTCTTATGTAGGTGTTTTATTGTTCTGAAGAAAAGAAGAAGAAGAAGTAGTAGGAGTACAGACCTTAATAACTGGTGTAGTAGACAATGTAGACAGAGAGATGAAGAAAGGAAGAGAAGAGAAGAGAAGAGAGATGCTAAATTAATTTCAGGGCTATCCTTGCTTTATTGCTTCAGTTCTACTCCAGAAAAAAATAATGTAACCAGTTAGCTGCAGTGCAACAAACGAAAAAAGCCAAAACCCAAAAAGGCTGGTTTGCTCAACTCTCTCTGTCACGGGTTATGAAAAGTTGGAAGAAAATGCCAAGAAATCTCTCCAAAAGTGTAGCTGGAAATTGGGACGGTGCGAAAAGGACAATATATAGATGGGAGTAATTTTCTTCTTTTGTTTAAAATAAATATAGCTAGCTAAGGTTGAATCAAATGAAATGCTGCTAAGATGAACGAACATGGATCTATATATCTTAATTAATTTATTATAAAGGAAAGGCGTGGCGACGTGGCGTTATACGACAGGAGACAGGGTCACAGGCAGACATTTTCTGTTCATTTCTTCAGGCACTAATTAATTGCTTCTTTATTATTTATGATGAGGTGCACACTGCACACTGCACACTGCACAGACTACAGAGGAGGTTTCAAGAGGAATAAATATATCCGATCCCACAGTAATTTTTCAAGATAGAAATAGAAGAGCTAGACCAATAATATCAAGAAAAAATAAAAAGAATATATGCAGTGCATGCACCTCATAATCATATAAAGAATAACACAGAGACCAATAATATAAAGAATGCACGTACCTCATAATCATAAATATACATTACTTAATATTTTGTCAAAAGAAGTATATAACAATATTATTTATCAAAATATCAAGGTACACTAAATTAGAAACGCAGTGCATGCATAAACATTATTTTTGGGATCGATATGGTGCATTGCAAATTAAAGAGACCATTTTAATTTGCGTTCATATTAATTATGTAAGTGTGAAACGTTTTCCATTATGAATTATATGTGGAAGATCGAAATTGGATGATTGATTCATACATGAATTGCTTGTAGCTATAGACTTAATTGTAGAGTAGTAGACTAGTAGTGCCACAGTGGGCTGTGACGTACGTGTAGCCGTGCGACTAGTAGTGCCAGGTTGAGACTTGAGACTTGAGACTTGAGAGAGGAATATGAATATGAATATGAATATGAATATCAATATGATGAGGCTGTACATTCATTTCCACTGGGCCACTATATATATATTCCACTGGGTGAGGTGAGTCATCGAGTGATATGAATATGAATATGACTATGAGGTTGTTGGGGTGTCAGTACTTGCTAACGTGCCCATTTGACCGTTGGCTTCGCGCCATAATTACTAATCCTTGTATTCAATTCATTTTAATTTTAACGGATGGATGCTTATCGCCTTATCCTCTGCGCGCGCGTCTACAGTGGCTTTGACGTGTAATATATATATCAACTGTCCCATTTACTTTAATTTGTTACAACACAATTAATTTCATGCCCCTTCGATCTGTTCTAATGCAACCATCCATACATCTGCTCACATTTACTCTTAATCACGCTACCTTTTTTCTTTTTTTCTTTTTTGTCCATATATATATATATCGTTGTCGCTCGTTTAATTAGATGGATGTACTTTTCATCGGTTGTAATTAATTTCCATATTTACTTTAACTCAGGGGTAGATCTAAAGGTAAAATATGAGTTTAATGTTCCTCCTCCTCCTTATTTCATATCACATATTAATTATCATTTTGGTAACTTTATTATATATGAGACTCGTTCTTTAATTAGATCGTTACAACTTGAAGAAGATATTATTAATTACGACCCCAATTATATATTATATGAAGACGGACAGGACAGACAGATCACGGGAGATCTAGTGTGAGAAAAAGAGCCAATTCAATGAATTTCCAAAATACAGGACTAGCTACAGGTGGAGAACAGGAACAGGAACAGGAACAGGAACAGGCATGGCTGATCGACGACGACTGAACCACAACCAGCGGCGCGCGTTGAGTCGGCATAAGTTGTACATGACAATTACAATAAATTAAAATACTGTACACTTTACAAAGCATATATATATAAACCCACAATTAATAAACTGATAACTGATACTATCTATCATTGTATCATTCTCATTCATTTCTAAATATCTCCAATTACAACAACTAGCTAGCTATAAACACAGTCTAGTGCCTGCATGCCAATTACAACAACTAACTACGATCACTTCTATAAAATTATCCAACTATATCATTTCTATAAAATATTCAAATATGATGACATTCAGATAATATTCAGTGTATACCAACTAACTTAAATTGTAAATGTTCCAAATTACCAATTCTTCATACAAATAATACTCAAGTTGAATGAAATTTGATTATTAATTAAGCTGTCTAGCTATAAGTCCAATAACATAAAATTACCTTTTATTTTTAAATCTTATTTGATTATTTTAAATAACAATATCAAAATTGTTTAAAAAAACTATTAAATGCATGCAGGGACGTGTGGATTGAAACGCGAAGAGGCAACATAATCTAGTCGGGTCTATTTCGGCAGGGTTGGAATAGGAGAATTGAATGGAATTGAACGTCTATTCTTGGCGAAAAGCAAAAAAGTGGGTTGGAGTAGAGGTACTCAAATTTAATTTATTTTTATTTTTTAGAACATTTTATATAGTCTAGTCCTCCTAGTAAATATCTCATGTCTACTTGTAGTCTAGTGGTTAGAGCTTATTATTTTGTGAAGGTAGAGAACTTAGATTCAATTCCCACCAACCACAATTTGTACATTTTAAATTTTAGCTCCCTCTATCAATATTTTATAGTTCCGTCCCATATCACGACTCACATTATTCATGTGTTTTTTGGCTTTAAATTTGAGCACGTTGATGTAACAATTGTGAACAAGTGAACCATAATTCTTTTACCGCAAGTTTGTAGTTCAACACGACCATATTTGAAATTTTTGCAGCCATATATATACATGAATATTTGTTAATTTAAAAAATAAGAAATTTATATCGAAGCTTGAGCGCAGGGGTAGAGCCAAAAATAAGAAATAACTAGTAGGATGATCGAGGCAAAAGTTTCCAGCGAGACATAATTTTATAATTATTTTTTAATATTAATTACATTTTTATAAATTTTTATGAGAAAAAAAGATTAAAATAAAGTATATTTTGAGAAAAAAATTTAGAGAATGGCAAAATTTTATAATTTTTAAAGCTTAAAAATATATATATATATATATATTTTTTAAAATAAACATAAAAATAGAAGTGTATTTTCTAAATTTTTTTAGTGAGGAGAGAAGTATTCACTTCTCACCTTTGAGTCCCCTTGACTTGACAATGTGCCCCTGTGCTGTCTCCGAATAAGCACCGGACACGTCGGTCACGCAGAGGACCTCATCCTCTGAGTAATCTCAAGCTTGAAGTGTTTTTTTTTTTTTTTTTGGAAAATCTCAACCGTTCAAATACATTCTGGACGAATTCAAAGCACAAATAATACTGCCTCGCGCTATCCCCCAATAGGAACCGTATCTCAGATGGGGGAGGGGTCGAGGGGAGGTCCTTGGACACAACGTACCCCAATAATACTGTGACACGTGTTGGATGTTTAAATTGGCATGTTCGTGTTTCAGAAATGTGCTAATATAAATTTAATGCGAATATTATCCAGAATCTTGTTACAAGTTGCAAACTCCTTATACGGGAATATCAGGCTGGAGTAGTTGGTACGTAAAAGAGGTACCTACCACAGAAAAGTTTATTAATATCCAAAAAGAAAAATCTGAATTCTACGCTCTATTTGACAAGAATTTGAAAAATATCTAAACTGCAGTTTTAATTCACGGTTTTAGGTCTCAAAACCGCAACTTTTTTTTTTACAGTTTTAGCCTTCTCAAAACCGTAGACTAAATCCACGATTTTGTAAAACCGGAAATTAAAATTACGGTTTTAGATCTCAAAAAAGCAGAATGAGTTCACGGTTTCATAAAACCGGAAATTAAGTTCACGATTTGGGCATTTGGCCTATATAAGGCAATCTGAGCCATTCTCATCTCACACCTCTCACTCCCTTTCTACCTTCCTTTCTCTCTCTCCGACTGTCTGATCGATCGGCACTTCAGTTCAGGTATTTTTATTTTTTTATTTAATATTTTGTTAAATTAATTCAGAAAATAATAACTTAGTTTAGGACATTCCAAAATAGTTTAGAATATTGTCCAAATAATTTAGAAATTTCAAAATGGTTTAGAATATTGTCTGATTAATTTAGAAATTTCTAGAATGGTTTAGAATAATTTAGAAAATTCCAAAATAATTTAGAATAATGTCAAAAATTCCAAAATAGTTTAGAATATTGTTCGAATAATTTAGAAAATTCTAAAATAGTTTAGAATATTGTCCAAATAATTTAGAAAATTCCAAAATGATTTAGAATAATTTAGAAATTTCCAAAATAGTTTAGGATAATTTAAAAATTTCCAAAATGGTTTAGAATAATTTAGAAAATTTCAAAATAGTTTAGAATATTGTGTGAATAATTTAGAAATTTCCAAAATGGTTTAGAATAATGTAGAAAATTCCAAAATAGTTTAGGATAATTTAGAAAATTCCAAAATAGTTTAGAATAATTTAAAAAATTCCAAAGGTTTAGAATATTGTTCGAAAATTCGAAAATGGTTTAGAATATTGTTTGAATAATTTAGAAAATTCCAAAATAGTTTAGGATAATTTAAAAAATTCCAAAATGGTTTAGGATAATTTAGAAAATTCCAAATGGTTTAGGATAATTTAGGATATTCCAAGATGGTTTAAAATAATTTAGAAAATTACAAAATGGTTTAGAATAATTTAGAAAATGAACATTTTCGATGAATTTTGTAGTATGGAATGGCATCTTGTTATGTTGTGATCTAGAAGCCAATTATAGAATGATTGTTTTCTAAGTTTTGTTTATGTAATTGAATGATTATGTTTATCATTTTGTTCCTTGAGTATTTTATTAATTATATATCATTCAGGTTGAGGACTTGGAGTAGAACTCTATAAAAGAGTTAATAAATACTCTAAAGTGTCACTAGTCTTGGTAATTAACAAGGAACATTAATTACCGGCATAAGATTAACATTTGAATTAGATGATGATCATGTTCTGCATATCATATGACAAGGAGTTGTCAATATAATCAAATGGATACCTGATGGAGATCAGGGGATTAGACGTATTGGGCGTGACCAAAGTAAAATATTTAATATGGATTGTGTTTGTGTCATTAATGTTTTATTTGTATCTTGAATTCTAAGGCATGAGATGATTGTTTCTCTCACATGAGAATACGTATTCGTGGATATTATCCAACATTGTTCGTAACTGACAGTCATACAAATTCTATCTCAATATATGTATCTCATGTGGAGAGATAGCAATTATCAATAATACCAATGTCCCTCATGTAAATGAGTGATGATATCACTGCGCTCCTTGATGAAATAATATAAGTATGTGCACATATGATTAAGGAGTTAATCAGGATTACTGAATTATTTTGGAATCAAGAAACGAATGAATTTGCAAGGATGGCACATTCCTACCCTGGATCTATTCATGATACTGTTATAATCCGTAATTTTAAAAGTAACTAATTGATCTAATAATTAAAAGTTACAATTAAGTAACTATTTAATTTAACTGTCAAGGAAAATATATATTTATAATTTCAACGAATTAATCTGAGTTATATAAGATGTGATTAATCTAACATCAAACTTGCACATTATCAAATCAAATGGATTAGAACTACAATTGTTAAATTCTAATATGACTCGCTGCACGTATGGTTACGCCAGATCGGATTTTAAACTTGTGAAATTGGATTTTGAAATGGTTTGGGGTCCGTGGCTTTTCCTATACTGCTCTCTGTTTCTCTCTCTTTCGGCACACTCTCTCTTTCTCCCTTCTCTCGCTGTCTCCGCTACCCCACTCTCTCTTTCGCTCTTTCTCTTCTCCACTCTTTCCTCTCTCTCTTGCTTTCTTTGCTCTCTGCCTTCGGGCCTCCTTCCTGTGGCTGTGGTTTTCTCCGCTGTTTACCGAGAATTACAAATCTCTCTCTTTCTCGCGCCCTTTGTCTCTTGTCTGTGGTGTATTGGCTGTGGGTTGCAATTTGGCCGAGACTTGGGTTTTCTTGGGTACTCGGTGTTGTGCTGGCTGGTGCTACCTGACACGGTGTGGTGTCAATTGGTGGCTTTTTCACTTGGCGGCCGGAAGCGAGTCGACGAGCGCGCCTTGGTATCACCGAGCGAAGGCGAGGCGGCCCCTCTTTGGTACCGGCCGATCTTGTTGCCTCTTGAAAGTTGGAGCCTTATCGGGTAATTTTAGCACACCCTTTCTATTTTGTTGTTTGATTGAGTTATGGCTTGTGCCTTGTTGATTTTGTGCGATGGCTCGTAGGAATTGAAATACAATTGTCGAATTTCGGGTTGTTGATTTTCTCGATTCGGATAGTAAATTGGCCAACTGTTGTGTTGTTGTTTGAGAGGCCGTGTTGTCCTTCTTGTTTGTGATCTGTGCTGTGTTCTTATGCCTTTGTTCGGATAGTAAATTACCCAATACACTATCCATGTGGATCGACACCCCAATTATACTACACGGTAGGATCATACGCTTGTGATCTGAACGTTAGTTAAATTAAAGTTAAAAGGTATATTAATTTATACTGAAAGTTGTTAGTACCATTTTGGTCCATCATAGCCATCGGAAGTCAAGCAAGAGAAGAAGACGTCATCTAAGGAGGCAGAGGTTCTTTCATCTTCAATTGAGTTGTAATTTATGTTCTCCTTATTTTATTTCTTTTATTTTGCCAATGACCATGAGAAGCTAAACTTCTCATCTCTAAGGTGAGCGTTGTACTTGGATTCTTAATTATGTTTTAGTATATGTTTATGTTTTGTTTATGTTAATTTGAGTTTTCTTTATTATTTTAAATTCTTTTTTATTACGTCATTGCATACATAGTTCTGTCTACTATATGCCAATGACCCTCCACATACCAATAGGTGTTAAGTCATTGCATCATTGTGTGAGAAGGATAGTGCATGTAAGTACTCCAAACACTTCGGCTAACGAGGCTTGGCAAAAGTTCAAAGACTAGGGTTAGAACCCAGTGGGCTCCCTTGGCAAGATAGTGTAAATTGTACATTCAGATTATATTAGGAAACACTTAGATTAAGTAGGGTCTTTAGGATATTTCAACTATGGGGTAGTATAGGGAAAATATAATTGCGTACCTAAAACACTTCAGTCTTGGTAGCCCAAAAGTCAATCGCAAGATCGAAGAACCTTTCAAATCGCATAAGCAAACACCCAGCACGCCCTGTGGGTAGTGCCGCATGCGGGGTAGTTGTGGGACAATCTAGGCCGCATGCGACAGTGACAGTGCCGCATGCGACGTAGAGAGACGTCAAAATTTATATTTTGCATAATTAAGAATGATATAACCTGAACCCTAGAGGTTCTCTATTTACTGTAACTTTAACCTTGATCGCAATTAGCGCCATCGCATCAAACTTTTAAAACCCCCCAATAACCTAGACTAGTGAAAATTGTTTAAAATCTAATACACTATCCATGTGGATCGACACCTCAATCATACTACACGGTAGGATTATGCGCTTGTGATCTGAACGTAAGTAGAAATTAAGGTTTATAAATATTTAAAAGTAGTAGTTCAATTTGGACTCATCAGTGGGATTAGAGAGTTGGCACACAGCGTCACTAAGGGGTGGCTGAAAGTTGGTAAGGGTCTTATGAGAAATGGCTGGGGTCTTTGCAAGGATAATGGGTTCTCCCCACGTGCGCGTGCCATGATGGATCAGACGGGGGTTCCAGAAGATTGAGAAAATGTCCCATCCGACAAGAGTACTCCTATAGGGCATAATCCATACCCACCGCCTCCTGTATTCGAAGGCCCATATCCAGTGCAGTATTGGCTATATGATGGCACCAGATGGAGAAATTACTGGGATCAGTCCGCAGCCTCAAGATATGCCTGATCCACATCCAGTCCAGTCGTAGACCCCAGACAGGTATCTACTACGTTAATTGAAATATTTTTGTTCATGAATTATAGCTTACTAAACAAAAACCGTGTATGAATTCTTGGTGACCAAGGATCAGCATGCGCAGGCGCAGACCTCGTTTGAGATACCGTCTTGGGCTCAGATGCTTTTTGATCAGCAGCTGCAGGCAGGTTACGGCCTACCTACAGACGCTGACCTCTGACAGGTATCTACTACGTTAATTAGAAGTAATTTTTTATTAATTACAGCCTACTAAATAAATAACTGTGTATGAATTCCAGGTGATCCAGGATCAGATGCATACGGGAGTTGGTTACAGGATGCAGTCTTGGGCGGGTTATCAGCAGGCGGGTTTCGAACATACTTTTGAGGCTTATATGGAAGAGCAGGAGGTGGAGCGAGCACGACGAGAGTCACTCAAGACAGCGGCCCAGATGCGTGAGGTTCCGAGGACTCCAGGATGGGCGTTTGCAGATGAAGGTGACGTAGGGGCATCGTCTTCTCGTCCACCTCTTGGGACCCAGACTGAGCCGGAGTGACAGCCGATAGTCACTCTATCGACAGCTTCGGCAGATGTCCACGACAGTGACCACTGCGTATCATCAATTCTCCAGACCGCTTCACACATTCAGAATATCCTGATCACCACTGATTATCTATTTTATTTTGTGTGTCTTGCTATATTTTATTTTGGATATCTTTAGAGTTTATCTTTTATTATGTATGTTTTGTTATATCTTTGGGGTTTATCTTTATGGTCTATTTTTTATTATGTATGTTTTGCTATATCATTTTATTCAAAATTGTACGTCTCTACAAGAACCAATGTATAAATACAAGAGCTTGACAACAAACAATTAAAACATCAATGCTTCACTACAAAAACATAAAGACAAATTACAATTAAAAATATAAACGCTTCACCACAATCTAAAAAACATCAACAATGACGTCTGTTGGAAGAAGATCCTCTTCCTGATCTACTTGAAGATGATAGTCCTGTTTCTGCTTGTCTTGCTGTTTCCTCTACATTACAAGTAAAACATACATTAATTATGATAGTTCAAGAAATAAATGAAATTGAAACAAGTATTTCGAATTGGTTGATGAATTATACCTGCTGCATTTCGATCAATGGTCTCACGATGAGCCTGATGTCCGAGTCTCCGACCTTGCATTTGGTCAATTTCTATCGGTATGCGGTTGTGCTGTCTTCTTCCTTTTTTGATCAGTCTCTTCTCTAGTTTGATTGTCGGACCTTCGTATCGAGGCCAGTCATATTGGTTGCCTTTCGAATCGAAACATGCACCCCATGTTTGTGCCAGCATTGACATACTGTACAAGGGGCCGACGTATAAATTTTTATCATATCTCATTTCTCGGACCACCGCCATGAAATGAGAACATGGTATATCGGTCAATTGGGGTTTCTGACATTTACATTCAACCTTATTGTTATCCTTACAACAACCCTATATCCGAAATCCCTGTGGGTATACTCCAGTCTCAGCTGACCACGCCTTGCAGGAATTTTTTCGAATCCGATTTTCTCTATTTTTTTTTTCTTCTCCTTTTTTTTTTTTTTTCCTTTTTACTCTTCTAAAAACTTAACTGAAGTGTGAATTCTGTGAGGCAGTAGCAGCCCGTTTTAAGGCAAAATGGTCCGAAACCGCAAAAATTAATTCCGGACTTCAAACCGCAAAAGAAAAATTCCGATTTTACCCAAACCGTAGATTTAATTTTTGGTTCTAGAACCACATAAATTATTTCCGATTTTGGGTTGAAACCGTGATTTTTTTTGCGGTTTCCTTGCTCTAAACCCTAAACTGCAACTTTCTTTTACAGTTTAGGCAGTTTTCGAATTACCCTCAATAAGGATGTAAATTGTGAAATTATTTATTTATTTTGGATATTAATAAAAATTTCGGCTACTTACTATTCAACCTCAAATAAAATTATGATCATATTATATTTTTTATATCCTTGTATTGAAATTTGAAAACGAACCAATCAGTTCAGAAACTCTCTGAAGAAAACAAGGAAAGCAAAGGTCGTTTATTGCTTGCAACACTCAATAAAGTGATGATCAATAAAGTAATATATTTATTTTCTAAGGTAATCCACTTTGTATCTGGAGAAGAAAATAAATCATGCTGTTATCACTCACATTATGCGTGTCAATCACGTTACGTAACTCGTATATTGTGTGATGTGATTGTCGTCTATTATTTTAGTCACGTCACATTACATCACGCAAATTGACACGGTCACGTGATGTGATGTGACGTGACGTGACGTCACTAGTTTTTTCAATATTATTTCTTAATTATAATTTATTTTGTAACAATTTTTTATTTTTTTGGGTACATTTTGTTATTATTTTCTTTGAACGGACTTAAACTTGAAAACAATAATTAAATGCGATCAGTCACGTTACGTCATGACCATACATAACATGACTATTTGTAATGTAACAGTCCTTTACTATTTTAATCAAGTCACATAAAAATAAATTTTAATCAAGAGATATGACGCACGACGCTTTTCCTTGTATGCTAGCTTGTATCCACTTGTACAAAAATAATTTAATTCAAAATGGTCCATACATACTCCATAAAATCCGAAAAAGGAAGAAGAAAATGTGAGATAATAAAAAAGAATGGCCTATATTTTTCATTTTACAGATATTGTTGAAATTGTGAATTGAACATATCCTTAAATAACCCCCGCCGAAATGTGATAGAATCTGAAACTGAAGTTAAATGGATTGATCCTGACCTAATCTGATATAATTAATTCAAATCCAATCCGACGCGTTTAATTGCGCAACATCTACAATAGACAATAGTAAAGCTAAATATGAGACAATCGATAATCTAAAGTAAAGCTAATTAAATCGAATGGGAGCCGTCCGATTGCCTCATCCAAATTAATGACAAGGTTTGGCAGGACGAGACGGAGACGAGGACGAGGTCACGAGGACCGGGAGTCGGGACTTGGGACCATATGCACGCACGTTACTTTTTTACTCCAAGGCCAAGCCAAGGCGACACTGTATCTATCTCTAATTCTATATTCACCCACCACGGTTTACGGCAACTTACTGTTCTTTTCTTTATGCCTTTATGGTTACGTTACGTGGCGTGGCAGCTTTCTTTATCGTTCCGCTTCATTTATTCATTTTTCTGAAAACATTTAAAAGAGTCCGTATTCTCTGGCTCTGCCGCACAGGCACAGGCACAGGCACAGGCACAGCACAACAATCGTATTATGCTACGAATCTTAAAGCCGATCGAATGAATGGTTGATTAGGGAAGACGCAGGCTTTTGCTGCTTTTGTAAACTTGTTCGTTCGAGAGCATATTCGGTGCGCTGATCCTCTGACCTCTCCTTCCTTCCCTTGATCCCTTCCCCTTGGATATATCGTTGGATAGTTGGATGCGCTCTGTCCTCGTGGACTCGTGGAATAGGAAATCCCGGAGAGAGACAAGTTCTCATCTGAGATCTGAGGTGCGTTTCTCTACCACTCTTCTCCACTCTTTCTTCTTTACAATGCAAATTAGATCTCATCTTCTCAGCTTCAACAGCTGGAATCCATTTTAAATCTACTACAATAGCCTGATGGACATGGACTGGTACCAAACTTCAATTACCATTAAAAGGATCTAGCTACATGGGTTCAATGGGCTACTAATTGGTGTAGTGCTTTCTATACAACTTCCTGTACATTGGTACCGACATTCTTCCCAATTGTAAAGTGGCTTTGTTGTTATATCATGGAGGTGAAACTAAGGACGTATATATAAAAGATCAAATGTATATTTTGATGAAGAATTGATTCTTGATGGCAAGTAATATCATCCCAGCATTTCATCCAATATACTGTTATGCATTAGTGTATGCCCCTCTTTGATAAATTTAATTAATCTTGATGTTGGACAATATTCAAAAGCAGGAATACAGAAACAATATTATTACAACTAGTTCGACTGGAAATTACAATCTGGAAAATCTTTTTGTTAATTTTGATAGTGATTCTCAAGGACATAGTAATGATCTTCTTATTACTTTTCAGGATTAGGTGATCTTACAACATAGTAGAAAGAATTAGGTCTAAGTAGTTTATGGAGGGATTGGCATCCTCGTTTGGGACCACAAAACAAACCTTAAACCGCAACAAGTCTTCTTTGGTGAAAGATTTATGCCTAGTAATAAAACAAGGGTCTCTGTCTGAAGTTGACTCGGCTTTAGCTGCATTGAAGAAAGGTGGTCTGAATGTTGATGCAAGAAATGCATTTGGTCTTACGCCTCTTCATATTGCAACCTGGAGGAATCACTTGCCCATAGTGAGGCGGCTTCTGGCGGCTGGCGCTGACCCAGATGCTAGGGTATTTTACACTTTTAAAATTCTACTTCATATCTTTTATTGCATGTTAATAGCAAGTGTATTATACAGCAATCTGAGGCCATATTGGTCCTGACAGTGGCATGAATATTTACCATATAGCTTGATTATGAGACTGTTCCTAGTGCTATATGTTCTTTCTTTTTTCATTTCTATTATTTTTGTGCTTTTTGAGTTTTTTGACAGAGCTGATTTTCAGTACTGGTTTTATCTGGGTCTAATAGGATGGAGAGTCGGGATGGAGCAGCTTGCACAGGGCATTGCATTTTGGGCACTTGGCTGTGGCAGGTGCCCTTATGGAATCTGGCGCTTCTCTCACTTTGGAAGATGCGAAGGGAAGAACACCTGTTGATCTACTGTCAGGGCCTGTTTCCCAGGTTGTCGGAAAAGAACCTGATTCAGGTATTTCTCCTTTTCTTTTCTCTTTTCTCTTTTCTCTTTGGTTTCAGTGGCTGAAATTTGTTATTGTACTTGATTGTTAATTTGCTATATGTCTTAGGATTGTGTTTTAAGAATCAAAGGGGTTGCTTTAGTGGTGAACAAATTTCTAAACTTTCATTTATTGTATAATATTAATATAGAATAGAGGACAGTATAAAGAAATCGATTCCTTTTGTTCTCCATCAGAAAAAGTAAATTTGTGTCCTAAAGCTTTTGATGAATAACTTTAAATAATCGATATTTCAATCCGAACCAACTCCTTAAGAAACAAAATCTGAGAGTTGAGCAATCTCTTTCTGCCTTCTTTTTTGTTTTGTTCTTGTCAAAAGTTCTCAAACTCAGATTGCTAATTATTAATTACTCTTTTGGATTCATTCAGGTCAATTTGTTCATTTTTTATTCACTTACAGTTGAAACTGAAGTCTTTAGCTGGGGAAGTGGGACGAATTATCAACTTGGTACAGGGAATGCTCACATTCAGAAACTACCTTGCAAAGTAGATGTTTTGCATAATTCATTCATCAGGCTAGTCGCCGCCTCTAAGTTTCACAGCGTGGCCATTGGTGGGAATGGAGAGCTTTATACATGGGGATTTGGGAGAGGCGGCCGCCTTGGACATCCAGATTTTGATATTCACAGGTACAATATTTTAATCCTAGTTGCAAAGAACTTTCAAACAGCATGAAACCTAACCTGATTAACCCATTGTTACTGGAACCGATGGTCACTGGTGTGTCATCTACTGTTGGGAGGTGTTTAAACAACAACAACAACAACAACAACCAAGCCTTTATTCCCAAACAAGTTGGGGTAGGCTAAAAATGAAACCCAACCGGAGTTGGGAGGTGTTTAAAGGCCTAATAAAATTTGTTTCTTTTTTCTCTTCTGTCATTTTATTATTGAAGTTGTTTCCTAACTTGGGACTGACATTGTATATTTCAAGCTAATGTACACTTTAGCGGTTCTGAATACAAATCAGGTTGGGGTAGGCTAGAAATGAAACCCAACCGGAGTTGGGAGGTGTTTAAAGGCCTAATAAAATTTGTTTCTTTTTTCTCTTCTTTCATTTTATTATTGAAGTTGCTTCCTAACTTGGGACTGATATTGTATATTTTAAGCTAATGTACACTTTAGCGGTTCTGAATACAAATCAGGTTAATTTATCCCTTGGAGTTGATGGAATTTGATATGTAAGGAGTAATATGTTATACCAATGCGGTAAACTTGAGGAATAGTGTCTCCTGCCCGAGAGATTGTGTCTGCACAAGTGTATTATTACTTGGTTATTTCACCAACTGCATGTCCCATGATACCCTCCAAGAGAAGAGTATGAACATCTCAAGATTAAGGGATACTCTTTGTAGATCTAAGAATCTAAGAACTAAACCAGTATACAAAGAAAATAAGAATAAATTCATGGATTAAACTCTGCTCGATAAAAAACTCGTGTTTCATTATAGTAGAGCATTGCTCGTAGTGTTGTACCACGAGTTTCCTCATTTGTTTATTCATGGTTTATTCATGGTTCATTTCTTTTAATCTTAATTGAACCACTGCGGCAAAAATCCAAGCAGGAGCACGCGCTATATATATTCTTCGGCTTTATGATGTTATTGTTGTACAGTGGCCAGGCTGCAGTGATTACTCCTCGACAGGTGATGTTAGGCCTTGGCTCTCGCCGAGTCAAGGTCGTTGCGGCAGCCAAGCATCACACTGTAATTGCAACAGAGGCTGGGGAGGTATTCACTTGGGGTTCCAATAGAGGTTGACTTTATTCATTGAATTTCTTATTATTTTGTTATTTCAAAAATAGAAAATTATTGAGTAAATTAGTCATGGCATTAGGATTGGGAATCTTTTTTATTGCCAATCCCACAGTTTTACAAGAATGACACTAATATTCCCGAGTTTAAACATTTGACAACAGTATGCCTGGTTTTCAAATGCATGCATTCAATTTTTCTGATTTAACGGGTGCGTTCAGAGCATCAAGGGATATATTTATTGGAGAGGAAATGAGTGGAAGTGATGAAAGAAATTAAATCACGTGACACTACATTCTTAGATGATAAATTCCCTAGCAAAACGTTTGCTGCAAAAGGGCTGTTTATTTTAACTTGCAAGTTTATGAAATGGTTTCTTCAAGTGATGATATACTTGGTACACATGTTGAGGAGGATAGGATATACTTTGTTCTTGCTCGACCTCAATGAACGGGCAAGTTCAATTGAAATTGAACAAATGCAGCAAGTTATTAAAGAGTATTGAACTTGTAAGACCATGCAAAATAGAGCACCCCAGCATTGTTTTGATATTGATGAGGGGGGCCTTATTTGGGATTTTTTTTTTACATGTACCAGATGAGGGAGAATGTTTGAACGCACAACATCATGCGTTGAAGTTTTAGCCTGAATGCATGCTTTTAAAGCAGTGCGCTCAGGTCGGATTTCTTCGTCTTCTACTTAAATTTTTTTTTCCTTGCCAAACTGATCACATGTATTCAGTAAAAATGATGAACGCATGCATTCAGTTTTAGGCATTGTGTTGTCAGATATCTAGAACCTGGGATATTAGTGTTACTTCTTTTATAAAAATGCAGGGTAGACTATAAAAATTCAAGAATTGGTGGGCTGCTGTTCCTAACTGGCTGGATTGCTGCATGTAATTAATAATAGAGGGCTTGTAAAAAATGAAAGAAAAGTTGAATAATTTTGCAATTATGCACAGAGAGAACCGAAAAAGCTCAATTGATCAGGATGGTCATGCTAATTGTCATGTAACTTCAATGCTAATAACCTTACTGGTCAATGTATGCAGAGGGGCAGCTTGGGTACACTTCAGTTGATACTCAGCCAACGCCACGGCGTGTTTCCTCGCTCAGGGTGAGAATCACTGCTGTTGCAGCAGCGAACAAGCACTCTGCTGCAGTCTCCGAGACGGGAGAGGTTTTCACGTGGGGTTGCAACAAGGAAGGCCAGCTTGGTTATGGCACATCCAACTCGGCCTCTAATTATTACCCGAGATTGGTGGAGTACCTGAAAGGGAAAACATTTAAAGGTGTATCAGCAGCCAAGTACCATACTGTTGTGCTCGGAGTAGATGGAGAGGTACTGTTATTGATTAAATATATAAAACATTGTTGGATGAAAGATGACCAATTTTAGCCAGCTCAAAAGAGAGAGAGAGAGAGAGAGAGAGAGAGATAAGGGAAAAGGGTGAAATAAAAGAAGAAGAAAAGGAGATATTGGCATTCCTCAATTGAAAATTTTAACAAAGAACAACTGAAGCAATAAATAGAAAGAAACCCTTGCATGCCAAGGGATAATCTTGTGTGACCAGTTTACTGGAGCATCAAATTTTATTAAAGAGATTAATCCTTTTGTTTTGGTAATCTTGGTGATTGTACCTGTACATACTGGCTGGTCTCTGTGCTGCAGCTGCTGAGTGGCTAAACATGTTTGAAAATGTGAATGGTCTTAATATGCTCTTAAGTTTACATAACACATATTCTATGATGTGGTTTCCACTGGACTGAATTTTTGTTTCTTCTTGGTTCCACTATTCTCAACTTTCATAATGTTTCATCGTGTTATGTTAAAACCGTGGCAGGTCTTTACATGGGGTCATCGACTGGTGACCCCGAAGCGGGTTGTAATTGCGAGAAGTCTAAAGAAGTGTGGAAATACTCTTCTGAAGTTCCACCGAGTTGAGCGTCTTCGTGTTGTCTCCGTAGCTGCAGGTGTAGTTCACAGTACAGCTCTTACTGACGACGGGGCTCTCTTCTTCTGGGGCTCTTCTGACCCCGATTTGAGATGCCAGCAGGTTGGACTTTCTTTTTTGATCTACAATTTGTTTGATAGAGTTTGGCGCCAGCCTTTTAAGGTGAAATTGCACAAAGTTGAGCAAATGACTAGTTTGATAGGTTGAAAATTTGATATTAACTAGTTATAAACTGATTTCATTATGTTAGAAGTATTTGTTAGTTTAGGGTCCTTTTGGTCACTGCTCAGTCTAAATTAATTGTATTTTCATCTCTTCTTAAAATAGTTGGATACAAAACAACCCACAGTTTTTAAATGCCAATCCGAGTACAAAAAGAATGCTGCTTTTGTTGATGATAAAGTCTAGTTGATATAATTTCAAGAACCTTTAGTAAGAATTGAAATAGTTGATGAGACTTGAGATTGATAAATCATTAAAAAATGTTTCGTGCAGCTTTATTCAATGTGTGGTAGGAATGTTGTGAGCATCTCAGCAGGCAAGCACTGGACAGCTGCAGTTACTACAACTGGAGATGTATTCATGTGGGATGGGAGTAAAAACAAAGAGGCACCTTCGGTGTCTCGTTTACATGGCATTAAGCAGGCCACCTCAGTTTGTGTAGGTGAAACCCATTTACTTGCACTCTGTTCCCTTTACCATCCTACTTATCCTCCCAAGGCCCAGAAGTCTGATCTGAAGCACAGGTCAGAGTTGAGTGCTGAGCTTCAAGAGTTGGATGAGGATATACTCTTTAGTGATGTACAAACCAAAGAAAGTGTGGTAGCTGTACAAGACGATATGGCTACTAAAAGGGTGCCAACCTTAAAGAGCTTGTGTGAGAAAGTTGCAATTGAGTTTATGTTGGAACCAAGGAGTTCAATTCAGCTCATGGAAATAGCAGACTCCATGGACGCTCCTGAGCTCAGGAAGCATTGCGAGGTGCTTTCTTTTGCAGGATTTTCTTATACTTGTCCAGCTATAATGTTTTTTCTTGTTTCCTAACCTTTATCCTTCAGTTGTGCTCATTTATTTATAAGGTTAATTCTCAATTATTTGTTTTCTTTTTGTTCAGGAAATGGCAATACGCAACCTTGACTACATTTTCACAGCTGCAGCCCCTTCTATCATCAATGCATCACCTGACATTCTTGTAAAACTAGAAAAAGTACTGGATGGAAAATCGGCCGAGCCTTGGAGCCACCGCCGCCTACCCACTGTGACAGCGACTTTTCCCGCAATAATAGACAGTGACGAAGGAGAGGATTACACTGACCAGAGAGGATTAGTTAGGGCTAGAAATAATGAAAGAAATTTATCAAAGATTAATAGAGAATCAAGAACTGACAGCTTTTTGTTAGCGGATACAGATGCTGACCAAGCAGTGTCCAAGCAAGTCAGAGCATTGCGAAAGAAGTTGCAGCAGATAGAGATGCTGGAACAGAAGCAGCTGAGTGGCCTGCAACTTGACAACCAGCAGTTTGCAAAGGTTGCAAGTAGGGATGCACTTGTAAGTGAACTTGAGGAGCTGGGTTTTCCCTATGAGAGTGAACTGAGTCGAGCCTTCTCAGGTTCAGCTGATGCAAAAGGGAGTAATAAGTCTGAAGGTTCTAAAAAACAAAGAAGGAAGAATAAGCAGAAGACTGCTGCACAATTTGATACTTCATCTGTAGTTAGCCAGGAGCAAAACTCAGATACAGGAGTTGAGAATTCCCTTGCTCTTCTCATATCAGAAGTCAAGGTTAGTATTTTTTTTTCTTTATGCATAACACACAGTGTTTTGATATTTGCAATTAATTCATGAACTATTAGATTTTTATGGTTGTAAAGTGGTATGCTTTGACAACTCTACCCCTAACTAGGTAATTTTTTTTTTTCCGACTGAGTTGAAATTATGTAAAGCAAAGAAAAGGTGATTCTATGTTGGATCAAGTCTGTATGAATTATTTATTTGGAGATTAGGTTAAGGTAATAATTATAAGTTGAGGCAATTTATTCATTTCTTTACTTGCCTTAATCCTAGTTTTGACAGTTGGGTGATTTTTGCAAATTCTTAAATTGTTGTCTGTTGTGTTGCAAATGCTGCAAACTATTGGGTGTATATGTGTAATGTACAAAAAGTTTCCTTTATCATTATATAATTGATATTGGCATATGTTGTGGTATCTGAATAATCATGACTAAAATCTTATATTTTCCAAATCAAGTAAATTTATGTATTCACACAAGACTTGTTTACTTAACTGTATAGCTGGAGAAGGAAATAAACAACAAAAATGAAAAATCTGAAGAAATCTCCTCAGAAATAATCCCCAGAGATATTGCTACTCCGAAAGGTGATAGTAAAGTTAAAGGGTCTGCCTCTTCGAAGAATAAGAAAAAATGGAAAGGTGGCTTGTCATTGTTTCTTAGTGGTGCACTTGATGAAACTCCAAAACCCACCCCTCCACCGGTAATTCATTTGTTGGCAGTTCTTTGGATTTTGGTCCTCTTGGGAAAAAATATGACATGATTGGAAAAAGAGAAAGGATTAATGTTACACTCAAGATTTTAAGATGCTATATCGAGTTTTCTGCCACTTGTAGTGGCCCAATGCAACCAATATCACATCACTCGGTTTAAATACAACACCAATTACATGGATGCAGAATATTGCTATAATTCAATCTGAGTGTTGAACACCGATGTAACTCAGCATAAGCAATTTAGTTTTCTGTTTGTTTATTTTCTTGATTTGGTGGGTTTTTCTAATTGCATAGTCTAATCTAAATTGGTTAAATTGATGCTTTAGTTTAAATTTGAAGTCTAATCTGAGGGCAAATTGTGTTGACTTGGGATTAATTTTATTGTACTCTGCCCTGATATCAATGCTGGTTAGGCTTGGCACCAATATATGAAACGCTGTATTTTCTTCTATCCTGTCATAAAGAAACACATTTGCAGTCTCAATTGAATGAACAAAATTTACAATTTGATCTCCAAGTTGTGTGTTCCACAGGTGACCCCTCCAAAACATGAGGGGCCTGCCTGGGGCGGGGCCAAGTTTGCAAAGGGTCCTGCTTGTCTCCGCGATATACAAAATGAACAGAGCAAGACAAAGACAGTTCGAACCAATGTTAAAAGAAGCAAAGAGCATGTTGAAGAAGTGGTGGAGCCTGCATGTGGGGCGAGGGTCCCGTTGGCATCATTCTTGAACTCGAATCCGGTCACTGTGGTCCCAGCTCGTGGTATGCCAATTTCTGAAGCGGATAAAAGCACCCCTCCATGGTCTTCTGTGGGCAGTTCACCAAAACAATCCCGACCTTCCTTAAGGGACATTCAAATGCAACAGGTTAGAAAGATAAATTATGAATTTCAGTTTAATCTTCATTTATTTTGAAGAGGAGGGCTCAAATGCCTCCATTTTTTGTGCTTCCATCATACCTCCATTTTTTAATTTTATAATAACAAAAATTTTAAAATTTCTATGTCAAAATAAAACGGTTAGATGTGATCTATATTAATTTTTCTACATACAAAGAAAATATTATCACTTTTCGATTTTGATTTATATTAATCAATAAGTTGAAAAATCAATGTATTTTTGCAAGCTCTTGATACTAATCAAAACAAAATCGACATGTCATGATCTTTCACGTGTGCATAGAGAAAATGATATAGATCATATCTAACGGTTTTATTTTGACATTTAAGTTTTAAAATTTGTTATAATAGTTCTAAAAATGGAGGCATAATGGAGGCACAAAAAACGGAGGCATTTGAACCCCCCTCTGTTTTTAAAGTTCATTATGTTGTAAGAACTACCTTTGGATTTTATCAGGAGAAGAAGCACCAGAGCATCGCTCACAGCCCCAAAACCACGACTTCGGGTTTTTCAATACCGGCTCACAGCATGACATCTGAAATAGTTAGTACAAAGGACTCTGTACCAAACCGTTGGTACAGGCCTGATACTGATGCCCCTTCTTCCATTCGATCTATCCAAATTGAAGAGCGTGCCATAAAGGATCTCAAGCGTTTTTACAGCAGTGTGAAACTGGTCAAGCCTCAGACCAATTAGTAATCTTTTAGATGGTTTCCTATATAAGTATCCCTGTTACCCTTTTTGTTGTTGGCTCTTTTAGGTTCTTGGTGTAAATTTGGCTGTACAGCTAACGGTTTTTCAGGTTTCATGTAACCCCGGTGCTTCAAGTTCAAAATAAGTTGAAATGTAACTTTTGTTTCATTTCTCTTGTAGCTGTACAGCTAACTATATTCCTTTTAATAAAGCTGTATTTGCTTTCGCCATTAATTGAACTCTGAGCATGCTTGTAATTTGCAGTGTTGGTCTTTCAGCTCATTTCGACATTACTTATCTTTTGTGTTATAGTGAGGGCTTATTGCTGTATTGAACAAATTGTAGTGGCTTTCAATTTACAAAATTGGGGGTGGAACGATGGGTTGCTTTTTTCAGCACATCTATCTGTTTTGATCAAATGTGTAGAGGAAATTATAGGCCATTTCGACATTACTTATCTTTTTTCCATGCAGAAACACGTGACGGTTGGTGTAAGCGTGACAGGGATAGGCCATTTTGGTATGGTCGGTCGGTGGAGATTATGGCCTTTTTCACACCCTTTTTTAATCTCTTTTGTTTTTTCACCCCTAGCCCCTAGGTCTAGGTGGGAAAAAAGTTCTCTTTTTAAAAACCTTGCTTTTATTTTTCTTTCAAGGATTATTATGTAATGTAATGTAATGTGGACCAATTGGATTGAAATTCTGGAACCGGCATTAAATAAAAAAAAAGAAAAAGAAAAAAGATTCGTCCTTTCACAAACAGAACAAGAATTCCATTCAAGTGCAGGTGCTCAAGTAGAAAATTAATGTGTTTTTTTGGTTGTTTCGATAAATTGAGAGAGAGATTCAGTTAGATGTGGTCATCAGGGATGAATAACAAGCCAGGCCCGGTGTAATTTCCATGAATTGACCTTTATTTTTAAAAAAAATTCTATATAATTTAGAATAAAATAGCATGATATTGTAAAATTAATTCTCATTCTCTATAAATTTTTTTTTATATAATTACCCTCACAGTTCGAAAGTCTGGCTCCGCTTCTGCTTAAGAGTATGTCCCTCATCTTTATTTTAGTCCTTGGAATTTTTATTGTGCCAAAGTTGATCAACTCCAGGCCACAACGCGCTATAATTCTTTTACCCGGGACCATGCTATTGCTAGTTCGTTCGTTCTCTCTTTTTCTTTCTTTTGAGAGGAAAAGTTAATTAATAACATAAAGCGGACTAGACTAGATTAGATTAGGTTTGGCCTCTTCTTTCCTCCGCCCCTGCTCTTTAAGGATTGTAATTTACTCTTGAAAATTTATGGAAATTACACCTACTCAGTTAAGTTCAACTAGCAAAGCACAGATCGAGTTGCAAAGTTGATGAATTAGCAAACCGAATTCTAAAACCAACATTTCTGGCTTAAGAATTAAGATTCAGCAAAAGTAGTCCTTGGAAATGAAACAAAGCACCTCTGGGTTTTAATTAATTTTGTATTTTTTGTCGCTCATGTCCCTTTCTTTAATTTCTTTAGTGCTTTCTTTTATTCCAAAATGCGTGCTCTTTCTCATTGTTAATAAAATTATAGGCCTTTTGCCCACTGTAAAAAAATAGGAAGAAAAAAAGGGAAAAGGTATAAGTTATGCGCTTCCTTTCACATAACGACAACACGCTTTTTGGTTTTACAGAGAAGCATTCCACTACTCTACCCCCCTCTGTTATAGTCTTATATAGATACCTGAACTCTCAGGCTGCTCTTAATTTCGTATACTTTTATTTT
Source organism: Carex littledalei (assembly GCA_011114355.1). Lineage (NCBI taxonomy): Eukaryota > Viridiplantae > Streptophyta > Magnoliopsida > Poales > Cyperaceae > Carex > Carex littledalei. The sequence goes on along the minus strand of CM022091.1, from coordinate 12,806,157 downwards.
ACCTTGCAACTCAAATGCAAGAGAAAACCATACACAACCAACGGGATTTCACTGTAAAAGCTATCTGATCATGGCTACAAACCGAAAGCTTATAGTAGAGATTGCAGAGGCACACGATCTCTTCCCAAAAGATGGCACAGGCACATCAAGCCCTTATGCCCGTGTTGATTTCGACGGGCAAAGGCGAAAGACACGCACGGTGCCACGTGATCTGAACCCGACATGGAATGAGGCATTGGAGTTCAATATAACTGGTGGAGGTGGAACCATTGGTGCTCTAGGCGAGCCTCTTGAAGTGAGTGTGTTTCATGATGTGCGTGTGGGGCCTAGCCGTAGGAACTGTTTTCTCGGCCGGGTGCGTTTGGATTCGAGGCATTTTGTGAAGAAAGGGGAGGAGGCTCTGATGTACTTTCCTCTGGAGAAGAAGAGCTTCTTTGGTTGGGTTAGAGGGGAGATTGGGTTAAAGGTTTATCATGTCGACGAACCGGTGCTAGAACCAGAACCTGTGCTTGCTCAAGAACAAGATCAGACTGACGCACCGGCAGCAGTGGCTTTGCAGCAAGAGGCGCCAGCCCCACCCTCACCCCCACCTCCACCACCACCTCCTCCAGCTGAAGCTGAAGCAGCAGCTCAAGCAACACCACCAGAGTCTGTTGAGCAGCCTACTGATGTACCAGAAAGTTCACCTCAATCACAACCAGAAAATGTAACGAAGGAAACTGAAAATACAGAAGCAACTTCAGCAGAGCCGTCAGTGCCAGAACCTAATGCTGATTTGCATGCTCCACCACCAGAGCAAGAAAAGGTGGCAGCTCCAAAGTGGGTCCCACCACCTCGCCAAGTCCCACAGCCGCCAGAAACAGCTCCTGAGATGGTGGAAATGTCAAAGTATGACCTAGTTGACAAGATGCCATATCTGTTTGTGCGAGTTGTAAGAGCCCGATCTCTTCCTAGAGACACAAAGCTGCATGTGCGCATATCTGCCTATGGTCGGCATGTCAGCACACAGGAGGCGCGTCGTGGTGCTTTTCTTGAGTGGGACCAAACCTTCGCCTTTTCAAGGGACCCCTCTAATGACTCCTCCACGATGGAGATATCTGTGTGGGACCTACCACCGCACTCTGATGTGACGGATGCTGAGGAGCGGCAATTCTTGGGTGGGCTCTGCTTCGACATAGCCGACATACCTATGCGTGACCCACCAGACAGTGCTTTGGCAACACAGTGGTATCGTTTGGAAGGCAGCGGGAACAGCCGCGGAGGTGACCTGATGCTTGCTACTTGGATTGGGACCCAGGCAGATGCATCATTTGCAGAAGCTTGGAAAGCGGACGCACCGCCAAGCCATGTCAGTGCTAGGTCAAAGGTCTACCTCTCGCCAAAGCTCTGGTACCTTCGGCTTACTGTGATTGAGGCACAAGACACATTGACAGCACCACCCCCTCGAGAAGCTGGAATCTCTGTAAGAGCAGCACTTGGTTTTCAGGTTCTCAAAACCCGTTCTGCAGTCAACAGAAATGGCGGCCCATTATGGAATGAAGATCTCATATTTGTTGCGGCTGAGCCATTTGAGGATGAGCGGTTGGTGCTTTCATTGGAGATCCGATATGGGAAGGAGATAATTGTGGTGGGATCTGCTGGCATACATCTCTCTTCTGTTGAGCGGCGGGTCGATGATCGAAAGGTCGCTTCACGGTGGCTTGATCTGATACCTAATAATGAAATCAAGAAAGGAAATAAAAAGGGGGCTGCTGTAAGCTTGCATGGTGGGCGGCTCCATGTGCGTGTTTGTCTTGATGGAGGTTACCACGTGACAGATGAGCTGCAAAATGCGAGTAGTGATTTTCGGCCATCTGCACGACAGATATGGCGGCCGCCGGTTGGGATGGTTGAGCTTGGTCTGATCGGGTGCAAGGGACTCCTCCCGATGCGCACTTTTGAGGGCAAGGGGTCTACCGATGCATATGCCGTGGCAAAATATGGACCAAAGTGGGCAAGGACCAGAACTGTTGCCGATTGCTTTGACCCAGCCTGGAATGAGCAGTACACTTGGCCCGTCTACGATCCTTGCACTGTCCTTACCATCGGTGTCTTTGATGATCCACCAATATCTGATCCCTCCAAGGACTCAGCCAGCATCTCCCGTCCAATGGGCAAGGTCCGGATTCGGATTTCGACACTGGAGGCCGGCCGGATCTACCGTGGGTGTTATCCGCTTATTATGATGCTACCCACTGGAGCTAAGCAGATGGGCATGATCGAGCTTGCAATACGCTTTGCTCCTGCAGGACCCACACTTGATCTCCTCAGTGTATATGGACAACCAACACTGCCCTTAATGCACCATGTCCACCCGATACCTGCACTGCAGCGAGACCCCTTGCGTCTTACAGCTGCACGTTTGACGGCATCGCATTTGGCACGCTCAGAGCCGCCACTGCATCGTGAAGTGGCCACATGGATGCTAGATGCCACTGATCCTCGTGGGTTCAGCATGCGCAAGGTGCGAGCAAACTGGCACCGAATTGTGTCAGCTCTCTCATGGGTTGCCAACATGGTGCGATGGATTGAATATACAAGAAATTGGAGGAACACGACATCCACTTTACTTGTGCACGGGGTGGTCATACTTCTGGCATGGTTCCCTGAGTTGATTGTGCCGACACTGGCATTGTACATCGCTGTTGTGGGGGTTTGGAAATACAGACAAAGGTTGAGGGGCCCAGTGCCACACCCATGTGTGAGGGCTTCTCTGGCTGAGGTGGCGGATAGGGAGGAATTGGATGAAGAGTTTGATTCCGTGCCAAGCAGTAAGACAGCCGAGGTTGTGAGGGCTAGGTATGATAGGGCAAGGGCGGTGGGGGCCAGGGTGCAGACAATGTTGGGTGATGTGGCAGTGCAAGCAGAGCGGTTGCAGGCACTAGTTACATGGAGGGATCCCCGAGCAACTGGGTTGTTTTTAGTGATGTGCGTAGGGGTTGCGATGATGTTGTACCTGGTGCCGTCTAGAGTGGTGACTGTGGTGGGGGCATTTTATTACCTCCGACACCCATTGTTCAGGGACCAAAGGCCATCACGGGCATTCAATTTTTTCCGACGCCTTCCATCTCAGTCTGAACGCATCATATAGATTAAATTAGCTGGTGGCCTGGTGACTGGTGTGGTGTCTCTATCCGAACATCATGTTTTAATGAAGATCATAATACCCTGTATTTGTGATATGTTCGTCTTAGGTTTTCTTATGTAATCCTAGGTTAATAAAGACGCTTAATATTAGATTTCCACATTCAACTCCATTAACTGCTACTGGTACTCTACAATTTAGAATAACACAGGAAACTCTGCAATGCAACATGAAGAAAAATGACAACTTGCAAAGCTTTGCATAGCACTTCCAATTTTGTTGACAAAGTAGGTGCAATGTTCAGAGCAAAAAACCATGTGTACCAGCACACATGACACATGCATTGTGGGCAAAGATAATCTGACACTCACATTCTACATATCTGTCGTATAAATAAATATCTGTTATCAGTTGTTTACATGAAATAACTTAAATCTCGAATTAACCTATGCCATTATTACAGAACTGATATAAATAGGAGTAAGCAACAACAATAAAGAGGGAAAATTTCAAAAGGGAAAAAATCAATAAGACTTGGCAAAAATAGCAACTTCCTCTGCAGGTTTACCGGTCATAAAACATTTCTTCTCGCCTTCAGGCTGCTCAAAAGGAAAGCATCGTAGTGTCGCAGTGGTCTCTTCTTTCACCTTCAGCTCCTCAGCATCGCTGAATGGGAAATTTTATGTATTATACAGATAATCACATTTTTTGAGAGGGAAAGACAATTTATGAAATCATCCCTAGCATTGCGCCAGAGCAGGTTGTCATAGTTCAAAAGACTCAACAAACTGTAGAATTAATTTCTAATCAGAAAATTTTGCATCCGAACTTTGTATATGCAAACTGTCAGGGTAGAAAAAGACCCAACAAACTCTTCCTCTTCCTCTTCCCTTGGAGGAAGAGTCTGCACCAAATTTTTTGCCTGCAACTATTAACTATTGAGAACGGTGTAGGTCCGATGCCCATCGGACCTACTTTTAGGTTCAACGAGCATGATGACCGTCCGATCTAATTTAAGATTTGTGCGCACAAAAATTGAAACAGACTTGCACGAAGTTTAAAGCGTTCCGCACGAATCTTAAAGCAAATCAACGGTGATTAAACCCATCGAACCAAAGTAGGTCCTAATTCATACCTACTCTCAAGTGTTAACTATTATGCTATTCCTAATTCAGAGATATGTTCTCACTTAAAAAATGGCTTTATAACTAATTCATACCTTGCTGACCAAGGGCCTCTTGCCCACTTTCCTTCAGCAATTGCTTCCTTCAGCTCTCCATAGGAGCTCACATCTACTATGTTACTGCAACAGAAATAATCATAGACAGGAATACTGGGTAAAATATAACAATTATCAAAGTGTTATACAAACTTTATTACTTCACTTTGCAAGGAAATAAGCAAACTAAATTCTTATCAGGTCTAAAAAGAGCACATGGAAACAGAAAAAGTGAAAATTACAGCGATTACCTATCTCGGAATGATATAGCCCTTTGCAAAAGCGCAGCTTGAATTTCTTCTAATCTTAACTTCACATGGTTCACTAAAGTAGAAGCCTCCATAGACACCCCGAATTCCTTACCTGGCTTTCCTGGTACATCTCTTCTAGAAACTACCACGCTTTTCTTGGTCACATCACGTGGTCCGATTTCCAGCCTTAAAGGTACTCCCTGCAATATATAGAACAGTAACCAAAAGACATGTATATGCTAGCAATGGCGCAGTACTGACAAATACCAAACTTTTTGGTCTTCTCCATCCTTTTGATCCTTTTTCCTTTTTCTTTTTTGTTTTTCTAACAGAATTTTTGCTGCTAGAAATTCTGTTAGAAACTCCGTTTGGGTTTCATTTCTAGCCTACCCCAACTTGTTTTGGACTAAAGGCTTTGTTGTTGTTGTTGTTGTTCTAACAGAATTTTTGCATGTGTGAATTTTTGGAACTTATTTTTGATTGAGTTTCCACATATTCATGCTCTGATGTTATGGATACAGCACATCTTAGTGCGGCCAAATACAAAGCTCTTAATAATATTCAAATTAAAATATAATGGAAAATAATTGTTTACTTTCATCTCCCAAAAGTTGAATTTCCAACCAGGTTTACGCTGATCTGAGTCATCTACCTTGACTCGAATACCTGCTTCCTTCAAAATATTGTGAACAGTTGCTACTGCCTCTAAAACTGATGTTTTTTCATCACTCTTATTCCAAATTGGCACGATTACCACCTACATGCACCACAGACAAAATTAGAATCGAGTCAAAACATATACGATAATTACTGAATCCTTAAAAAAAAAGAAATACAGAGAACCTAATACTCTAATCACCCATCAAATCTATGTTTATATATATCTCAAACAAATAAGATCATGCTAAGAAAAAAGGTGCATTTTTTGTAATACTTAGTATATAACCATTTTAATGGGTTAGGAGACAGTTTTGTCAACTTATTGAATCTAATATATAAATAAAAATGATGACGAATAGAAGCTTCACTGTCAGCAAGAGAAATAAAAATTCCGGATTAAAAATTACTTGTATAGGAGCAATTCTTGGAGGAAGCATGAGGCCGGCATCATCTCCATGCGTCATGATAATGCCACCAACAAAACGAGTGCTGACTGCCCATGAAGTCTGCCAAACATGTTGTCTCTCTCCATTTTCATCCATGAACTACAAAAGGAGATAAAACAATGTGCTTTTCTTAGGACGCAATTTCCTTTCTCCTCTCCTCTTTCCAGCTTTAGGTACCTTTTTTTATTGGACCAGTTTCATTTATGCTCCTATGTAACATCACAATATCATCTAAACCCCAGCCTGATAATAAATAAATATTATATGTCCCTTTAGCAGATGGAATATATAACTCGGTTTCACAAACAATGGAAAAGAAAACGTTCTTCTTTCCCACATTAGTAAAGATAATGAGGGTACCTTATATTAGATAAATTTCAAGTTTTTTGTTTGGGAATATATATATATATACACAATCTACTGGGGGTTACGTTATATTTACTTTTGAAGAGGCATGAAGTTGCCCTTTCCTTTGTAGGCATTGAGGTGCATATAGTCAATTGTAATCTGCCAAATGAAACAATTTCATATGTTGATAAGGGCCAAAAATATGACCTGAGTCTTGAAGGCACGAGAGAAATTCTGGCCAAGGTTATGACTTGTGCCAGCCTGTAATGCCCTCTTGTCACCCATCATAGCCTCAATTGTGTATGTACAGGTGGCACCAGCAAAAGTCTCTACTTTTGATTTTCTACCAGTTATAACTGGTACTGCGGCTTGCTCATATGCAAAATCCTTATATACATTAATCATCTGCAATGCCTGTGTGAGATTGAAGAAAAAAAAAGAAGAAATCTATAATAAGTAACTTATTTGAAATAATGTAAACATAAATTATTAGTAAGATAGATACAAAAAATGAAATAAAAAACAAATCAAACCTCCTTCTCAGCCTCCTCAAAGGTGGCATGGGCTGTGTGACCCTCTTGCCACAGAAATTCTAGTGTTCGCACAAACGGCTTGGTTCTCATCTCCCACCTTGTGACATTAGCCCACTGGGACATTATACTTGAATATAATTACTGAGCACAAGGAAATTAGAAATGTGGATATCTTACAAAATTGAGGAGAGAAAATAACCTGATTAATCATGAGGGGAAGGTCACGGTAACTGTGTATCCATTGAGTAAACATGTGATTGACAATGGTCTCACTTGTTGGCCTCACCTATCAGACCCTCAAACATGCAAGTTAAAAGAAAATTGAAATTTATTCACTGCTATTGTGGGGGCAATAACCTCAAAATTTAATTGTCGAGGTCTTAAACTCTTAATTTATAAAGGTACAAAAAAGAAGAAGAAGTGAAGAATGAGAGTAGGAGACATACCACAAGTTTTTCGTCAAGCTCTTTTCCTCCCCCTATAGTAACTAGGGCGAGCTCAGGACTAAAGCCCTCAACATGACTGGCTTCCTTCTCTATAAATGAGTATGGAATCAACTGAAAACAAAGGGAATTATAGAATATAAAGTTGTTATAGAAACCAATTTTATAAGCACATTCAGCTATCTACTCGAATAAGGGAGCATAAAGCAGTGGCGAGTTCCAGGTCAGGTTGACGTGGTTGAAGATGATAAAAGAGAGGAGATAAAGCAAGCACACCTGAGGGAAATACATATTACTGTGTCCAGTCTCCTTGAATTTCACATTCAAATAATCCTACAACAAGAAAGGAATAGAATGAACAAAAACTACTACTACTACTACTACTACTACTACTAGTAACACTATGGAAACTCAATTCAATGAAAGATTGAGATACCTGAATTGCTTCCCAAATGGCGTATCCGTAAGGTCTAATAACCATGGTGCCACTGACAGGGCCATAATCTGCCAGCTCAGCCTTGTCGATCACATTCAGATACCACTTGCTAAAATCCACCGAGCGGGGAGTGACGGCGCACTCCAGCAAGGGCGAAGCCGAAGCCGAGGCCTTGCCGTGGCCGTCGCCGGCTGTGACAGCGTCCGCCTCCGGCTCCTTGGCGAGGCTGTGAGTGGAAGTGGCGCAGCCTCGAGAGAGAGGCGGTAGGCGGCGGAGCGGAGAGAAAGTGGGACGGACGAGAGAGAGGGATGAGAGGCGGAGAGCTCCCATTGAAGAGAGAGAACTGGGTCGTGCGGTGCGGGCCTCACTGCCTCGGATGAGACTGAGAGAGACTTTGGATTGGGTCCGGATCCCCTAAATTAAAGTAGCCCAACTGTTGAGCAAAAATTTGTGTGATACATTAATTCTCTTGCATGTTCTCTGTCTTGTTTGCATTTTTCTCCGTCTTTTTATATATGCAGTTTAGCTATTTATTAGCTATTATCCATTCATTTCATTTCATTTTATTGAGTTCTATTTTTGTATAATAAGTGAAAAGTTAGAGGATTTGATTTGGTCGGACCCTAGCTATATGGCTATATGGATTTAATTTGAGAAATTTTAAGCCAAAGCAGTGGGTCAGGTAAGGTTGACCTGTTGGTTAAGAATTAAAGTGTGGATTTGTGCATTTGGCAATGCTTTAGTTTAGTTTTTAATATGCATATAATTAATGATTTAATTAATTTGTAGTCAAATATCTCAATTATATATATATATATATATATATATATATATAGAAGAACTAAAGTAAAGCATATATATATATATAGTTGGGTTGTAAAAATCTTTCTAGGTACTGGCAAATGTACAACTTGAAACTTTTAAACAGAAATTTGCAGTAGGAAGTCAAAATTAATTTGCACCTCCAAATGGAGAGGAAATTAATTAATCAGGTTCTCGAACTACGTTGTAAAAACCAAATCTGTCACAAACTTCATTTGACTAATTTTAACTGCTCCTTTATTTCCCAATTAAAACTGTGAAGAGCAACAATGAATGGTCAATGGATGCCACATCTCAGATCCATGGACCATATGTAAACATCAATGAAAGAAGCAAACTATATATTTTTTCCAAGTTTGAGGATCAATTTTGTTTGCTTTTGATCTGAGTGAATATCAGATCAGATAACTTGGTTTCATATTAATGAAACGGACAATAGCCTTTTTATTAAAAAAAAAAGAGAGAATCTATTTTGATTAAAATAAAAGTTCAAGGGCCGAGATGGTTCTCAAGATACATGCAGTGAGGTTTATAAGCATATAGGTGGTGTTTGGTTGTGGACTAAAGTTAAGGTGGCCTAAGTTGTTATTCCAACTTAGGCCGGCCTAAATTATTTATGTTTGGTTGTGCCTAAAGTTATGCTATGATTTAAGCTATTCCTTGTTTGGTATGAATTTGATGGCTTAAAGCATGATATTACATTTTTTATATTTAGTTATTGCTGCTACCAATGTAAATATATTAGTTTGTGTAGTATTTTTTTATTTTGTGGATCAATATATACATTAATTACTGGAACCAGCGCATTACAGCATATTACAAAGTTTATGCCATAGCAACAAAAAAAACAATATAATACATTTCAGTACTAGTAAAACCCATTTTGGAATTTTTTTAAGGAGAAAACTGTAGGAATTTCACATTAATAAAAATTAGAGTCATAAAATAATATTACAATGCCATCTGGCCAGCTAGCTACGTTTATCTAAAAATGAAATTTGCTAAGTTAAGAGAATCTAAAATTACACCCCATTCGCCTTTTAAGAAAATCTAATTTCCCCGCCTCCTTTGTCTCCACAAAGCATTTTTAATATCAGACCTGCTTCGTAAAGGACCCTTGACTGGTAACCCTTTGTGTAACTTGTTCTTCTCTCAGTAGATTCAACATAATTGTTGATTGGTCAGCGCTCCAGTTATGGCCTCGCGTCCTTTGTGTTCCTTTTTTACATTCGCTTGCCAAATGACTCTCCGAGGAATCCATGCCTAATTTAATGCAGATTCACATATACTTTGAAGAATTGAATTGATACTATCTAAAATTCAACATAATAATTTGGGTTAATTTCTCACATACCAATTCACTGTACCTTGCTGTAGAAGTTGGGAAGTGAAATGCACTGTACCAATTCAGGAGGTTTTGCTTAAGAATTCAGAAATTAGCTGACAAAATGCACCAAAATAGCACAGAGGTGAATAAATTGGGATCAGGTTTCACTTAGGAATTCAGAAATTAAGACAATAATGCACTGTACCAATTCATATTAACGTCAGCAATTGATTTAGAGCATGAAATAAGAAAGAACACTGTTCGGACAGCATAAGACCATGATTTAGAACTGGGGTAAATTATAATTCCTCAGAAAACGCAATAAATTTTTGGGGTACAATATATTGGAATCAGGTGTTCTACTTGAATGTGCTGCTGCTGTTGTTTTTTTGTCAAAATGTGTTTTCTCTTGGCAAGTATATGTCGAATCCCCTTTTGCTTTTATTTTTTTTATATTCAACATTTTAAAATTCAAAGAGTGACATAATTAGATCGAAGTTTCTAGCAGCAGTACTTTATTAATAAATTTAAACTTGACTTTCAGAGTGCTTGCAGTTGCAGAAAAGTTCGTTGCATTATTGTTGCAATTAGGTACTATTGTCTATTTATGAATAGATGATTACATTACTAAACTAACGCAAACCCTTTGCATCAAAACCTCTGTAAATAACTTGGTCAATTGTGACTTGTATAGAAAATCAGAACCTCTGTAAACTAACGCAAGCCCTTTGCATCAAAACCTCACTCGATAACAGAAAAAAAAGCAACAGAATCAAACAAGCCAGCGCCATACGGCCTCATATTCTGGTACTGGTCGGTACCAGAACAGGGATAACAGAAAAGGGCAGTACCAGTACCAGTACTGGTACGGTGCCAGAAAATCGGCAGTAACAGGAACACGGAAAATCAAAGAAGCCCGGTACAGGGCACTCAAACGTACAACCAAAGCAAAACACCCCAATTTCATCGTCTCACCGAGAAAATCAACAACTCGGGTGAGACAAGTAAAATTCCCCCAAATCCAACATAATCGCACTACAATCAAAGTAAAAGGGGTGCTTTAATTACCCGAAAGAAGGAATCGCAAACGAGGCAAGAAGATCGGCCGGCACCAAGAAAGCACCAAGAAAGAAGGAATCGCAAGGGTGTGCCTCGCTCCCGACCGTCAAAGGAAACACGGTAAGCACCAAGAAAGCACCCGCCAGCACCAAGAAAGCACCCTAGGGTTTTGTAATTCGCAAGCAACAAGGCCACAGAGAAAGAGAGAGAGATTTTGTTCTCAGCGCATGAGAAAATAACTTATCAATAGAGAGGGAGAGAAGAAAGAGAGATGCGTGAGAAAAAAATAAATGGGATCAATGAGGAGAGAGGACAGTGGGGCCCACTGGCGTAAAGTTAAAGAACCTGAACAGGTGGTTTAATTTAGGCCCGTTTAGGCCGGACCAAATTTAAGCTATTCCATGTTAAGCCAGTCAGTTTAAATCATGTTTGGTGGAATAACAGTGGCCTAAAGCCTTTAGGCCACCTTTAGGCCACAACCAAACATGGTGATATATATCCCAGCATAAGACCTAAAAGTGTACAATGCGCCTACGGGCGGGCTAGCTGTTCTCAAAAAAAAAAAAAAAAAGTGTACATTTAATGCCAAGTATTAGAGAAATCACAAAGTGATCATTTCATTACCCCGATAAGAAATTGCATCGACTTGGATCCCTTCACATGCTTCTCAACAAATGGTATTCCTGAGAAAAACAATAAAAATAAGTAAAAAAAATTAAACATAACACAAAGACATACAAAGATTGGAGTTTAACAAGAGTGCGTATATATCCTCTGAGATATCTCATATTTTGCGTGACCGACGTGTTTGGTGATTATTCGGGGTTAGCGCAGGGGCAGTATTATTTGAGCTTTGAGATTCATGCAGAATGTATTTGAACGGTTGAGATTTCCCAAAAAGTCACGCAAAATATGAGATATCTCAGAGGATGCAAATTCGTTTAACAAACCTGTATTAAACCCATCAACAGCACTTAGCAATGCACCAGCCCCAGATCCAGCCTACAACGAGACAATCATTAAGACAAAATGTTACAGATCGGGGCTAAGCAACCAGAAGAGTGAGGCTACGGTACTATGCATAGCGCAGATTGGTCCGTACTACGGATCAATATTATCATTTTCAAATTAAACATATTTACCAGTATTCCTCTGTATCAATGCCTAATTATCGAAGAAAAATGCAAGTAGATCCAAGGGTACTCAATAGAGAACTGAGAGATCAAATGGAGAATTCAACGCGCACTGTCAAAAACACATAGATCGCGCATGAAAATGGTACGAAAAAGAGGTTAGGGTTTCGATCGAAGCGATAGAGACTTGAACGAGGATCCAGACCGTCCTATCCGTGTTAGCACGATTATTAATGCGGCCCGTGCATTCCATCTTGGGCCGGATAGGATTGGTCTGGATCCTGATCGGACGGCCGAGATGAATTAACTCAAAGTTTGATTTAATGCAGAGGATACGAGTTTTTCTAGGGAGGGACTGGAGAGTGGAGAGTGAAATCAGTCGGTTACTATCTATCGGCCTATCGGGTTAATTAGTATCCTCTGTTCTGTTCTGTTCTACTACCAGTCTATCATACACTCACGATAACGGTTTTTTTTATGGGAATAACCAGATATACGAAATCTCATTGGATTGTTCTTTTTTTTTTTTATTGTTTGTTAGAAAAAAAAAAAAACAATAATATCTGAAACTTTGTGGGGTTTCAGACAAAGCGGAAAAGTAATTGTTTCCAAATTAAGCATGATTTGAGAGAGCCGCCTTTATAGAATCTGGATATTTCATTTTCACAAGAATTCTTTAATCATGGTCGCCGTGCCACAGTTCATGGCGCTAGCTTCTTATGGGAGAGATGCATGCCTTAATTGGTTTAGGAGCGAGGAAAGGGAAAATATATGAAGAGGGCATGAAAGAAAGAAAAAAAGAACACAAGTGAACGCATTTAATTATTTTGTAATGTGAATTACAATTGAAACATTAATTGAATATTAAAAAAAAAATATGAAAATATTATTAATTCTATTAGATAAATAGTATTATGTTTGTACAAACTTAAAATAATTGAAAATCTGTTGAGAAGATAGTAAAATATAATGTATGTATTATTTTTTAGTCATATTTCATGTCTCAATCATCTCTCACATTCTTATTATTGTTTTTAAAGTCTATTTTTTATTATTAGAAAATTAAAAAGTGAAAGAAGGATCGAGGTACAAAAATGGACGCATTTAATTATTTTGTAATATGAATAATAATTGAAACATTGATTATATTAAAAAAAATATATAAAAGTTGTTATTAATTCTATTAGATAAATAGTAATGTTTGTACAAACTTAAAATAATTGAAAATCTGTTGAGAAGATAATAAAATATAATATATGTATTATTTTTTAACAAGATTCAAATACCTCATGTCTTTCATGTCTCACATTCTTATCACTGTTTTCAAAGTCCAAAAAGTTGATATGAACCGTTCAACATAATTTTCATATTAAAATGTGTTTGGAGACCAAATTTTATATTTTCTGAAATTTTTTTTTTTAGATAGATACAAAATCATTATTTTAAAAAAATTGGACCATCCATAAATAATGATTTCGTACGTATCTAATAAAATAGTAAAATATTTCCAAAAAATATAAGTTTGTTCTCAGAGTAAATTTCAATATGAAGATTATGTTGAGCGTTCAAATTAACTGTGACGACATTACAAATAAAAATAAAGATATAGAACACACAATTGAGAAATGAAAAAGAAGAAGCGTTTGAACCTCACTCTATTATTTAAAAAACCACATTACTACATTTGTATGGATATTATTTACACTACATCCAAAAAAACAATTGAGATCTGAGTCACATAACATCTAAAGTCCCATCCAATGCATCTGTTGTTTAGGCTCACTTTATTTAAAATAAATAAATATTTATTTCTTAAAGTTTGTTGTTGATAGGGCTGCAAACGAACCGAACCGAATCGAACTTACCTCCAGTTTGAGTTTGATTTGAATTAATTTCGAATGAATTCAATTTCGAATCGAATTTTTTACGAATTCAATTTCAAACTTTTATGAACTTTGTTACGACTTACGAGTTATGACTTATGGCTGGGCCATAGTTCGAAATTACATTACTTCAATAAAAAGTCAGACATTCTGAATTCTAATTACACAGTACACCAAAGTTTATATCAAAGTTCATTGCAAATATCAAAATTTATATCAAACACCAAAGTTTAGTACAATCAATCAAAGTTCAGTACAATCACATAATCTAAAGTTTTTCAAATAGCCAACAAGAGCAACATCACAAAAGTTTTCAAATATCCAAAGTATTCAAAGTACAATTTAAATATCAACAGAAGTACAGAACAATCACCAAAGTCTTAGAATTATTACAAACCCAAATATATCCTAAATAAAATATTAAAGTTCATTATCAGCGGAAATTAATGGTTCACGTTTGAGTTAATTTCGAACTAAGTTTGGTTTGCGAACCTATTTCGAACGAACTAGGTCCAGTTTGAGTTTGGATTGAATTAATTTCGAACTAAGTTTGGTCTGAATTAATTTCGAACGAACTCAATTTCGAATCGAATTACGAACTCCGAATTTTTTGTGCAGCCCTAGTTGTTGAACACCCTTTTTTAACGGAAATTTTAAACCTATCACTCTTGCTAAACAATAATATATATATATATATATATAGGGATGAGCTATGGTGAGACGTGGAGTAAAACAAGTTTGTACTCCACGCCATATTTTCATTTTGAAAATCCAAACAACCGATCCGAACCGTTTAACTTTTTCTAAATATTGAAATGTGCTTGGAAACCAAATTTTACATTTTTTGGAATTTTTTTACTATTTATTAAGCCACTTTGAAAATCGCTAATCCACTGTGAACAGTAAAAAACAGTAAAATTTTCTGGACCACCGGATCAGTGATTTTCAAAGTGGCTTAATAAATAGTAAAAAAATTCCAAAAAAAAAAAAAAAAAAAAATATATATATATATATATATATATATATATATATATATAGAGAGAGAGAGAGAGCTGGGCTATGGTGAGTTGTGAAGTAAGATGTCATTTTTACTTCACGCTCATATTTTTATTTTGAAAATCCAAACAACCGATCCGAACCGCTCAACATGTTCTCTATATTGAAATGTGCTTGGAGACTAAATTTTACATTTTTTGGAATTTTTTTACTATTTATTAAGCCACTTTGAAAATCGCTGATCCGGTGGTCCAGAAAATTTTACTGTTTTTTACTGTTCACAGTGGATCAGTGATTTCAAAGTGGCTTAATAAATAGTAAAAAAATTCCAAAATATGTAAAATTTAGTCTCCAAGCACATTTCAATATTTAGAAAAAGTTGAACGGTTCGGATCGGTTGTTTGGATTTTCAAAATGAAAATATGGCGTGAAGTAAAACGACGTTTTACTTCGCAACTCACCATAGCCTATCTCTCTCTCTCTATATATATATATATATATATATATATATATGATAGGGCCATGTTCCACAGGCCCTTTTACTTATTCTAAACTGGGCCATGAAAGACTGGGATTCGGACCTTAACCAGGCCAACCCGACGTCATATGAAAAAGCCCAAATGCTCGTCAAGCCGAGGTCCAATATGTCGGCCCTAAACCAGAGCCTTAGTATAGGCCCAAGCCAACCGACATACGGGATAGCCGAGAAACGGCTGGTTTAATACCCACGTCCCAGAAACGGCTGGTTTAATGCCCACGTCTTGATAACGGACGACATAACTGCCCACGTTCTCCCATAAACGCCCGAGATGGCAGTTATGGCTAGACTATATAAGGCAGTGATCCCCATGAAAGGGGGGACGCAATTTTGAACTAAGAGAGAGATCATACAGGTCAGAGTCCGAATCTCTCGCAATCCACCCCGAGTTCCTTACTCGGCCCACACCTCGGCCTGCCATCCTCAGGCAGGACGAATCCAGTTAGCCCAAAACTTCCATACGGCCTCATCTCCCGAGATAAGGCGTATCAACCACCGTGGGGCCACGCCTAGCTCGAACGCAGAACTAGATGGCTCGTCCGACCATATCAACTCCGCTCCCACCAGGGGTGACGACCCCGCCAGGAGTAACAATCACACCACCTCCAGTGGTAACATCACCTACAGCTAATCTCTCCCACAGTCAATTCCCGGGGGCGAGACCCAGCAGCTCAACAATGCGACCCCAGGGTCCTCAACCCGCTCAACCTCGCCCCGACATTACTCGACCTTCATTCTCTGAAGGGAACACAACCAGGCCACTCTACGCCGAACATAATCAGATGGCCGGTACCTATCACAATCAGGTAACTGGTGCTTATCAGATACCCTACATACCATACTACCCTCAGCAAACGCCGCTATATCACTACGGTGCGCCTCCTTACACACCTTACACTCCCACGGGTCCCCAGTATCCCTATGTCACGCCGCCTGGGCAATGGGGCCCCGGAGACGCACACGGGACGTATCCCATGACAGGTCCAACACCATATCCCCAACAAGTACCACTGCGACCTGTCCATCGGACTGTACCACCCGCCGCAGCTGTACCACGACTTTTGTCTGCAAACCGTGTCCACAGCCGGCCGGCAGATGTTTCGCCAAGAAACTTGGAACGAGAATTCGCACAGGTCCGAACAGGCGAGGAGACAGACACCCCCTCACTACCCGACCAACAGGTCCAGTCTGAACGCAGAGACCAAAATGCCCTGCCTGCAGGGGTACACCCCGAGGTAGGAAGACGCCCGGAAGGTCAAGATGAGAATAGGGGGCCCCATCCCGCGGAAGAACCACACGCTGAAGGCCCTAGAGCTCACCTTAACAACGAGCAAGAATCAGCTAATCACGGCAGAGGGCCCAGACCATCCCGCAGGGACCAATCTCGTTCCCATAGAGAGCGCGAACGAAGCCCACCCCGAGGTCGGGATAGAGATCGCCGCGATGACCGAAGAAGGAACCGACGATCGCCTACCCCAACCCGAGGTATCAACATGGCCCAAGTCGAAGAGCTGATCCAAACCAGACTCGCGGCCAAACTAGCCGAACTCGAATCCCAGAAGGCAGGCACTTACTCTCGGCCTATGGGAATCGAGGACGGCCCCCTGTCCAGAGACATCTACCGCCAATCAATGACGGACTTCAAATACCCAACAACCCTTCCCAGCTTTCGGGGTAGCGGCGATACACAGGATCCACACAACTTCGTGTACGGGTTCCTTGAGCGACTTCGCCTTCTTGGAGCCACCGATGCAATCATGTGCCGAGTTTTCACCACTTGCTTAACTGGAGAAGCATGGGACTGGTATATGACGCTACCTCGGAGGTCCATCAATAAATTCGAGGACTTCGCGAAACTGTTCTTGGAGAGGTACACAATCATAAAACCCCCGCAAGCCACGTGCGAGATGCTCCTGGATATTGTCCAAGGACAACGTGAAAGGACAGGCGCATTCGTCAACCGTTTCATACAGGCATCTCGGCGAATTCAGAACCTCAATGAAGAATTCGCCCTCGCCGCCATCAAGAAAGGACTCCGCAAAGGAGGTCCAGGGACCTTGCGTTATGAAGCCCATATGAAAAAGATGACCACTCTGAGAGAATTCGTAACCTTTGCGGAAGGTTACATCCGTGCCGAGGACGACAACGGGAGTCCCACGAGGCCTAGATCTCGATCTCCCCGCCGCCAAATTAACAGACAGCCAGCTCCGGACAGGTTTCGCCACCAAAGGGAACCTCGGAGAAACCAACCAAACCGACCAACCGAGCAAGAACACAAAACTGGCACCGAGGGATACCGCCAACACTTCGTAAGGTACGCACCTCTCACTAAGAAACGGCACGAGATGTACAACATCATAGAAGGCATGATCGACCTCCCTCCACCATTGCCTGAAAACATTTTCACGGTGCAAGACAACTCCCAGAAGTGCGAGTACCACGGATTCAATGGGCACTCCACCGCAGATTGCCTTCAACTCAAAGACATCCTGGAGAGACTCGCCCGAGAAGGTAAGCTGATCGAGTTCATCAACCCCGACTTCTTCAGAAAGTTCTCCAGGAAATACAACGGCAAAGGTAAAATTTTCAAGAAACCCATTCCTTACAGACAGGACTATACCGGACCTCGAGTAGGAGAAGCCGGTCCCCAAACCCGGGGTGATCCCGAGAACAGACGCCCAGAGAGGCAGAACAGTCCTGTTATCAATGTGATTAGTGGAGGCCATCGCGGGATCATCCGAAGAATCTCACCTCGCGACAATCAAAAACCATACCCCACTATTCTACAGGTCGAAACCGACAAAAAACGGCCTCGACCTGAAGAGGCAATATCCTTTTCAGAGAAGGACCTAGGCGAGATTTCTAGCCCGCATGACGATCCCGTTGTGCTGAACCTCAAGATTAACACACACCGGGTTAAGAGGGTATTAGTTGATACGGGAAGCTCGGCAGACATCCTGTACTTATCGGCCTTCACGCAAATGGGCCTCGACACTCGCGCCCTCCAACAACACATTTCACCCTTGATAGGTTTCACAGGTGATACCCTTCAACCTCGGGGAATGATGCCGCTCAAGGTGACGTTCGGCACATTCCCTCGAACAGTGGAAGTCATGGTGGACTTCCTCATCGTCAACGCTCCTTCTGCGTACAATGCAATCTTGGGAAGAACAACCTTGAACAAAATAGGTGCGGTTATTTCCCCTTCACACCTAAAAATCAAGTTCCACACTGATAACGGGATAGGAGAAGAAAGCGGCCAGCAACAGGTGGCACGAGAATGCTACATGACGTCTGTTCAAGGTCAAGGAGGCTCTGTCCACCAGGTCGACCAATCCGACGCTAAAACAAACCAACAGCGGTTGCGTTCAAGTACTGACTTTTTACCTCCAAACACCGACCTGGCGCTAGATCCAGTGGATAAAGCCGGAGCAAAAACTTCCCTTGAGCCCGCTGACGAAGTCGAACAACTCGATTTGGGCCAAGGCAGAACGCTCAACATCGGAAAAGCAGTCCAGGGACAAGCAAAAGACGAACTCATCAAATTTCTCCGAGAAAATCAGTCCGTTTTTGCCTGGACAGCTGCCGACATGCCAGGGATTCCGAGATCAATAGCGGAACACTGATTGCATATCAAACCGGGTTCAAAACCGGTTAGGCAACGAAAACGTAACATGGGGGAAGAACGGCAACAGGCCGTAAAACGTGAAGTCCAGAAGCTACTCGACGCTGGTTTCATCAGAAATGTCGAGTGCCCAGAGTGGACAGCCAACCCCGTGCTTGTCAAAAAGTCCAACGGTGACTGGCGTATGTGTATTGATTACACCGATCTTAATAAGGCATGCCCCATGGATCCGTTCCCCTTGCCCAAAATCGACCAACTGGTTGACTCTACCTCGGGACATGCCTTCCTCAGTTTCATGGACGCATTCTCCGGGTACAACCAAATCCGGATGAATCAAGACGATGAAGAAAAGACCGCTTTCACCACCAACTCGGGGCTATACTGCTACCGGGTTATGCCTTTCGGGTTGCGTAATGCTGGAGCCACGTTCCAGCGTATGGTCAACACTGTCTTCCACGACCAGATTGGGCGAAACGTAGAAGCATACGTGGATGACCTGCTTGTAAAGAGCATGTCCGACCTCGACCACGTCCGAGATCTCCGAGAAACCTTCGCGACCTTGAATTCAGCCAACATGAAACTCAACCCGAAGAAGAGTTTCTTCGGTTTAACCGGTGGTAAGTTCCTTGGTTTCATGGTTTCTATGCGAGGCATCGAAATTCATCCTTCGAAATCACAAGCCATCCTCGATATGAAACCACCGAGGAACCTCAAAGAGTTACAATCCCTCACTGGCAAATTGGCCGCCCTCAACAGGTTTATCGCGAGATCCGGGGACGTCTGTTTCCCCTTCTTCAAAGCCATGCGTAAGTCGGCCAAATTCGAATGGACAGAGGAGTGTGCCACGGCCTTTGAAAAGATCAAAGCCTATCTCGCCAATCCACCATGTCTAAGCAGGCCTACTGCGGGCGATATCCTCGTATTGTATTTGGCAACAACGGGTCATGCAGTGAGCGCCGCCCTCGTCCGAGAAGAGGGACGAGATCAAAAGCCTATATATTTCGTCTCGCACGTACTTCGGGACGCCGAAACCAGATATTCTCAGATTGAAAAGGCAGCATATGCCCTCGTCATAGCTGCTAGAAAGTTGAGGCCTTACTTTCAGTCCCATTCCATCAAGGTTTATACCGGGATCCCTCTCAAAAAGGCGTTCGCGAATTTCGACTCATCCGGACGATTGTTATCTTGGGCGCTCGAATTATCTGAGTTCGATATCTCTTTCCACCCCCAGAATGCTTTGAAATCCCAAATATTCGCCGACTTCATCGCTGAGTATTCCGGAGTTCCTCCCGAGTCTGAGGGACGTTGGACAATCCATGTTGATGGAGCATCTTCACTACAAGGAGCTGGAGCCGGGGTCTCCCTCACTGGACCACACGGGGAAACCTTGAACTATGCCCTCCATTTTCAATTCCCAGTAACAAACAACACCGCGGAATATGAAGCCATGATAGCAGGCTTGAAACTGGCTAAAGAATTGGGCGCCCGCGAGGTTCATCTCCGCAGTGACTCCGAATTAGCGGTCAAGCAGATAAATGACGAATGCCGAGTTGTGGACGAGAAGTTGCGCAAGTACCGACAGCAGTTCCACCTGCTCAAGAGCCATTTCGACGAGGTTGACATCCAGCATGTTTCGCGCAACAAAAACTGCCAAGCTGATGCTTTGTCAAAACTTGGCGCCGCAGGTAACCTCGACAAAGACCGGCCCGTGATTGTTATGGATATTCCGGAATCCAGCATTAACCTTGAGACCGTAACCGTACTCGCCATCGGTGAACCCGGTGAGTCCTGGTTCACCCCGATGTGGAATTTCCTTAACACCGGGTTTCTCCCCACTGATCAATTAGAAGCCAGACGATTGAAAAGAATCGCCCCGATGTACTCTATATTCAACAACCACCTCTACAAACGGGGGTATGTACGACCTTGGCTCAAGTGCCTAAATGAGGAGACAGCCTCGAAAATGCTATCTGAGGTACACGAAGGCGTCTGTGGCAGCCATCAAGGAGCAAAAACTCTTGCCAAACGAATCCTCAGAGCCGGTTTTTACTGGCCAACCATGCAACATGATGCGGCAAACTTAGTCCGAAAGTGCGAGCGATGCCAGTATCACAGCAAGCTGAGTAACATCCCGGCATACGATCAGATATCCATCTCGGGAGCTTGGCCTTTTGACCTATGGGGAATAGACATAGTCGGGCCGTTTCCCAAAGCTGTTGGACAGCGCCGTTGGATTATCGTGGCTGTAGAATATTTTACAAAATGGGTCGAAGCCGAAGCTTTATCGACCATCACTGCCGCGACAGCAGAGAAGTTCATCTGGCGCAACATCATTTGTCGTTTTGGCATACCACATGCTCTCATCTCGGACAATGGGACACAGTTCAACGCCGCACGCACTATGACATTCCTCTCTAACCTAGGCATTCAGAACAACTTTACCTCGGTCAGTCATCCTGCTAGCAATGGTTTAGCAGAAGTCACAAACCGTACCATCCTGGATGGCCTCAAGAAGAAAGTTGCCGAGAACAGAAAGAATTGGCCCGACATGCTTGATGGAATTCTGTGGGCTTACCGTACCACACCTAGAGAAGCCACCCAACAAACCCCGTACTCGCTGGTGTTCGGAATGGAAGCAGTCACACCAATGGAAATGATGGAACCATCTCTCCGAACTTTGACATATTCCTCCGACAACAACCGCGATGCACGAGCTGCAGAACTTGACCTCATCACAGAAGGTCGGGAGAAAGCCCGCATCCGCACCATGGAGTATCAACGCAGGGTTAAACGTGCATTTGACAAGCACGTGGTACCTCGGGAATTCCAGCCAGGCGACCTAGTACTTAAAACTGTGGAAGCGACCGGCAAGCATGTCAGCAAGCTTGCTCCTCAATGGGAAGGTCCCTTTAAGATCATTCGCCCACGAGGTAAAGGCGCTTACGAGTTAGAAGACCCGAGTGGTTTCACACTCACTCGCCCGTGGAACACTTGCCACTTGAGAAAGTTTTACACTTAGTGAATGTCATTTTTGTTTATGTTTTAATAGATTCGATGTGCTCAAGGCGAGATAAGCCTTTGTTTTTCGTTTCCTATTTCATGTATTCACTTAGACCAAGATGCAAATTTTTGTATGGTTCTAAGCTTTTATCAATATATATATGATGTTACTTATGATTGTGTTTCATTTATTGGGTCCGAGATACATGAACGAAAGCCTTTTTTGGCAACGAAATTCGTCTCGGGTAATACCCCCGAGATACACAACTAATTAAATGTAGTCCTAAGGGACGACGACTGTTACCAGTAACATGAATTTTATTATGTCGAGAACATTTATCGAAAACCCATTGGGGTAACGCATACGTTCACGCGACGTACTTGTCCCTCCACCTTGACCATTTTTGTCAAAAATAAAAAAAAAAGGGGGGGACAAGGATATACAGTCAAGCCTATCCTACTTGTTTACAAGCCAAAAACAAAGTATGCAATCGAGATAAAATTGACATCAACTTCGGGCAAAGAAACATACGATAAAAATAAAACAAGTTACATCTAAAATTGTTCTGTTAAACCCCCACATCCCGGGGGTATCAAATACCATATTACAAAAATCTCTGTTATAACCCCCACATCTCGGGGGCGCAAATAATAACAACCAGTTGACAATACAACACAATCCTGTTAACCCCCACATCTCGGGGGTGCTAATAAAGCAGCAATCTTCAAACATGTCGAATGCACTGCTTGCCATCATCCTTCCTACAAACAAAACAAAAGGAATAAGATAAAGTGTAGAATTAACATTTCGGCAATCACGATATTAGAAGTCTTTTACTTACAGATGTGGGAGCCTTTTCCGACTCGAGAACGTTAGCTCCACCATCACGAGGAAAGATAGAAGCAGTCTCCGGATCCTCTCCATCACCTTGCAAAGCAACGGGGTCCACCTCAACATTCGTCTCGGGGTCCACCTCAACATTCGTCTCGGGGTCCACCTCAACGTTCGTCTCGGTATTTCTTATGTCGGCCTCATCTTCGTCACTTTCATCAGAAGAACTATCGGAAGGAAGACCGTCATCATCTCCTTCAGCCTCATTATCGATGAGCTCGAGATGTTGAGGCCATTTATCTTTCGGCCAAGGATGAATAATTCTCCCACGAGGATGGTTTTCGAGTTCTAATTCCCTCTGGAACGGAGTACCATCTGGAGTCAACAACACATCCTTTTCTTCGTCCCAACCGTGATCCGAGAGATTTTTTATAACAAGCTTCTCGGGTTCCACTTTCGTAAAACCCATATGCTCGGGTTTAAACGGGTAAACCTTGGCCAATTCTCCCATGTAACAATACACGGTCTCCGTCATCACTTCTTGGCACGCGTAGGGGGCGGCCTGAGCAAAGGCCTGACTGCCCAAAAACTTGCTCAATGTTTTCTTCTTAGAACTCTTCATCTCGGCCTTTAGCCGAGCATTTTCCGATCTCACCTCCTCCACCTCTTTTACCTGGGCCTCGAACTTGGAGTTAAGGTCATCGACCTTGTCTTTGAACTCCTTAGCTTTACGCTTATAGCGCTTTGCCTTTTCTTCGTTTTCCTTGCGCTCTTTGTCAGCCCGCAAACCCACTATCCGCGCCATCTCGTATTTTGCCGAGGCAACGGCAGCTTCGCCAGTAGCTATCTTCCTTTCCCTTTCCTTTAATTGGGCCAGCTTGACAAAATAGTCCCTCTCCATGATCGCCTTGTTGATCGCCGCTTGATCAGTCGTAATAGTAAGAGCACTGCGATTTTCAAGCGAATCTTTGAGGAACCCGAAGAAAACCCCGGCATCATGCAGCGACCTTAACACCTGACCGACAACTTGGTCAGGATGCTCTTCGGCCCACTTCTTCTGATGAGCGGTTGTGGTCAGCCTGAAGGTTTCCCGAGAAAAGGCGGCCTGGACCTCGGGATGCTCTTCTTCATCCTGCATGGTGGAGTATCCGGGGAGATACGCCAAAATACTATCAGGGAATCCCTGTGAAATATGGGTCCCCCACACGAATCCGGTAGTTCGCCCCTGTTCAGATATACTCGACTTAAGATGCTCGGCGTGCTCCTTTGCGGGATCCCACACGTCGCGTGCCGCTTCTTCAATAATTCTTTCCAACTCTTTCTCAGCAGCTTTAACCCGAGATTGAGGTGTTTCCTTCGGAGGAATCCCAGACACCTCTAACACAGTTTCGGACGGAACCTTTTGCTTTTTCGGCTCAGGTTCTTCTGCCTCAACTTCCTTTCCCTTCTCTCGCCTTGTTAAACGCACGGGAGGGTCGGCGGAAACTTCTTTCCTCTTCTGGGAACTCCCGAGCTTGGAGGAACCAGAAGCACTGCTCTTAGCTCCTTTGGTAGTTGCTGCAGTATTTGTGGTAGACTTGGGGCGAGTTGCTGCAGTCTTCGTAGATCCCGACTTTACGGTCTTAGGACCCTTGGAGACGGAAGCCGGTGTTTGGGACGTCACAACCTCTTTTCCTTTCACGAAGCCGTCCTCCGGGGTGTCAAAAACAAGAACAGGACGAGCGGCCTTCCAGGGTAGTGCCATAAACCCGCGTCCTACGATACAAAAATCACACCAGCATTAACACTCTATATATAACGTAATATGGATAATAAACAGATGTGATGCAAAGGTATATCGGGTACAAGTTAAAAACAAAGGACTAACTTGTGAAATACTCATCAAGAATTTCGATAGCCTCTAAATCAACTGATGAAGGCGGAGGAGGAGAATTGGGGACTAAATTTTCCTTTGTTAAAGGTCGCCAGTCCTCCCGTATCTGGCAGAAGCAAGGCAACTCCTTGTGATTCACGAGATATACCCAACCTTGATTCCAATCGTCCGCCTTGGACAGCCTTTCAAAAAGCGCGACTTTACCACGCTTCCGAATTGCAAGATGGCTCTCGTTGTTATATATAGGAGAGAAGTAGTGAAAGAACAACCCCACACTCGGGAAATATTGCTCCAACTCGGGCATATAATCAAATAAATATTTGAAGCTCATGAGATAACACCAAGCGGGTGCGGTTAACTGAGCAGGAGCCACATCGAGATGTCGTAACACCTCGCGAACGAACCTAGACACTCGTACTTTAAAGCCGCATTTAGGCATTTTCCAATATATACACATCCCGCGACTCCAGTCATGTGCTCGGTCATTTGGACCAGGGGTTGTCAACTTCAGCGCATGTCGTGGATATTCTGCTCTATCAGCTTCATCTACGAGTTCCTCGTAAAATGCATCAGCATAAGCCTGATATTGGACAACTAGTTTAGGAATAATACCAGCAGATACGGGAAAATCCAAGTCGCTATCATGACCATCTCGGGGGGGAACATCTTCCTTGGCTTTTCTCTTCCTGGGCTTCGTAGACCCACAAGACGTTCCCAATGGGGCTACTACGAGCTCACCCCGAGATGGAGTACCTTCATCTTCTTCATTCCCGTCATAACATTGTTCTTCCTCAATATCTTCCGGCATTACATCGGAATGAGGAGGCAACATGCCATATAGACCCTTGCCCTTACCAGGACGAGGGGGCAAGCGACATGACTGGGACGGTTCCCCCGAAGTAGTGGACGAATCCCGAGATCCTTCTAGTTCCCCGGCCATTTCTAAATTAACGAAGAAACAGGATTGGCTTAGGTAACCGCTATCCTTTATTTCTAAGGTACTACATTTACCGACTTATCAAGGCTAGATCATTAGTCCCAGCCTTGACAACATTACCATGCATATGTGATCACTACATCATTATTAACCTCGGTAATGATCATACACAATTACAGATAAAATTAATTGATATATGGTCGACTACCGAGATGATAAAAAATCTATTATTACCTTATATTGAAGTTCGCAACTCGATCTTCGTCCAACGTGTTTCCCGAAGTTATCTAAAAAGCTCTCAACTATCTCTGCTAACACGGAGATTATATTTGCTCTTTAGCTCCGAGGTTGAGTTGCTGAAGATAAACGATAATGAAAGGCTGGGTCGGGGGAGGGGTATATATAAGGGTCCCTAGTTTTCCCGCTCAATACTCGCGCGAATTTCGAAACGAAGCCGCGAAACGACGCGTTGCCACCCTTCATCATGGCGACGCCTCGTTTTCCGCGCATCGGACTCAAACCGAGTTGACAGATGCCAGGTGTCGTATGGGGATTACGCCGTAACCCCGTACCTCTGACGGATTTGACGGCTGATTTGATGGCTGACGACGGTTAGCGGAAGACGAGGCGTCGAAATAATTAATGCCGACGTACTATATATACTACCTCCGTCTCCCTTTAACGGGACATCCAGCGATCTCAGATATAACTTCTAATTCGGATTATAGTAAGATGGCGACTAACAAAAATATGAAGGACGAGGTTAAGGAGGACAAAGAAGACATTCCATCACCACACACATCTCCCCAACATCCGAACACCGAGGTCAACATCGAACAACCCCCAATTAACTTGGAGGACGAAGAAGACGACCCGTTAGCCTGGGATAAGTGTGCTGTTTGTAGAACCCGAGGGAACTATCGGCACATGTTCCATTGTGACGGATGCGAAGAAGCTTTCCATCCCGGATGTCTGGCCCGCAGATCACCTCGGAACCATGATGATCCCCGCTTCGCATCCTTCACCTGCAGGAGATGCCGGGATCAAGAACGCCGAGTCAAGCGCTCCCGCCTTGAATAGCCGTAGTCATATATAGAATATCGCGGGAATAGCCCGCCTTTTGTTAAGTGTTAACTTTTAATTTTACTCATATGTATTATCTCGTAATATTCAGCCGAGATCATTATCTTGTGTTGTTTTAATTATTCTATATGTTTTTCGCATAAGCATTTTATTCCTGCTTAAATACCGTCTCAACATGAGTCAGTTTAATTATCTTGAAAAATACGCCGAAAGCTTGTCATGTCGTACAACTAACACAACGCCCAATGACATTTATGGCTAGTAGCTGGCGGCTACCTATTTAGGCAATATGGCCCACATCATTTATGGCAATATTTTCTCTAAACGACTATAAATACCGGACTCACCATACGGTAAAGGACATTTTTTTACTCTGCAACTTTTACCATTCTTTCAAACCTCCGAGATGCCTTTCAAAAGAGTTGTTTCCAAGAACAAAACACCCCTTGATCGTGGTCATAGCCGTGATGTCGAACCATCGAGGCACGGCCACAACATACCTCCCCTTACTCCTCAACATTCTCGGGACACAGTACGGGCCCTATCTCGGCCTGAGAGATGGACCCTCCTCCAACATTTTACCGAGAAAGATTTGGATTGGATGCTAGCGAATGAGGACCTACAAATCAGTGACTTTATTGACTTCACCCTTGCTAGCGCACCCTTGTTCACCAAGGAAGACGAGAACAACATTTATAAATTCAATCTCGAGCCCAAGTTGCGTAAGTGCATCCTCTGCCGCAACAAAGAAGACAAGCACGAGATGGTGAAATGTCGGGGATGCTGTAAGTGGAGTTGCTTCACCCATTACGACATCCAAGGTCGGTCGGACCCCCGCCGTCGATTTTGGAAATGTCCTGGGTGCTTATCACGCAATCCCGGAGGTCCAACATTACACACCGCCACAGAACCCGAGCTCATATCGGATAACCTCTTTGAGGATACCGACAATGAGAGGGTGTAAGTGTGATTTTCAACTTAAAGAAGCGACATCACGCCCGTCTCTTTGCAGAGCATGAATAACGTGGTGCTTGGAAGACGTGACAAATAGAAGTGGAAACATACTTCCAGGCACGGCGTTAACTCATGTCTCATAATCAAATTTAGATAGGCGTTGTATGATTTCGATATTTTACTCGATCGAGGCGTTGTATGATTTCGATGTTTTCTTATATATTTATGTTTTTTCTACTGTTACAATATCAATGAATCCTTATCGTTTCTAAGATTCACTTCTTTTACTAATCTTTGACTAACTCGGATACCATGTCGCCTAAAAAAAAAAAAAAAAAAAAAAAAAAAAAAAAAAAAAAATGATGATAAGTATGTTAACACATTAACTGTTGGATATGTACCGAGATTAACACATTAATTGTTAAATGTAAAGCAAGACATGTATCCGACATGTGCCATATCCAAGTTATCACAGCATGACTAATACACTAAAGTCGGTGTTAAAAATCCTCGACACTAAGTACGCTTAGTTGTCTCAGGTTATTCATTATGATAACACATTTACTTCGGGTTACGTGTCCGGGGTAATTAACCGACATGTTTGGACTTGGCTAGTGCATTACTAACACAGATAACATTTAATAAAGTATATTTTATGACTTATCCACCCTCAAGTCGAAAGCATCTCGCCGATACATTCCGACTTCGGGGGCTAATGATAGGGCCATGTTCCACAGGCCCTTTTACTTATTCTAAACTGGGCCATGAAAGACTGGGATTCGGACCTTAACCAGGCCAACCCGACGTCATATGAAAAAGCCCAAATGCTCGTCAAGCCGAGGTCCAATATGTCGGCCCTAAACCAGAGCCTTAGTATAGGCCCAAGCCAACCGACATACGGGATAGCCGAGAAACGGCTGGTTTAATACCCACGTCCCAGAAACGGCTGGTTTAATGCCCACGTCTTGATAACGGACGACATAACTGCCCACGTTCTCCCATAAACGCCCGAGATGGCAGTTATGGCTAGACTATATAAGGCAGTGATCCCCATGAAAGGGGGGACGCAATTTTGAACTAAGAGAGAGATCATACAGGTCAGAGTCCGAATCTCTCGCAATCCACCCCGAGTTCCTTACTCGGCCCACACCTCGGCCTGCCATCCTCAGGCAGGACGAATCCAGTTAGCCCAAAACTTCCATACGGCCTCATCTCCCGAGATAGGGCGTATCAATATATATATATATATATATATATATATATATGAGTATGGCTAATTTGCTTCCGGAAGCATTTCGGCGAGGTGCTTACGGAGACATATCTTAGTATTTGATGTTCAAACAACAAATTCAAACTGTTAGATGTTCAATCTATATTAAAATGTACTTGGAGACCAAATTTTACATTTTTTGGAATTTTTTTACTATTTTTTAAGCTGGTTTGAAAACCGCTGTTTTTATTAAATTTCTGCACCATTGAAAACAGCGGTTTTCAAACCAGCTTAATAAATAGTAAAAAAATTCCAAAAAATGTAAAATTTGGTCTCTAAGTACATTTTAATATAGATTGAACATCTAACAGTTTGGATTTGTTGTTTGAACATCAAATACTAAGATATGCCTCCGTAAGCACCTCGTCCGAAATGCTTCCGGAAGCAAATTAGCCATACTCTATATATATATATATATAGTGTGGCTAAATTGCTGCTGGCAGCATTTCAGCCAAGTGCTGCCGGGGCTATATTTGATTATGTGATGTTCAAACAACAAATCCAAACCGTTAGATGTTCAATCTATATTAAAATCTACTTGGAGACCAAATTTTACATTTTTTTGAATTTTTTTACTATTTATTAAGCTGGTTTGAAAACTGCTGTTTTCAGTAAATTTCTGCAGCATTGAAAACAACGGTTTTCTAACCAGCTTAATAGATAGTAAAAAAATTCAAAAAGATGTAAAATTTGGTCTACAAGTAGATTTTAATATAGATTGAACATCTAACGTTTGAATTTATTGTTTGAACATCACATAATCAAATATAGCCCCGACAGCATTTCAGCCAAAATGCTGCCAGCAGCAATTTAGCCACACTATATATATATATATATATATGAGGAGGGATCAAGTTACAACAAATTTGAGTTACAACAAAGTTACAACAATCATTTTTTACATTTTGAAATTTCAAATCGTCGATCCAAACCGTTCAACATGATCTCCACAATAAAATGTGCTTCCAGATCAAATTTTACATTTTTTTGAATTTTTTTACTATTTATTAACTATTTTACAAAAACTAGTCAAATTCAGACCATTGAATTTTGTACCCATCTTAATAAATAGTAATAAAATTCAAAAAAATGTAACATTTGATCTGGAAGCACATTTTATTGTGGAGGTCATGTTGAACGGTTTGGATCAACGATTTAGAATTTCAAAATTTAAATAATGATTGTTGTAACTTTGTTGTAACTCAAATTTGTTGTAACTTGATCCCACCTCTATATATATATATATATATATATATATATATAGAGTAGAACTAGGGTGCTCTCGAGTTCACCAAGCCCTTGGTGAACTCAAGTCCAAAACTTATCGGATCGGCTTCAAACGACGAATCTGACCGTTGAAATCCGTCTACCTGATGCGTCTACATGCAAAAATTTTAAATTTTGAAATTAATTTTGCATAGAGTCAAGTGGTCAAAATTAGAAGGTTAATAAATTAATTGTAATGCATTCATTTTTTGACGTTTTTTGACCACTTGACTCTATGCAAAATTAATTTCAAAAATTAAAATTTTTGCATGTAGACGCATCACTCGTAAGGTAGACGGGTTTCAACGGTCGGATTCGTCGTTTGAAGCCGATCCGATGAGTTTTGGACTTGAGTTCACCAAGGGCTTGGTGAACTCGAGAGCACCCTAGTTCTACTCTATATATAGTATGGCTAATTTGCTTCTGGAAGCATTTCGGCGAGGTGCTTACGGGGGCATATCTTAGTATTTGATGTTCAAACAACAAATCCAAACTGTTAAATGTTCAATCTATATTAAAATCTACTTGGAGACCAAATTTTACATTTTTTGAAATTTTTTTACTATTTATTAAGCCACTTTGAAAATTGTTGATCACATGGTCCAGAATTTGGTTGCACTGTTTTTACTGTTCACCCGGATCAGCAATTTTCAAACCAGCTTAATAAATAGTAATAAAATTCCAAAAAATGTAAAATTTGGTCTCCAAGTAGATTTTAATATAAATTGAACATCTAATGGTTTGGATTTGTTGTTTGAACATCAAATACTAAGATATGCCCCCGTAAGCACCTCGCCGAAATGCTTCCGGAAGCAAATTAGCCATACTATATATATATATATATGGACAGTGCTACGGTGCTACGTGTATATAAGGCACCTCCGTGCTACGGCTCACTTTTTGAGTTTTCAAAATCCTAACGGTCGATCCGAACCGTTCAACATGATCTCCATATGAATATGTACTTGCAAACCAAATTTTACATTTTTTAGAATTTTTTTACTATTTATCAAGCCACTTTGAAAAAACACTAATTTGTACACAACAGTAAACTTTTCTGGACCATTGGATCAGCAATTTTCAAAGTGGCTTGATAAATAGTAAAAAAATTCTAAAAAATGTAAAATTTGGTTTGCAAGTACATATTCATATGGAGATCATGTTGAACGGTTCGGATCGACCGTTAGAATTTTGAAAACTCAAAAGTGAGCCGTAGCACGGAGGGGCCCTTATATACGCGTAGCATATTAGCCAGATTCTATATATATATATAGATAGGCTATGGTGAGTTGTGAAGTAAAACGTTGTTTTACTTCACGCCATATTTTCATTTTGAAAATTCAAACAACCGATCCGAACCGTTCAACATTTTCTAAATATTGAAATGTGCTTGGAGACTAAATTTTACATTTTTTGGAATTTTTTTACTATTTATTAAGCCACTTTGAAATCGCTGATCCACTGTGAACAGTAAAAAACAGAAAAATTTTCTGGACCACCGGATCAGCGATTTTCAAAGTGGCATAATAAATAGTAAAAAAATTTCAAAAAATGTAAAATTTAGTCTCCAAGCACATTTCAATATAGAGAACATGTTGAGCGGTTCGGATCGGTTGTTTGGATTTTCAAAATGAAAATATGAGCGTGAAATAAAAATGACATCTTATTTCACAACTCACCATAGCCCAGCTCTATATATATATACTTGGGTATTTAAGTTTTTTTTTTTAGTTTAGTAAAAAGAAGGGTAGACGAATTACAAATTACGTGTTCTCGATCGTTATATATTTTGGTTTTACTTTAAGAATAAGAATAAGAATAAGAAAGAAAAGCAAATGCCTAAATTATGGCAATTTGAGTAGTTGAATTAATATATATTAAATATAACAACAGTCAATGGTGACTAATTAACACTAACTCTTCGTTCGTTTGTTAATTAAGATCTAACAAAAACTGTTATTTCCGCAATCTCTTGTATTTAATTCAGTTTTTTTTATCCACATAAAAAAAACTAAAAGCGTGACTTACGTCACTGATGATGACAATTGCGTAGTCAAAGTAAAACACAACATTAATTAATTTCTCTTTCTCTTGGCCTTTTTGTTATTAACTTATTATTCTTATTTTTGACAAACTACTCTTCTCTTCATATTTCACCATAAAACCTTGCAAACCTCCTTTGGAATCAGCAAAATCGTCACTGCTGACACACTCATTTTGCTCCCCTCTGAACGTTTAATTTGTAATTCGAGTTAAATTTAGAGTTAAAATTGAAATAAATATGTTAAATTTTGATTGAAAATTAGAATTATAAGTCAGAGCATCAGAAATTACAAGTCAAAGTATTAAAAAGTATAAGTTAAAATATTGTTTTTTATCGAGTACCCAATTTGTTAATTGATTTAAATCCGATTAGGTATTTAAACCTGATTCGATATTTTTTGCCTGACGAAAATCTTGGATCCGCTCCTGGTTACAGTGACGGATGCTGCTATTATAGGAAATAAAAATAGTTCAAGTCAAAAGAAAACATGACAGAAATGATAGGATTCTAACAGTCCCCGCACTCCAGTCTCCAAACTATCTTCGCACCATAACTACTATAATTGTTTGGGGGACCGCAAAAACTCCAGCGCTGAATATTTTTCTAATGTATTATTACATATGTACGGAAACATTTATACCTATGAGGTGAACAATTTTTACGTAAATAATTGTCTCCCTAATCAAATCTCTTAAGCATCCCCGCACCCAAAATATCTGTGAGGGACCACTCAAACTAAATGGGGGGACCATACATGTTTTTAAAAATGTTAATATTGCCATAATTATCTGGGGGACCAATGTTATCAGAACCGAACCTGACATCGATCCGACAATGCTCCGGGTCAATGGTTTACCGGTTAGACCAATAGATCAACCGGTTCAACTGCTAATTTTTTAATAACACTGAATTTATTAATAAATATACGAGTGCAGCTCCATATTCGTGTTGGCCGGTATTTGTTTTTTCGTATAACCTACCCCCTGAGATGATAATGAAAGAAGATAGCATGTTCCTCGCGCTTGTCATCCCGGGACCAAAGCATCTGGGTCGGGACATTGACATTCTTCTTGAACCTTTAATCGACGAGTTGAATAAATTGTGGGAGCATGGAGAAATGACATGGGATGGGTATAAAAGAGAGAATTTCAAGATGCGTGCACAACTTATTTGGACAGTGAGTGATTACCCGGCTTATGAGATGCTATGTGGGTGGGGTACAAAAGGTAAGTTTGCGTGTTATTATTGCTTGGGTCAGACAAAGGCTTTTCAACTCCAACATGGTGGAAAAGCATGTTGGTGGGGGTGTCATAGGTGCTTCCTGCCTCCGCACCATGCATTTCGTCGAGATAGGAAGAATTTCTTAAAAGGTAGAGTCGATAATGATCCGCCACCACGACGATTGACGGGAGAGGAGCTTGAAAGCATAGTGAGTTTAATAGAACCGATCAAATGGGGTAAAAATGCAGAATTAAAACAGATTGATGGTTATGGTGTGACCCATCATTGGCAAAAGAAGAGTATTTTCTGGAGTTTACCTTATTGGAAAGACAATTTGCTGCACCACAATTTGGATATGATGCATTTGGAGAAGAATTTCACCGAAAATTTGCTATACACGCTTTTAAGCATAGGTGGTAGAACCAAGGATAATGAAAAAGCCAGAAAAGATCTAGCTCTATTATGCGATCGTCCCAACCAGCATCTAATTCCAGTCGACAATAATCCAGGAAAGATGAAAAAACCAAAGGCACCATTCGCACTCTTTCCACAGGATAAGAAGATTGTTTTAAAATGGCTCAAGGATATAGTAAGGTTTCCCGATGGCTACGCATCCAATTGGTCAAGGTGTGTTAACCTAGACACTGGAACACTCGTTGGGCTCAAAAGTCATGACTTACATGTGTTCATGGAGCGCCTCCTCCCCGTCGCCTTTCGAGACTTTGTCCCGGATTATGTATGGGATGTCTTATGTGAGTTTTCGGCCTTCTTTAGAGAGATTTGTGCCAAGGAGCTTGATCCAGTGAGGGTGGCCCAGTTAGAAGATGATATTATCGTTACAATGTGCAAGGCGGAAAAAATATTCCCACCAGCTTTCTTCGATTCAATGGAGCATCTTGTTGTGCATGTAGCATACGAGGCTAGAATGGGTGGCCCAGTAGGGTCCCGATGGATGTTTCCATGTGAAAGGTGTGTTTTATATTGCTTCTATTTATAAACCACAACCATATATGTAACTACTAACACTAAATTATATATGCAATTACAGGCGTAACAAGGAACAACGGATGAGAGTCACAAACAAGGCACGTGTTGAGGGTTCAATTGTGGAGGCTACAATTGCCAAAGAAATTGGTACTACTTCGATACAATATTTTGCAGATAAAGCTAACATTGGCCAAGGAGTTGGAACAAGTAACCGTCCATCTGGGCTACTTTCGGTATTCGATACTCCGGGTCAGTTCACTGGCAGGAAAAAAGGAAAGTGTCTTGATGAAAGGGATTTTAATGCTGCACACACCTATGTCATCCTCAACTGTCCAGAGATCTGTGAGAAGTACTTGGGGTACAATCTCATGAATTTTCTATTGATGTTGTCGAAAGTATATATTATAAAAATCTATAGAAATATAATATTATGACATATTCTAATGTGCAGAAAGTTTGATACATGCATGCTCAACTATGGAATAGCCACAAGCCTCCAAGACTTGCCAAAGGTTCGTCAAGATGGTTTCGCACAATGGTTGGGGAATGTTCGCAGCAAAGTGCAACGCAAGTTTCGGTACGCTTGAGGGCGTACCTTTTAAAACCACGTTAACACTCCACGAGTAAGGGATGCAAGTGCACAACCCCTATCGTGTAGTATAATCGGGTATCGATCCACAGGGACGGTTAATCACTAGGTTAGACTCTAAACAAACTCAATCAAAAACTAGAAGTGAAAAAGTTTGATTTGGTATTTATGTTCCTAAGAAGGTCAATTCAAACAGTTCAAACAGTTCAAGTAGATGTAATAAAATGCTAGAAGAAATGTAAATTGTGTTTTGATTATGGATAAAAGGCGTTTCCAGGGTTTCAGACTTTATCTGTGATCTGCCTCTAGTGGTACGGCCCGTACCAAGTTGGTACGGCTAGACCGTACCTCACTTGGTAAGGCAAGGCCGTACCACCCTGGTAAGACCCGTACTGGCTTCCCAGAACAGAGCTTACCAGTTCGAGTGAATGCATTTCCTTGCTGGTACCTTGTGCTAAACTCTTTAGAAAGGTTCAATTGACCATACCTAAGGTTCCTAACCCTCAACCGTCGTTTGTTGGATCAAGATCTAGGTTGGAATGCAATTGATTGCCTTTTAGGGTTTCTACACCTCAACTCTCGTGTGTTGGTACAGATCTACCCTAGCTGGTTGATTGGAGGTCTAAGGCACCCTCTAATCTGTCGATTAGAGGAGAATTCAACCTCTCGGCTTCAATTCGAACTATTCTACCCTAAGCATTTGATTTGGATGAGAGATTGAGATGATCACATGACCTTGATAGGTTCGATCTAAACCTAGAGGCACATCATACAACAATCACAGCAAGCAAAGCAAAAGATATCAAAGTAAATCACAATCAATCAAACTAAAGAGTTCATACAAGATACAAGTCAAAGAAAGTCAAAACAAATCAAGAATCAATCTTTAACCCTAGAAACTAAAAGAACTACGCACAGCACATAATCAGATCTAAAAATACAATAAAAGGGATAGAGAAAGCCATGGATTGAAGGGATCGAGAGGAGGAAGCTAGATCCGTCGAGTTTCGCCTCTTCCTCTTCCTTCCTTCTTGCTCTCAGCTCCTTAGCTCTCTTTCTCTCTCTTACTGTGCTCTCAAATGGATCTGGAATGGAATAGATCTCGAAATTGGAGAGTTCCCCGCTTTAAATAGCCTCTGCCAAAATTTGAATCTGTCAGATCGCCTTTATGTACGGCCCGTACCAAATTGGTACGGCCTGGCCGTACCAGGCGTGAAGAGCTGAAAATCGGCTAAGTCTGGTAAGACCCGTACCAAGCCTGGTAAGGGTCGTACCTCATCATCTGAATCGCCGTTTCTTCGTGTGTTTTGCTCCAAACCTGCAGAAAACAAACAAACACTCAGCAGTACCAAATTCTAAAGATATATCGATGAAATGCACATGATTCTGGTGAATTATGGCACGAATCTGGTACTAAAACAGGCCTAAAATAGACTAAATATGCGAGGTATCAGGGAAAAAGGTCATTAATTCCCGTGATGAAGACGATTACTACATACGAATGGTAGGACTCATGCCTAACAAACAAGCGTACTTCTACGAAGGGTACGAAGTCAACGGGTATCGCTTCCACACAAGAGCATATGGGGAGGACAAGACAACTCAAAGTTTTGGTGTTTGCATCAAAGGCGAGTGTGATGCAAATGCCCCACAAATCGACTACTATGGAGTTCTCGAAGAGGTCATTGCACTAGAATATGATGCCCACACGGTAGTTCTATTTAGATGTGATTGGTTTGACATAATAAACGGTGTAAAGGTCGACCGCGAACATGGTATTGTTGAGGTTAACCACACTTCTCGCCTAGCAACTTACGAGCCGTTTGTATTAGCAGCTCAAGCAACCCAAGTGTGTTACCTACCATATGCATCTATCAAGCCCGAAAGACTGTCTTGGTGGGTGGCATTTAAAACAAGCCCAAAGTCAAGGTTTCAAGCCGAAGGCGACGATTCTAACTTAGAATTTTACCAAGATGAAAGGCCGGATAATCCAATCTCGGTTTCAGATGGACCAGACTTTGATTGGGATGGTATCGTCTTTGGAGAAAACGACTTCAAGCTAGTGGACGAAAGAACAGTCCTCCCGCCAACAACATCAGATCCACCGCAATCTATGGCGAGGGACGAAAACCAAGTAGAGGAAGGTGAGGAAGAGCATGACATGGAGCAAGTGTATCACAGTAATGACGATGATTCTGATGAAGAATTTTAATTGACCTAAACTCCAATGATCCCGATGAAGAGTATTAATTGGTAAAGCAACATACATGTGTGTTTGGTTTTTCATTTCACTTTACTTTACATTTTTCTAATCCGGTGTGCTTCATTTAGGTCAAATTCCTTTTCTGATCTATGTTCTCTGTTTTTTTTTTTGTAACAGGTACTGCTTGCTGTTGGTTTCTATGGGAACATGTGTATATGCATAGGTGAGTTTTTGCATATTCATTCTCATTATGTATATGGGACCTTGTTAGTACAGTAAATGAGAAATATAACTGTTATAATTAAGACAGTACCCATCTTGTATTGTTTTTTATTAGAAAATATATTTATTTACATGACCTTGTTAATCTAGTGTATTTATGCATGTATGTATGTTCACTGTTTACTAATTGTAATTACTTATTTTACTCATTTACTAACACTGTAAAAGGATATATTGCAGGATGAGTCATTCACTGTAAAAGGAAGAAAGCATGTATTGCTTGGATTTGTCAAAATGTTTTGTATCTAAATTAAATAGATTGGCTTTGTCCAAATATCAAAATTTATGTTTTCAATTTTATCGCAATTAAATATTTTGTGCTGTATGCTGTGATCTACTTTAATTTATTGCTACAAAGGGAGATATCAAATAAACTTAAATGCTTCTGTCTCCATGAAATAAGCTTTTCCAACGAAAGTCTCATTTATTTCCAACGGCATAGAAGAGGTATAGGGAGAGGTATTTCCAACGGCATAGGGAGACATCCTCTGAGATATCTCATATTTTGCGTGACCTACGTGTCTGGTTCCTAATCGGAGATAGCATAGGGGGCAAGTATTATATGAGCTTTGAGATTTGTGCAGAACGTAGTTGGACTGTTGAGATTTTCAAAAAAGTCACGCACCATAAGAGATATCTCAGAGGATGCGAATTCGAACTTAAAAGGGGTTTTTCAAAAAAATTTCGAACGAAAACTTAGCGGCACACGAATCGTCACCACCCCCTCTCTACTCCTCAAAAAACCCGATCATCTCCCTCTTCCAAATCGCCTACTCTCTCCCCGATCCTGGTCTCTACCAGATCGATCGCGCAGTTGCGAAAGTCGCACTCTCCGGTGTTCTCAATCGCTCTCT
The DNA here is from genome assembly GCA_011114355.1 of Carex littledalei. Lineage (NCBI taxonomy): Eukaryota > Viridiplantae > Streptophyta > Magnoliopsida > Poales > Cyperaceae > Carex > Carex littledalei. The sequence goes on along the minus strand of CM022091.1, from coordinate 12,767,919 downwards.
CCAGGAGTTAAACCCTACCGCCGCTCTCTCGACGATTTCCGTGTAAGTAAATCTTCATTTGGTTTGGGGAAAGTCATCGATTTAGGGTTTAAGCCTATTTAAATGTAGGGTTTCAGAGATGTAGGTTACGTTGTAAATTATTAACTTCTTGAGTAAGAATCGTGATAATTGTAAAACAAAGATATAGTAAGAATTCGAATTACATTTTTACATGACTTTAATTTAGGTCCATTGTGGATATTCATAAAGGACAGACTGTTGGTCAAATTAATAAGAGAAGCTATATTATGACAAGTTTGGTTAGAGTGGAGTAATGTCCTTTTCAAATAAATTAGCTCCAAATTTCCTAAAGTTTTAGGCACTAGCATCATATCATTAGCTTCTGTTTAGTGCCAGTCTAAGGGTGACACTTCCTTTTTTTTTTAAATGTAGGGTTTAAGCCTATCTCATTTGGGGAAAATCATCAATTTAGGGTTTAACTGCTTGCTGTTGTGCCTATCTGCCAATTTAGGGTTTAAATAGTTATATATTATCCCTAGTTATGCTTATCTGCCTATGCAACGAAGAATTTCCAATTTGGGAGTTACTTTGTTTACTTTCTTTTACCAAATCCATCGCCTATATAAGGCTAACACTCTTATGGAGCTGTATGTTGAATTTTATGAATGAAGTGGCCGAATTGCATATGAGCAATCGAGCTTGGTTATCTTGTCAGAGTTCCATTTTTATCCAAATTACTTCAAATTGATTCATGTTTTCCTTTTCTATCGCTTTATTTTGCTTCTGAGATTTGGGATCGTAGCAACCTATCTGCCCAATTATGCTTTTGTGTTTTGTGTTGTTACCCATCACTTAACTAATTATATATTATCCCTAGTTAAATTATAAAAAACTCTTGATTAAACTTTGATTAAAAAATAAAAGACAACCTTGCCCTTTCTTATCTATGTTGTTCTTTTTCTTTTTAGATTCTTTTATGATAAAACAACATTGTAGAGTTTAGAATTGATCAATAGAATTGACCCTTGAGAATGTTAAAATGCTTTAATAATTCATAGGTTTAAAGTTTATATTAAGGATGGGAGATATTAAGGATTGTTTTTATAATTTCCAGACTTTTGTACGTAATTTTGTGTTATGCATATCTGCCCAATTAAATTACTTTAAGTGGAACTAGGAATGAACTATGACTCATAGAAGTACAGTACCTGTTCATACAGCTTCTAAGTATTCCTAATGATAGAAATGTTGTACTAGCATGATCACAAATTCTAATGCAGCTTTTCGGACCCTCTACTGGTATATCATCCACACTGTATTGGCTTTCTAGGCCTTGCTGTATAGGACAAGTTCAGTGGGTTTTTTTCAATACATTATTTGATAGATGCACTAATACCTTTTTTTATAGACCTTTACTGTAAGAGTTCCAAGGGTTCTAAGTGTCCATCCCGGGTAAGCAATAGCTACCTTTACTGCTATTATCAAACAATAGCAGTGCATTATTTGATAGATGCACTGATACCTTTTTTTATTGACCTTTATTGACCTTTACTGTAAGAGTAAGCAATAGCACTGCTACCTTTTTTTTTATATGAGAATTTTTTTTATAGTTGGACCTTTACTGTAAGAGTTCCAAGGGCAATAGTAAGAGGAACCCCTTTACTAGTAACTAATACCTTTTTTTATTGACTATTATTTGATAGCTGCACTCCTATTGTATTATTTGATAGATTTCCAGGGTTTCTCTTGCACTGCTATTGCATCTATCAAATAATACCAAGGCACTATGAGAAACACTGCTATTATTTGATAGTTGCACTGCTATTTGATAGATGGACTGCTAGTAACTAATACCAAGGGCAATAGCAAGAGGAACCCCTTTACTATTATTTGATAATTTACCTCAATGTGGTTACAATAGCAAGAGGAACCCCTTTACTAGTAACTAATACATTTTCTTATTGACTGCTACAGGTGATATAACCCTAATTTTGTAATCTCGATATGGAAAATCTCAATCCTGGACAAAATCCCAATCCTGGACAAAATCCAAATCGTGAGGTAATTCCAGCTCCACCTACGGGAAGACCCATCCCACTACGGAAGCGGTGTAGGTCCGATGCCCATCGGACCTAGTTTGGTTCCGATGGGCAGCATCCACCGTAGATTCAATTCAATTTTGATCTAACGGTGGCGATTTAATCAAATAAATTTAAAACGGATTTGATATTTTTCAAATTCGTCAACCCGTTAACCACCCGTTAACCATCAGAACTCAACTCGACCTCCTCTCTCTCCTCTCTCTCGCTCTTTCCCAAATCCCACGCAGGCGTCGCCTCCTCTCCCTCTCTCCCACTCTCATTCGAACTGGCGGTTCCTCGCTCTTAGTCTCGTTCCGCCTCTCTGGCAGCGAGCCTCAGCTTCATCACCTCACCTCTTCCTTCGCTGCTCTCTTGAGGCCCTCTCGATATGGCCCTCTCTCTCTCCCTCCGCTGCCCTCTATCTCGGCCTGTCAGGTAGTCACCTCAACCCTTCCTCTTCTCTCAAACGAGTTTGATTTTGGGAGGAAGAAGGCCTTCATGTTCCGTTATCAGGTAAAAAATAAAATATTTTCAAAATTAAATAATCAATTGATTTAATCAGCAAGCACTTTATTGCCCTATTTATTGTTTACTGTCAAAGTACTGCAATGTTCTCTCTACATATTAGCACAAGTCTTAACTAAAGTTGCTCACAACAATATGAAATAAAGGTCAACTTATTATATATTCTGCTTGTAATGTAGTATTTCTTTGCATCAATTGAGAAAGCTCAAAGAGAGCTCGGGTTGGTCCCATAGCCTTACTTAATTAGGAATTGAAATGAAGGTCGATCTGAACCGTTCAACATGATTTTCATATGAAATTGTAGATCAAATTTTACATTGTTTATATTTTTTTACTTTTTTTTAAGATAGGTAGAAAATCACTTGATCTAAAAATTATAGACCATTCATAGTGATTTTGTACCTAAGTAAAAAATAAGTATGTACTGCACATTTCAAGCTGGTACAATAAAGGAAGGAGCCCCGTCTGTCTTTAATAGCCCAATCAGTAAATTAGTCATTGGCAAGATTATGAATTGCCTAAATTGGATTGAATTGGATCTTAAATGTACAACTTAGATGATCTGAGGTAATTGACCTAATTTTTTAGCATTACAAATTAGAAAGATCTGAGGTCAATCTGTTGCCTTTTGTCAAATGAAGGCATTGAGCATTAATTAATGTCATCTAATTTGTTCTATGATATTAATTATTTTTGGTATTTCATTTTTTGCAGCTTTCCAGATTCTTTTTCTACATTTGATTTCCTGAATTCTGATGCAATACCAACATGCTTCTTTATAAAGGTGGTTTTGAATAAATATCATTATGTTGTGATTCTCCTTCCAATATGAAAGCATAAAATTGGTTTTGTCTGGAGCATTCAAATGCATCGTATATGTAGCCTCGGTGCATCACTAGTCTATTGAGAAAGAAGCTGAAACATGTGTTGTTGAGCCAGAAATTTCATTATCTTCAAATGTGTATGACTAGTATGTACTGATGTGTAGGATTTTTCCTTTTTTAAGGGTTTTTACAGGATCAAGGCACTACTATGGTGTATGACTAGTATGTACCGAAGATTTCTTTTGTGTTTCAATTTAGATGATATTTGTGAAATATTTGTAACCTATGTTGCATGGATACGGGTACGGGTATTGTATCGGATACGATACGGATACGGTGATATGGCAATTTTTAAAAATCAAAGATACGATACGCCTATTATATATATTATTAAAACACTTATATACATTAAATATAATTTTGGAGTCCAAATATATACATTAAATATCAAAATTCTGTATACAATACAATAGCCTAATTAAGTACCTATTAAATATTATAGCTACGAAATTCTAACAGCAAATGGGAAGTAGTGTAGTGGTCAAGAGGCATGTGGAAAGTCCACAAGACCTGGGTTCGATCCCCACTGGCGTAAGAAAAATTGATTTTTGGTAGGTGGTCCACGCGCGGTGTATGGGCTGGAGTGCTGTAGGTGGTCCACGCGCGGTGCATGCTAGATTCAACGCTGCAGAACGTATCCGAGGTGTATCCAGATGTGTCAGATCCGTATCCAGACGAGTCAGAGCCGTATCGGAGACCGTATCAGATGGTATAGGATACGCCACATAAGCCGATACGCCAGCTGGTGTATCGGATACGTATCGGGGCCGTATCGGACGCGTATCGGTATCCGATACGCACCCGATACGGGTACGGAGCCCAATATGGAGTATCCGAGTAACATAGTTTGTAACAGATGCAAGCAATAGGTTGAGGTGTTTGTAGGGGTGTTATATTTAATGTCTTACAAAGGTTATATGTAATTTGTTTTCATTTTTTTTCTTTTACAAAGGTGTTATATGTAGTGTCTTATATGTCAGAATATGAGGTTTTTTCATGTTTCTTTCTGTTTTTTGTTTATTTTCTGTTTTAAGTTGAATTAGATGTCAGAATATGAGGTTTTTTCATGTTTCTTTACTATTTTGAGTTGAATTAGATGTCAGAATTATGTGATTATGTGATTGAAATATTGAATAAGTGCATCAACTTTATTTGTTTGATTTGTGTTAAACCTGTTATTGTTTTACACACATCACACATGTACCTATTGAGCACAAATTGATTGACATTATGCTTGATACGTATAATATCCCCAAGAAAACCTCTACAAATACAATTTTCTGGCATGTTTAAACTACTATTTTCTGTTGTGATGGAAGCACTCTATTTGCTCAAATACTACTTTTTTGGCATGTTTAAACTACTTTTTTTTTGTGTTGTGCTATTAAGCATGCTGTTATTAAACTGGTATTGACCTTGGTACAACTGTACTTCAGTGCTTAATTTGAATCACTCCACATTCACTTTACTACTGGTACAGAGTTGTGAGACATGCAAAATTGCAAAAAGGCATCATCCAACAAATTACATACAAAAAAGCATGCCAAAACTTTCACTTTACTACTAGTACAAAGTTCTAAGGCTTGCAAAAAGACATTATCCAACAAATTACATACAAAAAGGCATGCCAAAACTGAAAAATGAACAAATCCCATTCACTTGACTGGAAAATTACAAAATTGATGCCTTTTACATACAAATCACATGCCCTTGGCCTTGTCCCTTTGCAATTATCCCCTTGTGATGACTTTTCGGGTCAACTGCATCAACCTAGGAACAATAACTGGAACATTGTTAGTCATAAAAAAGATTAGCAAAAAAATAGAATAAAAAAATCTTGGAATGAAAAACTGTCCAGCAGGTCTGGTTTGAGACGAAGCCAACTATTAATGTATAGATCTCAATACTGGAATCAAAGTATTAAATGTTGGAAGAAATGAAAAAGAGATGTTGCTGGTAAAGCATTCGATTTCAATCTTTGCATTCAATGGAAGTGCGGCTACTTGATGTGTCGATCTTGCTGGCGCCGAATACGGGAAATCTGCACCATTGAAGTTCTTTATAATGAAATAAAAAAAATAAACATATACAATTAACACAAGGGATAGGTTTACTGACAACAAACTTATTTCACAAGCATTAAAACCATCAAAGCGCTATCAATACAAGAAAAATAAGATAGCAGATATATTCTCAATATTAGATAGGTCGTGTGTCAAATTAGTGTAATTTAGAAACCGATTGGTCATCCATGAACAATATAAAAAGTTAATTCAGTTTTATCAGCACTTTATGAATTACCAAATGATTTTCAAATAACACCAAATTTTGGATATATAGCATATATACAATATAGAAAATACATCAACAAATTTTATAGCAAGTTATTTTGTCGTTTATAACAAAGTTGGATTTTCTGTTTATGCAGATATTGTATTAATGTCCCTGTTTAATTTCTTTATAACTTACATTTTGCATAAATCTCATTGACCTTCTTGAAATCCTGGAGGTCAGCTAACCTGAAAATTACAAATAAAAATCACAAAATTTACGAAATGTCATAAAAAAACTGTGAAATTTAGATTGATTAAATTAGATCATTAGAGCATCTACATCTCTGAAACTCTTGGAGTTTCTAAATAATTGTTAACTGTTTTTAAGAAATTATAGACTGTGGAGTTTCTAAATGTTCACATTCCTGAAACTAATTTTAGAATTTCTAATAAGCCACATCATCAGTAAATTAAAATCAATAAATTAATTTTAGTGAATACAGACCAATTATCTTGCCACGTCAGAGTTTATAAACGATTTCTTAATAAGAAATTATTGAGCAAAGTTGCTAAATAAGAAATCTATTTACATCTCCGAAACTGATTTAGCAACTGCCACGTCAGATTAGAAACTCTAATAGTTTCAAGGATGCATATGCTCTTAGTACATAATAGTGATCTTCACAACAGAAGAATAGCTCACCCCACTAGCTTTCAGTATTTCACCCATGTTCTTCAAAACCTATTAAGATGCAAAATTTAAAATCTTGAGTACCAGCTAATTTGTTTCTCATAAACGAACAAAAAATCTTTCATTTAGAAGAAGTATATTATAATTCCAAATTACGATTACATGGTTTAGTCTTTACCACATTTGGGTTCAAAAGAAATTTCTCATACCTGTTTAGTATGCTCTTAGTATTTAGTGTTTGTGAGATTTGGGTTTAAAATGAATTTGTCGGACTTTAAAAAAATTCTGATACCTGTTCAGTCTGCTCTTCAACACTATCAGAGACAAACTTTCCTGTCTGCAAATGCAAATAAACAATTCATAACTTGACGAATTATACATTCCTCTATTATAGCAACATCTATTAGATTTGTCATCTTTAGGTATTAAAAATAAACAAAGAATAATTTGAAACCTCAGAATTAGGCCCAAACAACCAGAGACAAAAAGAAGATTATTGGCTTTGATAGCCTGCGAATATGGACCCAGTGCAGCAGGTGCATGCTTCGTTTCTACCGTCTCTTTTTTCTCCGATCAAGGTGAAAATATGTTAGTGCTTTAAACATATTTCCTCTTTTTTGGTTACCATTTCATGAAAATACAGCAAATTTGTTTTACTTGTCCTTAAAGATTTGCACAATGGGATTGATAGGTCTAATTTGTTTTTACCAGTGGAAAGGGAGGTGGAGATGGAAGCGAAGGGCTTGGTGGATGAGCGGTGGGACCCCCTGGCAGCGAGACCAACGACAGAGACACAACACAAGTCAGCGACAATCGGCGCGCGGGTACGCAGCGCCCGTATCCCGATAGCCGGAGCACTGCTTAATCCGGTGACATTCCACGCCATTTGTCAATTGTCAGCGAGGTGAGGTGATGGTGTTGAAGCTCGCTCCAGAGAGCGCAACAAGGCTGAGAGCGAGGAGTCGCTAGTTCGAACGAGAGGGGTAGAGTGTTTGAACGCGATGCACTGTCAGTCTCTCGCGAAGAACCAAACTAGTCGACGCGGCGTGGAAAAGAGGGAGAGGAGGCGACGCCTGCGTGGGATTTGGGAAAGAGCGAGAGAGAGGAGAGAGAGGAGGCGAGTCGAGTTCTGATGGTTAACGGGTTTACGAATTGGAAAAATATCAAATCCGTTTTCAATTTATTTGCTTAAGTCGCCACTGTTAGATCAAAATTGAATTGAATCTACGGTGATGCTGCCCATCGGAACCAAACTAGGTCCAATGGGCATCGGACCTACACCGCTTCCTCCCACTACAGATTATACGGTAGTGTATTGAAAAGGGGCCGGGTCGGGTTGGTCCGGTCCAAACCCGCCCGGTCCCCGGGTTGACTCGGGCATGGGTTAGCCCGGGTCAACGGGTTGAGTCGGGTAGGGGGGGTCGGGTTGGGGTCTGACTCGGCCGATCCTAACCTGGTCTAAACCCGACGGGTTAGGTCGGGTCGGGGGTCGGTCCGGTCCGGGTAGGTCCGGTCCGGTTTTTTTTTTTTTTTTTTTTTCTTTCTTTTCAGAGAGGCAGAGAGGGGCAGACCGAATTATTTTTTTTCAATTTTTTTTTTATTTGAACTCAATATATTTTTGTTATAACAAAATCAAATTATGTTAAAATCGAATTTTGTTAAAACCGAATTATTCTAAAACTAAATTATTTTAAAACCGAATTATTCTAAAACCAAATTATTTTAAAACCGATTATTTTGATCTTCAAAACCGAATTATTTTAAAACAATAGATTTAAAAATAAAATTAACAATATTCAAAATAAATCCGAAATTATCTAACCTATTTAAATATAAATCTAAATTCAATATAATTTAAATCTAAATCTAAATTAAATCTGAATTAAAGTAAATATAAATTAAATATAAATTTAAATTAACTCTAAATTAAATTAATTTATTTGGCCTCTGTATCTTTTCAAATCAAATATTTAAATCTATAACGCAGATTAATATTCACTATGCATATAGTAGCATAGTCTCACTCATTAAAATAACTCTGTACATGAAAGAAGTTCGGTTCTGAAAAAATCTAACAGATACCATGCGCCAATATAGTGAGGTATTCATGGACACATATAAGCATATAGTCAATGCATGGTACTCTGTTATTTCTGGACCAGAGTCAATGCGACAATACCTCACTATAGCAGAGTCATGTTTTGAATAACAGGTACCATGCGCCAATATAGTGGAATATAGTGAGGTACCATGCGCCAATATTCTGGACCAGAGGCAAAGGCAAACCAGCGGCAACAGAGGCCAAAATTTTTTTTACCGTTTTTAAAAAAAAAAAATTCAAATTTCGGACGGGTTAGGTCAGGTAGGGTCGGGTTGGCTCGGGTCCCGTCGGGTTTTAGGGGGGGGTTAGGTCGGGTTAGGGTCGGGTTTGGTCGGGTTCACCCGGGTTAGACCCGGATCCCAGGGGTTAGGGTCGGGTTCGGACGGGGCGGGTTGGGTTTAGGCCGGTCCGGGTCGGATTCGGGTAGGCGGGTTGAAACGGGTGGGGTATGGTCGGGTTTCGCCCAGAAAACCGCATCCGACCCGTTTTAAACCCGACCCAACCCTTTAGGACGGTTCGGGTCGGGTTTAGGGTCGGGTACGGGTCGGTCCGGGTCCGGGTCCCGGGTTTCCTCGGTCCGGGTCGACCCGGGCGGGTAAAATCAATACACTAATTATACCACCGCCTAATCGTTCCAATCCACTCACAAACCCTACCCCCCTAATTAGAGTTAATCCTACGGGAAGACCCACCCCACTAAAGACTATACCACTGCCTAGTCGTTTCAATCGTAATCGTTTCAATCCACTCACAAACCCTAACCCCCTAATTATTGAGTGGCGACATGTAGCCCCGCCACCGGTGATTGTCTTATCTTCATTGGATGATGAATTTGATTCCTCATCATCCGATGACGATTGGCCTTACGGTCCTTTCTATAAGATTGACGACGTGCGTGCTTGGGGAGAATTGAGAAGAAGCAAGAGAATATGGAAGAATGTTAACAAGAATGGAGGCAAGCGAATCAAATACTTCCCTAAAAAGAAAAAAAGGCGTGCCAATTAGTGAGACATGAATAGGTTTTTAATTGGGGATGTAAGGATGGGGACTGTTAACTTAGGCAAATGTTATCTAGTTGACTTCGTTGATTTTTGGTATCTAGATGAATTAGTGGGGCATATATTTTGGTATACAAAATTGCATGTTGTGGGGTATATATTTTGGTACTGGGTAAGTATTGTTAACAATTCTAGTCTACTTGCTTGCTGTTGTGATTGGGATGTGTTATAATAACTTCCTTCCTGTTGTGATATGTGTTATATATACTTGCTTGCTTAATTGTGATATTGTTAACAATTGTGATATAATTGCTTGCTGTTGTGATTAGGATTTGTTTAATTAGGATGTGTTATTCTTGCTTGCTGTTGTGATATGTGTTATACTTGCTTGCTTAATTGTGATATGTGTTATACTTGCTTGCTTAATTGTGAGATTGTTAACAATTGTGATATACTTGCTTGCTACAAAGGGAGATATCAAATAAACTTAAATGCTTCTGTCTCCATGAAATAAGCTTTTCCAACGGAAGTCTCATGGAAAAATAAGTCTAACATAAAATAATGTAAACTGGATGAATAAAACATTTCCCAGGGTATAGTTCTCCGGTATTTCCATGCACCTTCGCTATAAAATAATATAAAAAGATTAAGCAAAACATTTACAAGGGTAGCTCATGGAAATAATATGTCTCCCAACTTCTCATTTATTTCCAACGGCATAGGGAGAGGTATTTCCATGAACTATCAATAAAATATAATTTTGGGTCTATTTGGCGGGTCATGAGTCAGGCATTAGTATTTCCAACGGCATGGGGAGAGGTATTTCCATGAACTATCAATAAAATATAATTTTTGGATCTATTTGGCGGGTCATGGGTCAGGCATTAGTATTTACAACGGTATGGAGCGAGGTATTTCCATGAACTTGCAATAAAATATAATATCTGGTCTGTTTGGCGGGTCATGGGTCAGGCATTAGTATTTCCAATGGTATGGAGCGAGGTATTTCCATGAACTTGCAATTAAATATAATATCTGGTCTGTTTGGCGGGTCATGAGTCAGGCATTAGTATTTCCCAGGGTAGATAGCAAGCATTTCCATGCGCAGTCATCAGGGATTTCCATGCGCTACTTTTTCCATAGGTCTACCGTTGGAAATAATGGAGTGTGTCAGAAACCGCAAATTCTTTTCCATGGACCCTTCCTCCTGTTGGAAATCACATTTCAGACCGTGGGAAATATTGTAAATTCTAGTAGTGCTCAATAGAGAGAAAGAAAAGACATGTTTACTTGTCTACAGGCTGATCGAACCTAGAAGAGAGACGGAGAGGTGAGAGAGCTGAGAGACGGAGAGGGTTTATCGCAAAGAAGAGGGAAATGAAGATCTTCGCGGCTGATCGAAAGATATAAATCCGGAAACAAAAATTTTCAAAAGATCTTCGCGGCTGATCGAAAGATACAAACCCGCGAAATGAAATTTGGCGCTGATCCAAAATCACCGACGGCTCCGAATATTATTTTTTGTATGAATCAATTCTATCATCCTAATTAAACTTTGGATTTTCTTTTTCTTATTAATTTCACATGACAGTTTACTAGTTTAGTTTATGTTGTTCTAATTGGATTTTAATTTAACAATCTCAAAGCAATAATAATACATTTGTCTTCAGTTACGTTGATCGATGATTCAGATCGATTTGCAAGATGTGAAGATAACTTGAATAATAAAAGATAATAATTTATCATAATTTAGTTTATGTGTTTACTTGAGTTTCAGGTAAAATACAAAGGAGATATATATATATATATATATATACAAGATTCTTTTTGAAAAACTTGTTCTTATTTTCTTCTTAATTTGTTGGTAATATTTTGAGTTCATGGCACCTGTATTTATACTACTTCTATCCTTTAAAAAACTATTTATACAACTTCTAAGAACATTCTAAACTTATACACTTCATACAAGAACATCTAGATATTCCTACTTCTATCTCTATTCATTTCTAAGATATTTTTCAAGAACATTTTGTGAATGTTTGACAATTCCTCTTTAACACTCTTTAATTATGTTTTTTTTTCAGACTTCTTAGAAGCTTAATATAAGTTTGAACAAAATATTCTAGAATAATTTTAAGAATGAGATTCATTTATGTATTTAATGGTTAATAAATTATAACACAAGACACTCAATTGTCCAAGTCGAAAATCAACATTAATTCATTATTCATCAATATATATAATTTAATTTTGTTTACGATCGGATAACATGTACGAAATAATTTTTATCTGAATCTTTATCTGTTTAAATAAAATACTTAAAAAAATAAAATATTGACGAATTTATATAAAAATTAATTTAGAGCCGACGCAAGTTGCAACCGATAAGCACAAATTAGAAAATTTAATTAAAAAGTTTAAATTAAAATTTCTCTAATATATTAAAAGAAGAAATACTAGATTGCACAAATTACAAAAGTTTGATCATCTACAAAAAAAATAATTAAATTTTCTAATGACCAATTTTCTTTTCTTCTTTTTTATTTTCCTTAGCTTTTGAAACAATTAAACTTAATTATTAAATATCTTACAAAATATACACAATGCATAAGTTTTTATTCTCAAATAGTTATACATCCCTAACAATTTATTTTTAAATATACAAGTGAAATTAATTTCACTTTCCTCTCAAGACTAACATGAAATCTATCTACAATTTAAATTTAAAAAATTCTAAGTTTCTAATTAATATATTTTTATTTTTATTTTGTTTAACATAAATTAAAATATCATATTTTTTATTTATGTACGTACTTCCTTAACAACTAATCAAAGTTTAAAAATATATTATAAATTTTGGAAGACTTAATTGTATTGTAAAATATCCACAAATTACTTAATTGGATTCCCTTATAAAATTTGTCAACAGACGCAAAATCCCGGTTGAAATCACATTTCATATAACTTGTGATTTTCTTTAGGATTCTCCGTCTTCTTGCATTATCTTGTAATTATTAAATTCGTATTTGTAAAAACTTGAAAGATTTTAAGTTTTAACTTGATTTTATTAAATAAATTAATGTATTACATGTGTTCAATGAAATGTTCAAACCAAAATAATATATTTTTAATTATGATATTTAAAAAAAAAACAATTAAGAACCAACACTGACCGTTTCTTTAAAAACAGTCAGTGTTGAACACTGACCCTCTAAAAACAGTCAGTGTTGAACACCAACACTGACTGTTTTTAAAGCGTCAGTGTTGAGTACCAAAACTGACGCTTTAAAAACAGTCACCGTTGGTGTTCAAAACTGACTGTTTTTAGAGCGTCAGTGTTGAACACCAACACTGACAGTTTTTAAAAAAATAGTCAGTGTTGGTTATCAACACTGATTGTTTTTAAAGCGTCAGTGTTGGTGTTCAACACTGACGCTTTAAAAACCGTCAGTGTTGACAACCAACACTGACTGTTTTTTTCAAAAACCGTGTGTGTTGATAACAAACACTGACTGTTTTTCAAGCGTCAGTGTTGAACAACAACATTGACTGTTATTTAATAAAAGGATCAGTGTAGGTATAGCAACACTGATGCTTCGGTTAAAATAGTCGGTGATTAAGGGTCGGTGAAGGGGTTTTTTGTACTAGTGAAACAAAGTTATTTTGTAAGTAATTTGTATGATTGATTATTGTATCTTTCATTAATTTAAATTTTATTTAAATTTTTGATAATATCTGTTTTAGTTTATAAGAATCATTCCTTGAAGTGAATGACGAAATAATAACTTGAAGTTATTATCAAAACTAAATGTTTATCAAGAACCTGAAGTTTGTATTACCTGAATGTAATAATAAGAGTAATAAGCTGAATTTAATATTAGAATTATTTAGAACCCTAGAGTAATAATAAGGTATTGCATTGTTAGCTAATTAAACTTAATTAAATTAAGAATTTGCACATGGGTTGCCCTTTTCACTCCTCCACGCTTCCAATTAATTGCATGTGATCCCTATAAATGTGTTGTATATATATATATATATATATAGAGTAAGGCTACGGCGCTTTGCAAAGTAAACCAACCCGTTTACTTCGGGCTACTTTTTGGATTTTGAAAATTCAAACAACCGATCCGAACCGTTCAACATGTTCTAAACATTGAAATGTGCTTGGAGACCAAATTTTACATTTTTTGGAATTTGTTTACTATTTATTAAGCCACTTTGAAAGTTTCTGATCCGGTGGTCCAGAAAATTTTACTGTTTTTTACTGTTCGCCGTCGGAGCAGTGATTTTCAAAGTGGCTTAATAAATAGTAAAAAAATTCCAAAAAATGTAAAATTTGGAGGAGTAAGATGTTGGAAAATAAACTCATGCATATCTATGATTGTGGGCCCTACTGGTGGAGTAAGTTAATCCACCTGGAGAGGTGGAGTAACTTACTCCGGATTAACTCATCTCTTCTTACTCCACCTTACTACGGGTGGAGCAAGTGTGGAGTAAGTTAATCCTTCTATTTTACTTCTCGCTTGGCTCCTTAAGCGTGAAGTAAGGGGTTTACTCCAGTTCTTACTCCACAACCAAACATGGCCATTGTCTTTTAGATGAGAGGTAAATATGTCAAATTCAGTATCCATACTGGGGTTGAATTTGACTCTCATCTCATGCAAAAAAAAAAAAAATGGAAAAAGATCAAGAGTCAAGTTAAATTAAATACAACAATTGAGGGGTAACATAATCTTACATCTTAATCACTATTTTCTTATTAGTTTCGTACATATTTTCTATTTTAAATTAGGGATAATTTCTCACGTACCCTTCAAGAGTTTCTTAATTTCTTATTTACCCCTTAACTCTTCAATATATCTAATTTGTCTCTCAACTCTTCAAATTCTTTCTTTTTTACTCATAGAGTTAATTACTCATTACTAAAATTTAATTTTTCCCATTTTATCCTTGTGTGGGCCCTCTAATTAAAGCATATATATCCCTTAACGAATCAAGATCCTCTAAGTATCAAATAGATTATAATTTATAAATCTATACCGTTTTAAATAGTGAACGCTTTAGATTTGATAGGAAAGAAATATCACCTGCTTCTCATCAGACATAACATCTGTTTTTCCCAATTGAATCATATATTGAGTTTAATTTATCATTTTCTTCTATTCTCTTATTCAATTAAAGCCAAACAAAAATACAGTAGGAGCCCAACTCCGCTAAATTGGATGTAGCTAACTGATTTTTTATTTATTTTGAGAATGCCCGTAGGCTTGAATTGCATTAATAAAAGTAATCTATTAAAAGAAGCTCCTAATTACCAGAATGAAATTAAAGCTGGAAAACAAATAACTAACTACCAAACAAGTAAATTAAAGCTGAAAATCCAAAATCTAACAACCAAACAAGTAAAATATGAGCTATTCTAGAGTCAACTGATAGAGACCCTTTACAGCTCCAAATTTTTTTTTAATAGATCAGGCATATGCCCAAAACCCAGAGATGGCACTGTTTGGGCGGTGGCGGGGGGCTCTGACTGGGTGGTGGCGGGGGGCTCTGCATGGGTGGTGGCGGGGGGCTCTGACTGGGTGGTGGCGGGGGGCTCTGCATGGGTGGTGGCGGAGGGCTCTGACTGGGTGGTGGTGGAAAAGGAACTGAAAATAAAAATGCAGTGAGCAGCAGAACCACATTTGACTTTACAAATTAAGATCCTTGATTGATACCTTATATAATTAGGATAAGTTGGATGGTGTATATGCTCAATTATTATTGGTCATGCGAAAACCTTCTGTTTATAGAAGTTAGACTATTCCAAAGTGGCTAATTAGTAGTTGACTTTATGAATTAATTAATGCACATGGACCTGCAAGTTTAAGTTATGATGCAATTAATTCTCGTGAATTTCCCGATTGAAAGAGACTTAAAAGGATAGCAAGCTTTCAGTTATCTTCTTTTTTTCGTTTCTTTTCTACAAACTAAATCTTGCACTACACACACGCATGTCCACTCACCACATGAAATTGAATCCCTAAGGCAAATCGTGCAATCGACTGCACATGATTGAGGACAATCAAAATCTCGGCATTCCAGTCGGCGACCTCTGCAAGCGGGGTTTACCTCCGGGCTGTCCGGGCACGTGAAACTTGTTGGATCGTCAGACTGCGCAAAAGTTGTTACGGCCGCTGTAAGGAGGAAAGTTGCGACCAAGATAATCAAGTGTAATCGCGCCATTGCCAATTTAAAGCCTCGGAACTTTGTGCTAGTTATAGCTAGTTTATTTCGTTGAGTTTAACCCTAATTAGGGTTTCGGTTTGGATGGTTTGATCATGTATCGAAATGCCCATATTTATAGCTAGTAGAGTTGACCTAGCAAACGTAACATTTATATATATTCGTGTACTTTACATTTTTGCAGTAAGGTATCGTTAGTGGTATTGCATTGTTAGCTAATTAAAGCTTAATTAAATTAAGAATTTGCACATGGTTTGCCCTTTTCACTCCTCCACGCTTCCAATTAATTGCATGTGATCCCTATAAATGTGCTGCATATATATATATATATATATATATATATATATATAAATATATATAGATGGGATATTGTACTTCGCGAAGTAAAACCCCCGTTTACTTCGGGCCATATTTTGTAATTTTGAAAATCCAAACAATTGATCCAAACCGTTCAACATGTTCTAAATATTGAAATGTGCTTGGAGACTAAATTTTACATTTTTTGAATTTTTTTTACTATTTATTAAGCCACTTTGAAAGTTTCTGATCTGGTGGTCCAGAAAATTTTACTGTTTTTTTACTGTTCACCGTTGGATCAGAAACTTTCAAAAGTGACTTAATAAATAGTAAAAAAATTCCAAAAAATGTAAAATTTAGTCTCCAAGCACATTTCAATATTTAGAATATGTTGAACGGTTCGGATCGGTTGTTTGGATTTTCAAAATGAAAATATGAGCGTGAAGTAAACGGGGGTTTTACTTCGCGAAGTACAATAGCCCATCTCTATATATATATATGCATTTTGCGAGTCAACTACCTTAGAAATACTATTTGGTTGAGAGCATGATATGCATGGTGCTTAAGAAAGATACCATTGTCAGTACCCACTACCAAATGTTCACAAACTAATTAATTAATAAAATGATCTAACAAGATCGATATTAAAAGTTCAAGAAATTAATTGAACTAACAAAAAGTTTGAGAATGGATTAAACCACTTGTATTAATTAATTATGAAATTTTATTGAACAACAAATAAAAAGCTCAATAGTTATTAATTGGTCATGTTTGGTTATGGAGTAAAGTTAATGAGAATTAAATTACTTGCTCCATCTTGCCATCATATTTTATATCTTGTTTGATAGTTCAAGTCATGGATTAAATTAATCCATATGGAGGAGTAAGATGTTGGAAAATAAACTCATGCATATCTATGATTGTGGGCCCTACGGGTGGAGTAAGTTAATCCACGTAGAGAGGTGGAGTAACTTACTCTGCATTAACTCATCTCTTCTTACTCCACCTTACTACGGGTGGAGCAAGTGTGGAGTAAGTTAATCCTTCTATTTTACTTCTCGCTTGGCTCCTTAAGCGTGAAGTAAGGAGTTTACTCTACTTCTTACTCCACAACCAAACATGGTCATTGTCTTTTAGATGAGAGGCAAATATGTCAAATTAATTCAGTATCCATACTGGGGTTGAATTTAACTATCATCTCATGCAAAAAAAAATAAATAAATAAATAAAAAAATAAATACCATATGAAATACCAAGGAATTTGTGGTGTGGGCCCCGTATGATATATTAACAAAAGACAATAATAGCGTACATAATTTGGCGCGGGATCAATTTTTTTGGCGCGGGATCAAATAAGCCCAATGAAAAGTGAAATAGTAACGGAAATTCATTACCAAAAATTACTTATCCTCCTCTATTTAAGAAACAGAAGAATCGTTGGACTTATTTATCACAGAGGCAAATCGATCTCTAATTTCTACTGCGACTTCAAAACGTAAGTTATTATTTAGCTTTTTATTTAAAAATATTTTTGTAATTCGAACGGGTTAAAACTGTCGAGATAAAAATCACAAAGGCAAACAACACAATCTGCTTTATGTAGAAGAGTTTTATCTTATTTGGTTAAATTTTATTGTATGGCTTATATTAATTAATGATTATTATAAAGATTCAATGGAGATTGACATGCATAGTTTAATTGCAGATTTAAAAAAAATGGTTGGGAGGCCTTCTGCAGTTGCTCAACAAAATATGACGACACCAACATGTTCATTAATGAGAGACCAAATTGGCCTTCGCATGCTCGCCGTGCTCGAGTAGGAGAAGATGAAAGAAATGGTATTGTCTCTCTTATTATATACATTTCAAATTTTTAATCTATCACTTGGAACTATTTTCTTCGAAGAAAATAAAAAGAATATGGACTATTAAGAACCATTGATATACTTAAATAAGGAAATTACATTATTTTCAAATTATTTTTTTATGTGCCTTAATATTTTATTGTTTTCAAATTCTTTCTTCTGCTCTGAATGTTGTAGTGATTTTTTTTTATATGAATCCATTCAATATAAAATCCTAAAAACAGAGAGATATGTTGGAGAAAATTTATTTATTTGTCAAAGCATGACAAATCGATTTCATCATATATTTGCTTGCTAAAAATAAAGCACTACATACACATTTCAAGTGACTAATTAATTAACCTATTTTTTATTGCTATTTTTAAAAGCATAAAATTCCAATATTCTAAACATTTGCTATATATATAGCAGATTAAAGTTTATTAATTAAGATTAAAAACTCGTCAGTTATTTGTTAATTTTCTATATTAGTGTTTAGTATTTGTATGTTGATTAATTTATAATGACATGAGAACCAATGCAGTTTTGTATTTTCTTTACAGGTAGAAATGGACGAGGAACAGTTAAGGGCTGCAAGGCAGGAAAAAAATGGCATGCAAACAACCAAAATAAACTTCCAATTCAGTTTTCGAAAACACTTGGTGGCGCGATTGGTGCTAATAGAAGAATCATTGTCCACTGTTGA